>CM077105.1:3892434-3929527 GCA_039619505.1 Cimex hemipterus | reverse complement strand
ATATATATATATATATAATAGAATTAGAATTGTGAGACCTCCTAGGAGGTCTCTGGCCTCTCCATGATAGATCAGGGGGAGTCACCCACTTTGGTTCATAAGTGACTCTGAGGTTGGGCTCTGGTCAGGCGCTATCGACTTCTTTGGTCATTTTGGCGCCCTTACGTTCCCTGAAACTAGTCATTCTCACTATATATATTATAAAATGGCAAAAGGAGGGAAAACTCATAAGGTGGAGTTTAGATAGGTAGTTGATGTCCGAGTGGTTCAAGGTCACGATAGCTCAAGTGGTAGAGCAGCAGCGTATCTAGCCGAAGGTCGTGGGTTCGAATCCTGCTTGTGCCATTGACTTTTTTCTTCTCAACTAAAAACCTTAATTAATTGTTATGTATTAATTGGTGAAGCAGACGATGAAAGTAGTGAATTAATTTCTTATGACTGTCAGCATAAACAGGACAGAAAAAGGCAGAAAGGCAGCACAATGATTGAAATATTAACCTCATAATGTAAAACTTGTTTTCTGTCTTGATCTGGCTTGGAAGGTGATGGTCTTTTGTCTTGCAGTCTAACTCATGAAGTGTTTTCTTCCGTAACCATTATTCTGGTGGCAGCAATGTTGGTTCAAATATGTTGATAGTCATTGAAATAACAACCATAAAGTTTTTATATATAGATCACAAGTAGTTGAAGACATCTTTTATTTCTTAGAAATAATTTGAGTGGGTGGCATTGTAACAATCATCCACCACATAACATATGTGGATAACAATAAATGTGTAGATTTTGTTGTTTGGTTGCCCAGAGGATCTTGACTCATGATTCAGGTGTTTTCCTCGATATATTATTTTATTTGGCTGTTGTTTGGACTCCTTGTAGTAGTTTATCTTCGGAGATGTCCTTGGTCAATGATTTTTAAACGTTCTCCTGTTGAGAAAGTTGCCAGGTATTGGTTGATTTGTAGTATCCACTCCAAGTGGTTGGCAGAGATGTCCAGTGTTGTGTAGCTGCAAAGTACTGTCATTTTCTAGCAGGTTCAATTCACATTGAGCGTTTGTGTAAGTTATTAAATCAGGAGAACAAAAGTGTACATATGCAATTTTTTATGTACAAGTACTCTTTAGTGTAATTATTGTTTTCTCGAGACCAGATTGTGGTTTGAGTAAATATTTAACATTTGGAAGCATAGTTACAAAGCTTACTCTGTATTTAGCAGCTACGGGGGGTACATTTCATACAATTGGAAGTTTACATCTTGTACAATAGGTATTTCTAATAAATATTCAATTTCTGTAGGTTTGATAATACAGTTGACTTTGATAATGTCCTCATAGTTTATTATGTTCTGTGGGTGAATTTCGAAAGGTAATCTATTTCCATAATAAGGTGAAATTTTATTTAGTTTATAGAATAGTTTGGATGGGGAAATTTTGCTAGGGTGTAATGTTTTGAATTTACAAAATGCTATCGAATTTACCATATCCTGTAATGTGTGTAATATAATGTGATATAGAATTTGTATTTGATTTAGGATATTATGTTGTCTGTTTAAATCCACGTAGAAATCAATGTTCTCATGTAATTTCAATATCTTTTTAGCAATCTTGTAATTATTCTGGTTTGTAGTTTGCAGTGTTTTGTTGTATTCTTTTATGATTTATGAGTTTAGTGAGTATTGAACATTTATTTGTGATTGCATATCTTGTTGTGAATCTAAATGTTTAATAATTTTTTTCAAATCTTTCTTTATCTACGGTTTTTAGTTGAGATGAAAAAAATGTTAATGGCACAAGAGGGATTCGAACCCACGACCTTCGGCTAGATACGTCGCTGCTCTACCACCTGAGCTATTGTGACCTCGATCCACTCGGACATCAACTCCCCATCTCAACCTCACCTTACGAGTTTTCCCTCCTTTTGCCATATAGTCGAGCTACTATGAAAATAGTGAATTAATGATTTAAAAATGAAGTACACTTCACTAAAGCTGTTCGTCGCCATTTCAATTGTCGTCGAGAATCCAAACCAATTACATGACATTTGAAATATGGCAAAAGGAGGGAAAACTTGTAAGGTGAGGTTGAGATGGGGAGTTGATGTCCGAGTGGATCGAGGTCACAATAGCTCAGGTGGTAGAGCAGCGGCGCCGCATCTAGCCGAAGGTCGTGGGTTCGAATCCCTCTCGTGCCATTAACTTTTTTTCATCTCAGCTAAAAACTGTAATTAATGGTCCTATATTAATTGGTTGAGCGACCATGAAAATAATGAATTAAATATTTCTTTATCGTTGTTATCTAAGTTACCAGTAATAAGTTTAATTATTGTTCCGCAATAATTTCATTTATTTGTTTGTTTGGTGAGCTTGCGTTTTTGTCTTCTAACACTTCTGTTAGGATTTGTCTAAGTCTAGAGTTCGTGAACGTGAAATTTCGGGTTTGAGAGAGTTTGCTTCATTTGTGTGTATTTCTATTCTACACAGAGCATCTGCGTTAGAATTCAATTGTTCTTTTTTGTATTTGATTTCAAAATTATATTCTTCAAGTTTTAGTCTCCATCTTAATAGTTTTGATGTAGGGTCTTTTAGTGAGAAAAGCCACTGTAATGGTATATGGTCGGATAGAATAAGAAATTTTTTCCCATATAGGTAGGGTCTGAAGTATTTTACTGCCCATACAATAGCAAGTAATTCTGGTTCTATTGTGGATAAATTTGTTTCGGTGTCAGAAAGTGTTCTGCTGGTATAAGCTACAGGTAAGTCTGACCCGTTGAAGTCTTGGCTCAGCTCAGCGCCAATGGCGATGTTGCTAGCATCAGTGGTCAAGTGGAACATTTTGGTAAACTCCTCCGGGTATTTTAGGATAGGTTCATTGATTAGTTAATTTTTGCATATGTTAAATGTTTCTAGGTATTCCTGGTTGTATATGTCTATTTTTGAGCCTTTTTTTAAACATTTGTTAGTGGTTTCGTCAAGTGTGCAAAATTGGGGATAAATTTTCTGTAGTACCCTAGTAGATCGAGAAATCCTTTTATTTATTTGGTCGTTTTAGGGAGGGGGTCGTTTTTTATTGTGCTTATTTTGTCGGGGTTAGGTTTGACTCCTCCGTCTGTCACAATATGTCCTAGATTGGCGACTTGGTGTTTTAGGAATTTGGTTTTGTTTAGTTAGACTTTGAAATTTGTGTCCCGTAACCGTTGGAAGACTTGTCGTAGTCTGTCTATATTTTCCTCTCCTGTATACCATGATCTTAGACTTGTTTAAATTGACTGTGAGTTTCCATAGGTTACAATAACGTTCTAAGATATTTATGTTGTTCTGGAGAGTAAGTGGATCTTCAGCCAGAAGAAGCACATCATCTGCATACACCAGGACTTTCTAGTTATGGGTGAATTAACATTGGCTTCTACTTAACTGATACCATACCTTAACTATGAAACATAATATCACAAATATTACAAGACATTTCTTTGTTGGTTAACACTACAGTACAAAGTACATAGGTACATAAGTAACAAATTGTATGTGTATGCTTAGCATAAAAAAAAACGTTAAAAATAACTAATACAAACTGTTCTCAAGCTGAATTGGATGGCTTGGATGGCCATATGCCCAAAGTAGTCAAAGTAAAGTCTTGTATAAGGTCAGTTTAGAGTATGATCATGCCGTATTTTGGTCCAAGTAGCTTTCAAAGTTGTCCAATTCCTCTGTCAAGTTGTCAGTCTGTCGTCTAGGTATAGTCTAGAGTTTCTGTCTTGCATGAAAATGGGTATCGATTTGTTGTTAATGAATAGTGGAGGGTAAAACTATTGTTTTGAGTGGGTAGGAAGCTTTTAAGTTTATAAAGTATGCCTGAATGTCACCAAAAGCTTGTGCTACATCTAAACAAATAAAGCTGAGAATTAAAAAACCTGTGGATATTCTGGAAAGTTATACAATTTCCCTTTTACCCTCTAATTTGATAATAAGAAGAGCAAAAAAACTGTATGGTTAATACATAATTACATCCCAAAATTTGAAGTATCCTGTTACTGATGAAGTACCTACTTCCTCCGATCATTCTGAATCATCAGGAAGATTGGAGATGACAAGAAAACCTAAACACATTAGACACACCAAAACAGCAAGGAGGTAATAACAAGGAGTAGGAAGGAAGCGATTAAGTATATAAAGCTTGTATGACTTTGACAACATAAGATTATAAAAAGTCCTACTAAGTTAACAATTTTCAGGAGAGCAAGGAGAGGTTTCAAGAGCAAACCTCAGTTCAATATTTCACCATTAAACGTAAAATTATATTTTAAATATAATTATATTTTTAAACAAGAAGCAACTTCAAACAGTACGTTAAATTACAAGTAACAGCACACTGTAACTGTTATGATAAAAGAATGAAAAATCTATTCTTTTAATAGCAAATGGAGATATATTTCAACTATTTCTGATTTTTTCTCACTTTACATTTTAAAATATATTCATTAATTAACAGATATTTATGTTGATTGGCTGAGAAAATTTTGTTTTTACAAAACAATTTGTGATTAAAAGAAAAACAGTTATGTAAACTCTGTGGTCAGTTATACTGACTTGATAATTTCAGTGTCAAAGATACAGTTGTATCTTGTATGTGTTTTAACAATCAAGTAACCCGTCTTAAGGATCATTTCAATGGGTTTAATTTTTGGCATAGCTCTTCCCTTCTGTTGGCATTTGCGAGTTAAACCTAAAAATAAACCTCCCAGGTCAGATGACAATGTAATTCAGTCTGTTTACTTCTCATAGTTTTATGGCTAATACAAAGAAAGTTCAATTAGCCAGCTCATTTTCAAGTTTGATTTTATTGTGTTTTATTGTTTCAGTGGGCGAAGGTTTTCCAAATCTGAAGATAATTCATCTTTCAGTCAGAAAAGATGCTTAGCATGGTTCAGAGAATACACTTCTCCAGATGACCCTGAATTATTAGGTACCATTTAATATTATTATTATTACTATTACTTAACACAACCTTACTTCAGTAGTTAACTAATTTACAATTTCAGGGCCAGAAGGTATGGAAAAGTTTTGTGAAGATATTGGTGTTGAACCAGAAAATGTTGTAATGTTGGTCCTAGCATGGAAAATGAATGCACGTCAAATGGGATTTTTTACTATGCAGGAATGGCTCAAAGGCTTATCTGATATTCAGTAAGGCAGAAATTGTTTTAATATTGCATTAATGTTGGTTAATAATAATTTATTTTTATTTATTTATTTTTTTATGTTAGGTGTGATACTATTTTGAAAATACAAACAAAACTGGATTACCTCAGATCGTTGTTAAATGATCAAACTACGTTTAAAAGTATATACAGATACGCTTATGATTTTGCTAGAGTAAGTTTAAAGTTGGTAAAGTTGTGCAGATACTCAGATTAGTTGTTGCATGAGATAAACATAAACTTGAATTGTAAAGGATGCATTATGTATTGCAAATATTTCGTTAAAATGTGTGAAATAGTTACTTTGACAAAAGTCTAATGATAATCATCGCTGACGTTATTCTATTTATTTATTTTTATAATTTTTTAGGATAAAGATCAGAGGAGCATGGATATGGAAACCGCGAAAGCGATGCTTCAGTTACTTCTTGGAAAACACTGGAGTTTATTTAGTTCATTTAGTTCATTTCTAGATCATTCTAAGTACAAAGTAATAAACAAAGACCAGTGGTGTAATATTCTAGAATTTTCTCGTACAATCAATATAGACTTGAGTAATTACGATGTGGATGGGGCTTGTAAGTAACTTTGTTTTATATTTACCATTTAATATTTATGTAATCAAGTTGTATATCATTTTTACATACTGTGTTTATTTCAATTGGTTTTATTTATTTTTAGGGCCGGTGATGTTGGACGAATTCGTAGATTGGTTAAAGATGTCAAAAGGAGGAGAACAAAGAAGCTGAGGTCGAAAGTGTGTGGCAATTCTGTCACTTGGAAAATTGCTTAAGTCTTTTAAATTCATTTTGTAAAATTCCCTTTTGATTTTGGTTGAGGATGGAAACGTGTACTCTTAACATCATATTTTAAATACCTCTTCAACTTTTGATTTGTAATTATAACTGTTTTTGTTAATTTAACTGACTATATTTCAGGCAAATGTTTAATGCAAAATAAATTAATAGATCTTTTGTACAATCAAATAGGGGAAAAAAGGATAAAAAAATACTTTCTCTAGTTTTGTACGTTATTTATTATATTTTTAATACATGTCATGTCGTTAACTTTCATTTGTATGATATAAACATAAATTATTAGTTTATATCAAATAAATTCATTAGCAATGTATAAAACACAGTGACCTTTATTAAAAACAAAATAATTATATAATGTTCTGCTCATTTATCTAAAGGTCCAATTACATCCTACCGATCATTGATTCAATAAAGGCATCTTGGTATTCCAATTTGTTTTAAAGGTTTATTTATTAAACTGTTTTCTAATATTTTGCAAATTAATTACGTAATAGCATTATTATTAAACATGATTAAAACACATGATGTAATTAATTATTTAATTGATGTACATATTAAAAGAAAAAATCAAAATGCATTTCAATTTCACCATGAATTTAGTTGATCTTATACAATTTTTCACCTAGGACCAATAATTCTAGTGACAATTTTATTTTAATGAGAAGATTTTAAAACTTTGCAAATTGGATTTCTTGCTTACTCAAAAATATCATTGCCAAATTATAAAGAAATACAATGAATTATAAAAAGAAATTGACCATTGACTTTTGTTTTAGTCTTTTAAAGGACTTTTTTACATTTTGTGCATATATTAACAAATTCATATGTTTAACTCAAATGATGTATTAGATAACTGCAATGATATTGTTATTATGTTGCAATGCCCCACTATTTAAAATTAGGGCTTGACAGCAACTTAACAGAATAATTGTTAATTCTTTATTAACCAGAATAGTATGAATGTATAATTAATTAGCTTGTGTTATGGGCTAGAAAGACCTAGTTGTTTGAATTTGTATAAAACAGACTAGAGCGTGGGCTTAGTAGGCCTACCAAGTTACTGGAGGTCACTCAAGAAAGCATAGGTCAGGACATCTGTGCCCAAGCTCAGGGAGATGATTGTTTTACCATTTTAAATGTAACACTACAGAGGGGCGCTCTAGGTCTCTTCCCGGGAGTGGCTTTGGTCGGGTAGGGTGGGTGGTGACGCTGGCAACATGGGACACTGGCTACATTGCCGATTACTAAGCAAAGTAAAAAAAAAATTCTCCTTAATCAACAATCTACCACTGTTGAGATCCAGAATCAAGTAACTTAAAACCCGTGTGTGCTTACTTGGATGAATTTTGGTTCAGTCTTAGACAAGACAGATTATCAAATTTGCACTTCTGTGATGAAACAATAAATGAGCGCACTGACGCTGAGTGTGGTTTAAAAAATACTTTACCAAACCCAAGTTGTCACCTTTTGATGGTATAAAATGGATGCACTCTAGATTAAATCATCTTCACTCATCTCTAAAGTATGAACTATTGCCATTTTATCCATTTTTTTTATATCAACAGGCACAGTCTCCAAAAATAGTTTAAAAATGAACACAATCATATTTTGTGGGTGAATATTCAGTTTGTAAAATGGGACATCATTTGGTGATGCCAATGGTATGACGTAGTTGGTTATAGGAATATGAGATGTGGTAAAAAAATAGAGCCTGTAGGAGGAACCACATACTTAGCTTTCATGACTTACCAAATGGATGTAAGCTAGAGCGAATGGTTTCATTACTTAGATCAACCACTGGCATAGTTATGCTAGTTCCATAGATTCCCTCAATTCGTTGTGTTTCAAAACGAATATGTAGTTGATTGTGGTTTATTTTCTATCACCTCATTCCTTGAAAAAACTTTTCATACCACTTTTGGACCGTGCACTCACTTTATCATGATTAATTATTTCAATACATGAACACAGTACAAATTTTATGAGATGCTTCAACCACTCTAGTTCTGTGCTAAAAGTCAAACAAAAGCACACATGAATAAAACCATATTTAAATAATTTACAGTGAAGTTAAAACATTTTTTCTCAATAAACTGACACATAATTCTTCATTATATGATGCAAACCTTAATCCTCTTATGTAAATAAATGATTAACAGTATTGAAACAATAAATAAAAATCCGAACAAATTTTTCTGGTTATTTGGTAGAAACTTATACTTCCTACAATTTTATTATGGCAGTGATTAAAGAATGAATATGAATAATTATTAATAGTCTTTATTTCTAGTCAGATTCATAGCAATCGTAATTTTACTACAATTACTTGTTTCATGCAAAGATTAGGATGAGATGGGATGAAATTATCAAGTGTTTTTACTGAAATATATTTCCAATTACATATGTATGTACAAACATTTCTGCTATACAATGGAATTTTTGGCGGATAAACTACAAAACTTATCAAAACAATTAAGCAAGTTGCTCTGTAAACATGTATAAATATGCTAATACATAAATATTAAATTATCACAGTTTAAAATTTCTGGTAATGTTTACTAGAGGTTTTTAAGTATCAATGTAAAAGAAAAAAAATTGCTATATTAAACATTGTTTTAAAGAAACTTTTTCACTTTGCCTGGATTTTAATTAATGACATTTAAAGTAGTTTGTTTTTAAAGTGTTATTGTAATTATCCATACAAAAGTCGTATCACTATTATTGCCTTTAAACAATTGAACTTAATGAATTTTTTTAATGCTATATACCTATATTGTTCAGATTTTTCATTATATTTACAACTTAATGCAGTTGTTTGTTTGAAAAAGCTTGATAAATGTTGGCACCAAGCATGTTGATTTTATCCATTAATAGAAATTGTGTAATGCAATCATCATTCCCCTCAGTTTTGAATAAGGTATGAATAATCGGTACGATCTTTGCCATTGGCAATACGGATTTTGTAATGTTCACATCAGCTGTATTGAAATGACCTGCAATACGATCAACTATATTTGAAAACGCTTTCTTGATACAAGAATAAGCGACAGAAATGGCTTCTTCAGATTCTAACAGCTCATAAGTATCTTCTGTGATTTCGTCGGATAAACCTGCTTGGGATATCCAATTGGTTTTCACCTGAGGCAGCAGATAGGCCACAGAGTTCCTTATCGGATCCATCTCATCATATGAGAGACTAGTTTCAATAGACCAGAATATTTGTTCAACATCTTGCAAAGTCATTTCCTTCTTGAGAGAAACATCTTTGAGAACGATGGTCACATTCTTCTTGATGACAGAAATCAGCTCAGGGATGCCAGTTTCTAAGAAGTGTTGGCAAAGGCTTAAATAGTCTTCTTGAAAATTCAGCGGCAAAACATCAACATTTTCAGTAAACAAGTATCCACTGAGTATACTGAGTTGAATTTTTAAAAGGATGACCAACATCAAACTAGAATACAAAAGTGTGCAGAGATGTGTAAAAACTGTTATTTTCAGTTCACTCCACAACTCAAATTTGTTACCGGTACCACTTCTAAGTTTGGACAACAATTTTTCAGCGTCTAGTAATTTATCCACATTAATTTTCAATGACTCTCCCAGTGAGGCTATGATTTGATGGCAAGTTTTTTCTGTGTTTGTAAAATGTTGCTCTTTTGCTAACCTCGTAATGTATTCTTTCGTTCTGTTGTCTTGCCATTCCAGGAGCCTTTTTTGTGCAAATCTGATTGCAAAAAAGGCACTGCTGACTATTACTGTCCCACCAACAATAACATGCTTGTGTTGAGAGACTAATTGCTTAAGCCGTTGTAACATGGTGCTAATAGTATCTGTTTAAATTCATCACAAGCATCTGAAATACAAAATATATCATTAATATTAGCACCAAAGGAAGGTAAAACATCTTGTATAAGTACAAAATAAGGTCTAAATAAATCAAAACATCAGGGAAAATAGAAAAAAATTTTAAGCAACCACCCTTAAATTTTCTATGATGGCATTAATGGTGGCCAAGTGGCTAGGATGTCCGACTCGTATTTGCCACAATAGCAGTACAGGTTTTGAATCCCAGCAAAGCCCACAGCTTTTTAATTAATAATTACAAAAATTGTACTGTAAAGTGGTTCAACCCCACATCCACAACACAATAGGGAAGAAACAAATTAGACACAAAAAAATCCTAAGATACTTCCTTGTCCTGTGGCCAATTACATTGGTCATCTTAAATGTTTAAAAGTTGAGAAATCTAAAGAAGCCTGCCGAGAAGAACCAGAAGCATAGTCTTCTGTGACTAAAACAGAAACAATAGCTATAAAATAATGAGAACATCAATTGGTCTGCTCATTCCAACCATCTTCAGAGGCTGATCCGTAGGTGTCCGTTTAATATAGGATCTTAAAGTGAATAATGAAATGAGATAATCAGCACGAATAGAACAAGGATCTTAAAGGATCAAGCTGTTGGTTCATCATCACCAAAAGTGGTTCCATAAGTTTGTTTTTGGTTATGATGAACCACATTTAATTTGGTCTTGAATGATATTGAATTGAGGAGAGCTACTGAAATTTGTGAGAGTGGCGTGACAGAGGCTTGCCACAGCATTCAAAGTAAGTGATGAAACTGTTCTAGCTTATGTCAACTTGGGAAGACATGGAAGCTGAGAAAATGGGATCCTCATAAATTGAATGAACAAGCTAAACATTTCCCTTTCATTGCATTCACAGTACAAGGGGGAGACTTTTGAACCACAAAAAATGAATCCTATACAGTAACATCATCCTACACCATTGGCTGACACCAAATGTCCAAATATACACTAACAAAAGGCGATGCATGCTTTGTGTTTGATGGAGTTTGTTTTTAAAATATTTTCAGACCATGCACCTATTGATGTAAAATGATGGATAAAATGGCAATGTTTTACACTTTGCAGATGAGACTTTATTCAAGACTGCATCCATTTCATATCAAAACATTTCGAAGAATTTGAGCTTTCATCATTAACACAAAGAAAAACAAATTTTGACAGTAAATTCATACAATAACATGGCTAGCTAAATTTTTTTTTAAATTCCATCCCTGAATGCTATGCTTTTTATAGACCAAAGTAAACTGAAATGAGGAAATTGAGAAACAAAACATTGCAAATCCCTACTAGCACTATTCATCATTGGTACATTAAAACAGTTGTTTTATGACAAGTATGGTCCCAGGTAAAAGTTAGTATTTTTATGATTATAACATTGTTATATACTATCATATGTTTGTTTATGTTTATTGATTCAAACTAGAGTCAATAATCTCCTCAACAACTAAAAAATATTTGTTTTTAAGAAAATGAGATATCTCAGTAGGTGGCTCTCGGATCTGACCTGTTTAAGGTCATCCTCATCCAATAAAGAACAAGCCATGCAAGATTGATACACAAAATTTGGCCCCAAAAGTCGTTTGCTCCATCTGGAGAGCGCATAGGAATGCCACCCGATATGAGAATTATGCTTGAGCATGGCAGCTCCTGGTCCTCTGTTGCAATTGTTAGAGGAAAGCGGGTTGCTTTTATTGTATTTAGTATTTTGTGTCCTTAGCATGTGTAAGAGTATTTGGCTTGAATATGTGGTGCGCGAGGGCCAATGATGGAATATTGAGTATCCCATCAACCCTCAATTGGGTTAGTTATACAATATGTGAATATTGAATACTCCATCAAACGAACTGGTTGTATTTAAATAAGAAAAAATGTATTGAAGAATGGGTGAGAATGTGAATGGGTTTGGATTTAGGAACTGAGCGATTTGGGGGCTGAAATGACCTAGCTGTTGATGTCTTTGTAGCCCAACTTGGTGGCTCAGCAGGATATAACTTAAGTCTAACCCCAGGCTCCCTGATACTGATTTGGCTGAGGCAGAGTAATTTATTGTAAATTTACACAAAAGCTAAAATGATGTGAGAAGTGATAGCCTTAATGCTGTATGACATAAGCCTATGCATATGTACAAAGTTGAGTTTATACCAATCAATACTAGATTCACTTGTTAAAATTTGGCTAATTTAAAATAAATTTAAAGCTAGTTCGATATATCTAAACAAAGGGATACTTTAAGAACATTTTCAGCACGACTTAAAAGTAGGCTTAACTTATTTCTACAAAGCTGCCGAACAGCCAACAATGGCATTAAAATAGGTTTACCATTGAAATCATCATTATAAGATGATCGTTTTTGCTCTTTACAAGTTACATTAATTTTAATTTAAACGTAAAACACGTTGTTACTACTACCTGTCACAATTTTTGTATACAAACATGATCGACTCCACAAAAAAATACACTTTAAATATTACAGAATACTTTAATTAAATCTGACAGCATGACTAAGTAGAACAATACATTCAATTGAGTAAATAATTAAAACAAATAACCAGAACAAAACCTCCTCGTTTGAAAGATTCTAGTTTTATTTAATTTAAAAATAAATTAAATTAAAGTCTAAGCTTTTAATTGGCCTAATAAATTTGCAACATACTCTAATATTAAAATGACGTTTGAATTTTATTAAACACGATGAAATTCACAATAAATGTTGAACTATAACTTTCGATAGTTGGCAAAACGATTTGTTTAATTTATCGATAATTGAGAATGACTGGAGGGATGAATCAACAGATTATACAAAAAAATTAAACTTTTTCAAACTACTTAAGATTAATGTTTAAGTTATGCACAAGTTAAAAAATTGCATTCTAATTCATGCGGTTGATGTACAGATATCCATATGTTCAAAGACTGGCTTCTGTATACTACTTGTTTTGTTGACTAGATGTTAGGATTTAGGATTAAGGTTGATGGAGGGGTTTTATCATTATATTTTTTATAGATATTATCTTCCTTGAAACACCCATCGAATTTGGAACGCTCAAAGTATAAGAAAGGCCATTACATTTTTTTTAGTTTGCTACAATTTTAATATAGTGTTATAAAATAAATTGATAAAATGGACTTTTTCACGATTATCGGCTTGTCTGCTGTGATATACGTTCTCGTTTATTTCATAGTTTTGTCAGCTACAGACTGCGACCTTGGTCTGCTATGGGCATTATACACTGGCCGAAAATTAGGTTCGTCTATGTATTGAATACTGTTTAAATATCTACTAATAATATTTTAGGTTTGTATTCTTTACTGGTTCTTAGTCATCTAAAAGGCGTTAGTGTTAATGTACTGAAGAGCTCTAGTATGGTCCATGGTTGGTAATATTTATGAACTTTTTTTGAGATGTTGTATAGTTTAACAGTCCTTAATTATTCAAATATCGTGTGATGCGGTCTGGTGTGATGTAGGTATCAGAAAAACATTTTCTTTATCGTGCCAATGTTTCGATCTTTTATTGAGCCCTGAAGATGATCTCAATAAAAGATCGAAACGTTGGCACGATAAAGAAAATGTTTTTCTGATACCTACATCACACCAGACCGCATCTCACGATATTTGAATAATTATCCGTTAACGGTCACTAATCTCTACACGTTTAACAGGCCTAAATCCATGTAATCTGGCTGCTTATTTTGACCTGATAGTTATAAAATCCGACATGTGAGCAAAGCTAGAATAGGCTGAGAAGGATCTGCCTGATAAGAAGCAGCCAACAACAGTATATTTTATTTTATATGTATATATATTTTTATTTTTAACAGTATATTAGAGATTTTTGTTTATTTAGTTCATATGTAAAAACACTTTCGTTGAACGTACTGCAGATAATGCACTGATAAGCGCAATAGTTTTTTTAAATTGTTTGTAATGCAAAAAAGAGGTGTTGAAATCTTTTAATTTCCTTTGGATGTTTTTTTCAATTTGGGGACAGGTCAATCCACGGAAACCATCCCTTTTTAACCATTTCGATCCAGAGCATAACACACTGGAGCCAATTTAATCATACATACATCCATTTTGTTTTGACAGTCCTCAGTAAAAATCCAAACTTTTTTTGTATCCGTTTACTTCCCGCAGCTATATGAAATATATGTAACAGG
Source organism: Cimex hemipterus (assembly GCA_039619505.1). Taxonomy (NCBI): domain Eukaryota; kingdom Metazoa; phylum Arthropoda; class Insecta; order Hemiptera; family Cimicidae; genus Cimex; species Cimex hemipterus. Next base: position 3,915,491 of record CM077105.1, on the reverse strand, counting down.
TATGTTGGATGAAGGCATGGACATGTGTATAGGGTCGTTAGCTCATTTTTAAATGGATTCGCCCTTTTTACAAATTTCTGGTTCCATTGTATGTGAAGCTTTAGTACAATTTTTTGGGTGTGTAGCCACAGAAACAAAACAATTAATTTCATTAATTCAAGAAATTGATTTTAAAATATTTAAAGAAATCAGAGAATTGGAAAAAAATTCCAAATGCATACCACCCCAAACAGAAAACCACTACTGACGGGCAAACAGCACCGGAACTTAAGTTGGACTAATAATTTGTCCATAGACATAGTCAGATGTAGTCGGTTCTGGTGTGAGATCAACCACTGAAGTTGGTGAAATGCTTAAAAGAATCTGATAGAAAAAAACCCTACCAGAATAGACAGAACAGAACATCATGGATTAGTTGTTTGTAATTCCAAGTAAGATTTCCTCTTGGGGTTCCAATCTGTAGGGTTAGTCCTTTTCAATCATTTTGGTCTTTCTGTCACATTTTTTTTTTTAATTTTTTTTTTTGCTTTCTTCAGTGCAGTTTAGTTGTTGCACTTCATCAGATCATATTTTGATAATTGAATTATAAATGTGCTATGTTCAAGAAACATATGAGTATAAAGGGCAGGACTAAATGAAAAAATCAACCAGAACATCGATGGGAAAGGCTATGATTTGGAATTCAATGATTTGATTAATCCGTTTTTACTTGGCCCTATTTAACCAAAATAAGAATTGAACAATGAAATTTACTTGTACAGATTGTGTTAAAACATATCACGATGATAAAAAAAAAAAAAAAAATTATACGTTTGCCCAGTAAAATTTGTATCAGTTTTTAACTTTTATAGCTTAATGTTTGTTAAACAAACTATTGTTATTGCTCTTATGACTGAAGAAATTCATTACCAAAAGCGCTATTCCTAATGTTAACCCATATTATTGATAATTTTCTAATTATTGTTATTTTTATTCAATTAAACTCTTCCTTTTTAATTTTCTTGAATCTTATTTTTTTATGTTCTAGATTACTATAAGGATAAGGTTGTCTGGATTACAGGGGCATCTAGTGGTATTGGGGAGTTCTTAGCTGTCGAGCTTGCGAAAAATGGTGCCAGCCTTATCATCAGCGCTCGTTCAGCAAGTAACCTGGATAGAGTTAAGAAAAGATGTTTAGGTAAAATATGGAATTAACAACAGTAATCTAAACAAGAAAACGTAAAATTTTCTTTTAGTTTTGGCCAAAATGTTCATCAACAAGTTCTAATGGTTTTATTTATTTGTTGCTATTTAATAAAGAAAAAAATATTATATAAATTGTTGAAAGGGACTAAAATTGGATGTATATTCAACAAATATGGGTTCTAAATAACTTTACAAGTTCATTTTATAATCTTGCTACTGCCAGTTCACTTGTGTTTTGGCATTATGTTCAGCTCCTATCAGATCAACTTTCCCCTCAAATTAGCTCTACATTGCCATTGTCCCTGTCATCTCAACTTAACCAGCCCACTTCTTTCAACTAAACAATGGGTGGGTATGGTCATGAGGTCCAATTTCCAAATTTTTAGTCTTTTGCAGAGCCAGAATATGCCGCAATATTTAGAGATGGTATATCAATATTTAACAATTAATTAAGATTTTTAGTTGGGATAAAAAGTCAATGGCACGATTTGAACCCACGACCTTTGGCTTGATACACCTCTACTCTACTGAGCTATCGTTACTTGGTAGTGTAGTAGTTTGACTTTTTGTCCCAACTAAAAACCTTAATCAATTGTAATATATTAATTGGTCAAGAAGGCCACGAAATTAGTGAATATAATATTTAACATTTTATTTTCAACCCAATTTCACCAAACTCATATTCATTTGTCTAATATTTTTCAATTTACTAACATCCTTCACAAATTGCATTCCTATTGATTTAGAAACCTGTGAGCAGCATGAGCAGCAGCAGCTTTTTACACCTAAAATTTCTTTCTTGGCTCTTGAGATTACAGAAGCGTGTACATTTTTCAATCTAGTATCCATTAAACAAAGTTTCATTGAAATTGGTAACCCCACGACCATAGCTTCCCTTTTTAAGTAAACTGAGGTGATAAAACAATTTTTATCCTGATCCAAGTGCAAGGGCATTTTGCAGAAATGTATTGAAACTGGTGTGACTTGTAGGTTATATGGTTTGATAAGCATTTATAAAAAGTGTTTCTCTTATTGTATTATCAAGACTTTGTTTCATGAAGCAACAAAACAATACTTGAATATTCTTTGTTATAGATGTTGGAACACCTGTTAATAAAATTCTTGTTTTACCTTTTGATGTAACGGATTATAAGAAACATGAAGAAATGTTTTTAAGAGCAACTCATCATTTTGGAAAAGTAAGCACAAAGTTAAAATTTAAATCCTTGATTATCCTAAGTAGTACATATGCTTAGAAAAATATATTCTTTATCGTGCTAACGTTTGATCTTTACTAGGATCAAAATATTGGTATCATAAAGAAAATGTTCTAAACTTACATCCTGCCAGACCACATCTTACAATCTTCAAATTTTTATTAACTAAAAGTCACTAAACACCACACATTAATTGTTGAATTTTTAATCTTGTATTAAATCATGTTACTCTAGTTTCTGAAAGTTCTTTATGAAAAGATACATAATAAAATTAAAGTGTAATTTTCTTTTCATTCCGATTGTGTTGAAATGAAGTATTATAACAGTAAAAGTTTTGTTTCAGCTGGACATTCTAGTAAATAATGCAGGACGGTCTCAGAGAGCAGTTTGGGAAGATATATCGACAGAAGTAGACAGGGAGATGTTTGATCTGAATGTCTTCAGCTTGATTTCTCTCTCAAGGCTGGCCGTCAAGTATTTTGACAAAAATGGTGGTGGTCACATTGTAGTCTCTTCTAGTCTTGCTGGAATTTTCGGAGCGCCATTTTCTGCAACTTACACCGCCTCCAAACATGCTCTCCACGTAAATATAAACTCATGTATAGCGAAATATTTCTGTTCATAATTGTCTCTGATCATCTTGGTCTGTTTATTGCTTTCTTCAGCATTTCTCCATCTATTGATAGATCTTATTGATTTGTGATTGTCCATTGTATGCACTCAAAAGTTTGACAAACCATTGAAGATGGTCAAGTGCTGAAATCTACTTTTTTATAATTAATCTATGAGGTTGCATGGTCCAGTTGACCAAATAAATTCTTTTCAATTAATATTGTTTAGATAAAAAAAAAGTCAGTGTCCCCAGTAGGATTTGAATCCAAGACCTTTGGCTAGAGCTGCTCGCCCATTGAACTATCCTTGCTTAGATACATTTGGACACCAACTTCCCATCTGAATCCTACCTTTTGAACTTATCTTCCTTTTTGTGAATTTTTTCAAATGTCGTGTAATCTATTTGATTCTCGGTGACAAATGAAATGGTCATGGAGAGCTTTAGTGAAGTACATACAATTTACTATACATATATGAACACATACATAAATTTTACATCAATTTACATTTTACATCTATGAGGTTCCGTGGTCCGATTGACCAAATAAATTCTTTTCAGTTAATTAAGGCTTTGGTTGAAATAAAAACATTGAATGTTACAAATGAGGGGGTCAAATTTCTTTATATTTCATTTTTCGTGCTATAATTAAAATGCAATGGCCTCTATTGGCAGTTTTGCTCACAACTGCTACCATGGCAAATAAGTCACACCCTAACTACTCAGCACCATGACCCCTGAAAATTTGATAACACATTGCAATTAACATTTGATTAAAAGTAATTACGTAGCCTGACTCCTCAGGCCTGTTTCACACATGTACTTATTAGTGGGAAAAGTAAACGATGTTTCACACTTGCATGTTAAAAAAGTCAAGGGAAGATCAAGGAGTTTGCAAATTTTGGGTAGATTTCACATCTATCCGGTAGGGCATTAATCACCAGTCCAAAAGGTTTAGGGATTGGTCGAAAGGGCATAACTTGTTGAGCTATTCATTGCATTAGAACTTCATAGATTAATTTTATGGGGCCAACATCATGATGACTAAAACACCGACTGTAAAAATATATAATTTGAAAAGAGAAATGTATTGACACAACAAAAAATCACAAGGAGGGTATGAGGACCAGTTGAGAATTTGAGATTATGAATTCCCATAGTTTGCTTGTCTTCTCAGCTGTTCTGATGACACAATACCTAAGTCAGCACAATACCACACAATTCTAACAATATTGAAAGTTATACGAATCTCATAGCTACAATTGTTTTTGAGTATTAATATTTCAAATAATTTAATGCATATTACATAGGAATTTCATATTAAAAAGTCACATATTTTGTAATGTTTAATTTAAGTATTTTTTGTAAACTTTATTACATCAACACGAACATCAACTGATTTTTTATTGTGGAATTTGTACGTCTGAGGAAGGTCGAATTTCAGTTCTGCAATAATTTCACATTCTACCTGCCATGTTCTGCACTTCTTAATAATATATTCCCTTGTAGATGTTTTATGCATTGAGTAGACAACTTTTCCCATTCTTAAAGCAGTTTCAAGAAATTCTAGGTCAACTCCATTTTTTCTCGTACCAAATGGAGGGTTCATTATTACTGTGTCAAAAAAATTATTCCACCTATCTGGTATTCCTGAAGTAACATCACATCTCACCACATGACAATTTGGCACTTCAATATAATCTATATTGCGGTTAAAAATTTCAATCGCATCATCATCGATTTCAAATCCGATACAACAACTGGCTCCTAATAGGGATGCGCCAATCGAGAGGATGCCACAACCACAGCCTAAATCTGCGATAACTTTATTCTTGATGTCATCATACTGTGAGTGTATGGCATGAAGCACCATAGTTGTTAAATGCGGTGTCGTCGTATACTGCTCATAATGGATTTTTGGCTTGTCAAACACCTCAACATCTTGTAAATGTGATTCTAACTCTTTTAATTTCATTGCTTCTTGTCAAATCTTGGTAAAACTGGAAGTATCACATTACCGAATGATGAATCCTGTGGAATGTAATAGCCGAATGATTGGCTGTTGGCCAGATTGAAAGCGCTCCGCTGAGTTGAGTTAAAAGCCTGTAAGTCTGGACTCAAACTAGTCTGCTGTAAAATAAATATAATATTATTCAAATGTATAAAAAATAACCATCTACTTATGCTGAGCTGGCATTCACGGGTGGAGACCTATTCACCTAAGTGACCTATTGCAGTTCATTGATTCACGTATTAACACCCAGCATCAATTCTATTTTTCTACTTACAGCAATATTTATGGGTAAATTCGAGTTTGAGGATGAGACCACTCCCTGCTTCAGCAATTTTTTATTTAGCTCCAACTCCTCCAGGATTTTTCTATTTAGTTCTAAAATGTAAGCCTTTGAATTCACTGAATAATCATGAATAATAAAGAGCCTACCTCTGTTTGATATAGCCATAAGATATTTGCATTAGAAAAAGGTTTAAAAAATATATTTAAATCTTCTTACGTAAAGTTTTATGAGAAAATTAACTCAAAATAAAACAAAAAAACGTGTTTGTAACCTTAGCATAACCTTCGTAATATGTGTAGGGTTTGTTGTCTTATTGGTGGGGTAGAGGTCAAGGATTAAAATTGGTTAACTAATTATTAAGTAATAATATTTGATTTTAATTTTTACAATTCGTTAATACTTCGTTTAACCCTTTACATACCGTCCTTGTTAAGGACTATGACAATGTTGTTGATTCTTTGACAATATAGAGACTGATTCGGACATAAAAGAAATTTGAAACCATCTATTGAAAATTTATCAAATCAATTTGAAGAGATGTTTAAGATCGTTTTACTCTGATAATGACCTTAAATAAGTCGAAAGCTTGGCAGAAAGCAGATTACATTTGTTTTTGAACCAGACTATAGTGATCCAGATTATTAGTGCTTTCGGAGATTAACAGTAATTTTAGAATACATAAGGTCTTTTATTATCAGTAAATATATTAAGTTTATGTAATATTTAAGTTTTTGAATAGGAAATTTTGGAAATTTTTACACGCATTAGCAGTGACTGTAATAAAGCCTTACATAATTGAGCATTCCAACAACATGATTGTTACATGTATGTTATGTGAAGTGTTAAACAAAATATTAATCAGTTTTAAAACTTGAAATTAAAATAATTAATTCATCGATTTTCAGCAGGCTTGGCTTTATATGCATCAAATACAAAATATGTTTTCTTCCAGGGTTATTTTAAATCATTGCGCATGGAAAAATTAGGTACAAAATTAGCCATAACTCTTCTATGCCCTGGACCTGTTTTTAGTAATGTACTGTCACAAAGTTTCACTGGAAAAAGCGGTGAGGTAAGAAATAAATATGTACAATTTCCATCCACAATCATATTCCAAAGCCATTTTGTAACATTGAATATATTCGTATGTTTTTTTACAGATTTTTGGACAAGAAATGTTAAAAGATGATAAAAGAATGCAGACAAGTCGCTGTGCTTTTTTATATGCAGTTGCCATCGCCAACCATCTTGATGAAGCCTGGGTCGGTCTCTTTCCGAGCATACCACTGTGCTATATTTTAGTGTACTTTCCCAACATTGCTAAAAAGCTGGCACTTCTCATTGGTACAAAACAATTGATGAAGCTAAGAGACAGTCGCCAGGTTATGAATATAAATAAAAATGATTAAAATAATTTCAAAAATGGTTTTGTTGTGATAAAACTTTGTTATAACACCAGCTATTATTCATAATTTATATTTTAAGCTTACATACAAACTTTATTTTTTACTTTTTGTAATTTTTTGAACTGCTGTAATTATTGTAATGCATACCTACATTGAATTGTTTATATTTGTGCTCTGGATTGGATAACAATAAAAAAATGCTCAAACATTTTCCATTATTCACCACCTTAATTATTTAAATTTATTATATATATGTTATATGCGTGTTATATATATATATATACACACACACACACACACACACACACACACACACACACACATATATATATATATATATATATATATATATATATATATATATATTATATGTATGTATGTGTATCCACTTAAGTTGGATGGTTGAGATGGTTGTGAAGCAAACGAAACAAAATATTTCAATATGGCCAGAGTTAGACCACACTGCAGGCAAAACATGTTTAATCATTTGTAAACTATGGTTTGGATTTGTTCTGAACTGCAGAAAATGAATTAAACTAATTATTTGAAAGATAGGTACATGGGATGTGGACAAATGCATTGTATGTTCTATCTTTGTTTGGTAATGCTTCAAATAACATCTGCTTGGAGCAGAATGATGCAGACAAAAATTTGATTTGGCTGCTGTGGTTTATCCCCATTTGAATCTATATTAACAGTTAACACAGTCATTCCAATTTGCTAGACACCACAGGGCACAGGTAAAGGAGGTATCAAAAAGGTTACTACACTGATAAAACATTTTGTTGTATAAGTTATCAGTTTCTAAGTTATAAGCTACAGTTAAAGATGGTTTTTACCACCGTAATCAATTTTGTAAGGTCGAGAGGGCCCGACGAATTTTGGAAGAAGAGGAAAATTTTTAAAATGGCTGCGGTTTGTTTTTAATTTATACATTTATTTTTCAAAAAATTAATCTCATACAATACAGGTTCTTTTTTATCGTCTTAAAATTAATTGTTTAGTTGGTAACTTTTATTGAGAATTGGAAATGTAGGAAAATACTGTGTGCTGTAAAAATCTACCTAAAAGTAGAGTATGGATAATCCTTTAATTATTTGGGATGGTTCCATGCCCACTTTTTTAGGCATCACTTCATCGTCAAGAATTGGAATTGATAGTTTGAAACTCTGAGGAGTGTTAAGCAATCTATCGATGTGTTGAACCAGCCAGAATATTGGATTAGCCTGAGTTCATATTTATGTTTATTTTATGATTTGTACATGCAATCATAATAACAAGTCTGATATCTGAAAGCGTCACCATTTATACAGATGGAAGCAAGGAAGAGTGGGTTAGATGCACCACAATTATTTTTGCAAAAGACCAGTTTAAAATACAGTTTGGCTGATGATTGTTGTACTTTTTTTTACTAATGACTGTTCCGTCATTTGACTTTATTTTAATAAATTAATTGATTCCTCTTATGATCTGTCCATCTATTTCATCTGTGCCAGACTTGTATTCAGCTGATCAAAAATCATCTTATTACAATGGTGCCATCGAATCCCAGATTGGCTATTGGTAGATAATTATTTGTTGAATACTTTCAATACTTTTCACCTATTTTTCCAATTTAAATTCTCTTTATTGTGTATTATTCTTGTTTCAGCATTTTGTAGGCCGAAGGAGAAATTGCTATTCAATTGCTGTACGTAATGTTCACCGTGCTCTAGCCTATGCTACAAAAGGCAGACAACTCAAGAAACTGGACATGATAGATGTAAGTATATCTCTTATTCTGTATATCTGTTATTTTGTAAATCTATATTTATATTTTAGCTTTGGAAAACCCAAATAGATGCGGGAAGCCAGCAACATGGTTTGTCTTACAATTTGATGAAGGAAGGATTAATCAGGAGCAATATTTTCCTCAATAAAAAAAACCTCGCCGATCTAGCCATTTGGGAGCCGTACACTTTTAAGGTATTACAATTTTTAGTTGCCTATATGCAAAGCAGAACTTTGTAGCATGAGCCCCCCCCCCCTTGTGAGGACTTTCAACATTTTCACATTCTTGATGAGCATGAGAGTCAATTATAAAATATAAGTAGTTCAATTTTTATTTATTTTTACAGGCTTTAACTCAAATAGCAGCTGTGAAAGTGAAAGAGGAAAAAATGCCATTAGATGACGATACTGAAATCCCTGAAAACGTAATAACCAGAGGATTGTTATCTAAATGATTAGGTCTTATTTCATATAAAACTAACATATATTATTTACAATAATGTAGTGTTACTACACACTTTTGTAATAAACTCTTGTTACAAATTTTTTCTTTCTCTTTATTTCTGGAGTTAACATCTGTTCAAAAAATGATCCACATTTGGAGTAATGTCTTAGAAAATTCCAATTGCAGCATAGAAATTTTTCAATTATCCTTTCTCCATAATTACATTTAAAAGGTAACATAATCTTTTTTTTTATGAGGGTTCGCAACAGCACAAGTCATATAAACCCTCAGGATGCCGGTGTTTTTGAAAAAAAGCTCATTTGTACGGATGTTGGGTTCGAATGCAGGGCTGCTGAATTCGAACCCAGGACCTTTACCTTACAGTGATGAGCGCCATGTCAAGGATGAAACCTTGTGGCCACCGATGCCCCCAACATAATCTTTAATCAAATACAAAGAGGGTTTAGTCTGTATGCAGTTTGTGTGGATCAGTAAATCTGGCAGTTACAATGTAGAAGAGGGCAGGCAAAGGTACTAAGCATAGGAAAGCACCATGAAGAACAGGTTCACCTAGTTGAGTTAAAGAAATGATACCATAACCATGTACTATCCAGTGGCCTAACACGATTATCAGGTTCCGTACATCTGTAACTGTGTTGATGACCAGAAATGTCATGGACTGAAATAAAGAAAAAAAATTAACTTTAATTTATGAACTTATGTTTATTTAAAAAAAAAAATTAAATAAGTAAAAAACTTATTTTACAAACCTGGTCCATTTTAAAAGCAAAATGAGCTGCGTTTGATATCACAGAAAGTACAATTACTATATATGGAAAGGTGTAATCTGAAAAACAAAATGATGTTCAAGATCTTAAAATCCAAAGTTAATAAAATTAATTTGAAAATTTGTTAAAATAATGTAATTTACAAATAATGCCGCCAAAAACAGCATGGAATACGGCCAAAATGGGAAAGAAATACAGGGCTGCATAAATTGTGACTCCACCCGTCTTTAGCCTGAAAAACTTCACAAGCCAAGGTCGCAGGAGAATCATAGTAAGAACAGAAGTCCCATAGAATACAAAGACCATAGTATGTCTAAAACAAGAACATTGTACACACTCTATACTGATGTATTTTCTAAAAAACATACAAAGGATACACCGCTTCTTGAGTGCAATGCAGCAATTCAGTATAATTTGGCCGAGGATTATGAAACAGGGTATACCAATCGGACAATGATTTCACAGGACATGACTTTAAGTCAAGTTCTCCGAATGGTTCTACCAAAAGCAGTGTTATAAGAGCTGCTAAAACAGTTTCTAAAAGTGCAGATAAATGAAGCACCAGAGCACCTTGGCTTAGCCTGAAAATAAGTAGATATTGTAAATTTAAAAAATACAACTAAGTACATATTTGTAATTTTGGCATGTTCATCTTAAAATAATCTTAAATAAGTTATTCAGCAACTTGTATAATACATTAAGGGAAAAATAAATTTTGTTGCAATTTGTCGTTATTAAATAACCGTACTTACTTTCCCCTGAACGGTGTTGTATTGTCGATAGAAAACCAATGCAGCACTAAAGGTGAGAAAGTCATGAAGCCGAGATAAAGCCAGTCATAGAATACAGGTTTCTCCCCGCAAGGCACACACAAGGAAGAATCATTTGCTCTGAAGCCCCTCTCACACGCTCCGCACTCTCCCCAAGTGCCATTCCCCAATGGCATTCGACCGCAATACAACCCAGGACATTTTATCATCTTAAAATCTAATTTCTAAATTGTGAAATATAAATTAAAAACAAAAAAAATATATAAATTAACAAATTTCAATTTTTATTAGGAATTGAAAGTTGTGGAGTTTCGAATATAAATATAAAGTACCTACGTTATTAAAACACTATGAAGTCATTGTAACAAAATATCTTTTAAACAACATCAATTAAATTAATTAATGACTTCCCATCAAAAGGGAAAATATTAAAGTATGATGGGATTACGATAATACGATCTAACCTTATGTATACAAAGATCAAAACACAGAACTGCTGAGGAACCTCATCCCTCTAAATGACTTAGATTTCATTTTATTCTTTAAGAAAGGTATGTTTATTATACTTTATCAAATTTTTATATTGTAGTTTGTTTACTATTGCTTTCGATGGCCTGTTTTTCGGTTGTTCATCAGTAACTAGATTAAGATCTATTAACCTTTATCAGTAACCAACATGTAACGTGAAGTTGTAACCTTCTTATCATTTTTTTAAACGAACTACCATAACCTTTTTTAACGCCATGAAGATGTAATGACAATGGTCAATAGCAGTGATATCAAAATATTTCGAATTTTGTCAGTCTGTAATTTTTTTGAGCAAATTATATAATAATTTTTGGTCTGAAATAAACTGTCGGCATGTTATTAAACAGTAATGTGAAAAGGCTGTTTAACTTGGCCAAGCAGTTCCAAAGAGTAAGTTATTGTGAATATATAATCAATTATATTTCCAAAATAACTAAATATGTAAGCAACCAAGGTGTAGTACAAGTAGTGAGACCGTAAACATCACGTTTGTTAAGTCCAACTTCAGATGACATGGAGTTCTCATCATAGTAGTGAAAGTGGGGTGACTCCTAGCCTTATCCTGAAATCCTATCTAACCTAGTGCTCTTTCAGAATGAACGAGTTCTCGGAAGTTAGACAGATACAATCCAGCGTCCCACAAAGTATTCTCTGTCTCATCCTTTAGGTCATTTATACTAACATCATCACTACCTACATGGACGATAACACAATTTTGTCCTCAACCCCAAATCCTACCCAAGCTAGCTCCAACATCAAGGAACAATTTGAGGTTATAGGAGATGGTACAAAAAGTGGAGGACAAAACTGACTGACAAAAAAGTAATCAGTGTTCACATTGAAAGAACAGTCTTGCTCTCCAGCATAAATCAATGATAGAGATAGCAATTCTTTTCAAGACAAATTCTTAAGAATATGCCTAGTCAGCAGAGTGATGTGGAATGGAACACGAGACTTAAGAGACAACAGACAACTACAAAAACTTCTAGGATCGAAATTCATATTGTTTGTAAAAACTAAACTAGCTTTATTGTGAACACTTTGGACAGTAGGAGTGAAACTGCGAAGTTCTGCCAGGCCATTCAAAATTCAGCATATTGATGCCTTATAATTAAAAGTGCTCAGGCAGTTTGTCACAGGTACTTACTTCATTACTAACCTCACAATCCACAATGACAAACATTATTTTTGTCAGTGAATTTTCACAATTTTTTTTCAATTCACTATTCACATTCACTATGTCCTGATTCCAAAAATTTCACACCAACTTCTCTATTCATCCCCTTGCTTGAGCCCTTTCTTCACGTTTCCATCTCTCTTGAGCAATTTTGAAAATTAGTGGATGCTTGGGAAAATCTGCTAGCTCCAAAAATATCCTCTCGCACTGAGAGTATTAGCTTCTTTCTCTTGGCATTTATGCCGAGATCATGTACTAAAATGTACAGACTCTAAATAAAAATAGTTAACAAAAATCCCAGCAATATTATTGAGTTATATCAAAACTGTATATTGTTGTATTTGGTCATTCCCAAACAATTAGTCTGTTCTTACCATATTTGTCTGTCAGATGCATTTCAGCTTTCACTAACAAAAGTGCTAACTGTACATACATGGAGAAATTTCATGCAACTTTACACTTTAGATACAATAGAGAACTCAAAACCCTATACATTCTGGAATAATATTGCAATTATTGTCCTTTAGAACCAGTTTATGTTGTCTAGAATTCAATCTGACAAAATGCATTCTTGATAAACTTGAAAAACATGCAGAAAAGTTCCAAATTTATAGTCATTTATTTTATTGACTTTTTTGGCATTTGATTTTAATTACTTGTATGAAAAATATTGAGATACTCTCCTTTTTTTACATTACAAATATTATAAATTGTCATCATCCATTATATTTTCAGTGTTCAGTGAGTACTGCATCAGATAAGTTGCAACCTCAGACTCAAGAGGATGCACCTACTGAGGAGAAAAATATGAGCCAAGCTATGAAAGCTTATTTGGAACGCGCCAAATCATACAGTAAGTTGCTTATTTTTTAATAGTTATTATTATTATTATTATTATTAATTTTTAAGGGCATTTTAACGGCTAAGGTCATTTCATGCCCTAACGTCCAAATATTCTATTTTAGGTTAGCTGTATCTCTTCTGAGTACTATAAAGCTCTGACTGCAAACATTCACTCCTAATCTAATTTATCCTATTGCCATCCAAGCTTTGATTTTCTTTTTCAAATTATTAATTCGGAAGGCCAAATTACATTAAATTTAATAAAATTATAAAATTTCTTTCTTTTTTTCTTTTTTTAATTAAAATTGTGAGTTTTTCCATAAATTAAAATTTCCCTGTAGGCTTGTATGGCTAATAGTAATAATAATAATGGAGTCAGACTAGCAACAGTCTCAGCGTGATTAAAGGTTCATCTTTATCCTTTTATTCTTCCATTCGAGTATGATAACTAATTTTACATAACAATGTGTAGAGATTAGTGACCGTTTTTATTTTTTTTTTTTTTTAATAGCTATTTTTCTTATTTAAATTGCGATATTGGGCATTACAGTGCATTACCCTACAATTTTTATTGCCTTCCATTTTATTTTTCCACTACGGTTTTAACAGTTTAAATTGATTTTGTCCAAATCCATTTGATTGAAGCCATTTAAACAATTTCAGATGAGTTCATCGAGGGTGAAGTCAAACAGTACAACATAGGAAAAAGACATCTGGCAAATATGATGGGACAAGATCCTGAAACATTTACTCAAAAGGAGATTGATGTAAATATTCCTACTTAGATTATTTTAACTTTTTAATGACATATACTGACTAAAATGAAAATCATCAAAGCCAATTTATTTTTTATTGTATGTTTGTGGATTGCTTTATTTTATGGTTCCTTAAAAGTAAAATGTTCAAAGATTGTTTATGGTCACCATCAATTATGGTCTATTTAAAAAAAATAAAAAATAATTTTAAAAAACACCTCACCTAAGGAGATGTATGCACATGTAAATGCAGTGTCCCTTAAAGTGGCTTCTAATTAACAAAGCCACCAAATGCGTGCCAGAATTATTAAAGATGAAGGAGACCAAGTGGTCAAGTTGTCCAACTTGTAATTGTCACGCTAGCAATTCTGTGTTCAAATCCCGACAAAGCATATGGCATTTTAATTAAAAATGGTATGCAAAATGAATTACAAAGTGGTTTGGCCCTTCATCTGTGTCACCTAATAGGTTATACTCTCCCATATGACCGGAATTACTTTATTTTTTATCAGAGATAATGAAAATTGTTTATATTACTGATTTTCACTCACTGTTTCAAATTGAATTCAAATTAAAAAGAAATAGTTTGGAGTTCATGGAGTAAAAAATTACACTTAAAAAAAATTAAAGATGTCTAATTATGAATAAATAAGTTCCACATTTTGGCAAATTGAATGTATATAATTGTTGATTAGCATTTAAAATTCCTTCCTATAACGAGCATTTAATATTCACAATTAGGATAGTTGATAAAACCAGTTTGTGAGTAGAATGACCCTTTCCAAAAAGTAAAAAGCTTTACAGTTGGGAAACAAAAAATAATAGTAGCAACAAAAATAGTTATGTATGACATACAGGAGGGTTTGCAAATTAAGTTGGCTTTCAACGAGGATTTGATCGAATCACTTTAAATACTTTTTTAAATTATTCTCAAACGTTTCAAAACCAATGAAAATATGAAAACCTAACAAGAATTAGACAAGCTTAGTGACTTGGCTGCTGTAGTACCAAACTACTTCTAAGATATTGCAAACATTTTCACCATGCACTGCATTTTTTCTTGCACTATACTAGTATGTTTCCTTTTCTAAAAATAAAATGATATAAAGAAGCAGAAATAGATTAGTCCCACACTGCATTACAGAGGACATTATTTATAAAATGATGTAATGATTTTATAAGTTTACAATTCAATATTGTCAACTAATATCCAAAAATGGACATACACATTTATTCACGTAAACATCATGTAGGGAATTGTACGGCATACTCTCATTCTCAAAAATAGATGTTTTTAAACACATAGAACCATATAAATAAACAGTATCAATATAGAAGACTTTTCCTAATTGTTTTCATCTTTCATTCCAGGAAGCCATAGAGTATTTATTTCCTTCAGGACTCTTTGAACCTAAAGCACGCCCATTTTTAAAGCCACCTCATTTGGTTTTTCCTCCTAAAAAGGATGCCGAATTTGACAAAAGCGGCCGGCCATATCACTTTCTCTTTTACACAGGGAAACCAAATTTCTATAACCTCATGCATGTAAGGATGTATTAAAGTCTGATTTTATGCTGTGTATAAAATATGCTAAAATATGTTGATTTGAAAAATTAATTATAACATGAATGATCTAAATTTTGTTGCGCTTGTTTATCAGATATTTTAATTATAGGAAGTGGTGAAGCATATAAATTCTTTGACAAAAGAACAGGATCTTATTCTCAAAGGGAAACAAACCAGCTTTTATGGAAAATGGTATTTTTTTATTTTATTTTTTTATATTTTTATGCATTAGGATTATTTTGAAATTGAATGTTCTTTTAGTGATATTTCTGGAAGTAAATGGCTATCCAAACAAGAACTGGAAAATTTAACGGTTGAGATCATACATGATGTAGAGGTAAGATTAAAATTTACATCATCCTTAAATTATAAATAAATTTTTTCTCCAGTATTTAATTAATTTAGCACTATACATTTGTACCAGAAACTTTCAAATATCTGGTTTTTATTTTAAAAAAATCCTCCTGTAAAATTAAATTAATACAATTGGCTGAAAACAAGCTAAATCTATAGTATTAAAAATCATTGATAAACCCATGTACAAGTAGTGTTTTTTCCTTTCATAGCATTCTTATTATTTTTGTATTTTTTAGTTATTCTCTAGGTCATTTGCTAGAAATTTGTTGCTTGTAAAAAACCCTGAGAAACTATAAATTATACCTGTTTTATCAGAAGCTATCATAATACATGGCAATCATCATTATTCCTCCCACAGATGATCAGATTCAATTGTAATACTCAACTCATATAAGTTGTAACGCATTGTCAGATAGATTTGAGCTTTTAGATATCTATTTTTCTAGTTAGTTAAAATTAACTTGTTTGTGCATGTGTGAAACAAAAATTATTTCCTTCAAAAACTAAGTCTTTTATTTTAATTTTTCCCACCAGTATAATAATTTAATCTATGCATTGGATCGACTCATTGAGTTTGGTGAGACAGCAAAATGCAAGGATTTTATAATGAAACTGAGGGTACCTTTGATGGAAGCGGCCATGACTTTTGTACCCCCTGAACCAAAATTTGAAAGCGACGGAAAAGCCTATGTTACAACAAAGGGTAATTAATTAATTATTATTTAGGATATTTGATATTATTTTTATTTTAACAGGTTTTTTAAAATAAGTTAATGTAAATTGTATGTATTCGTATAATGAATTTGATCTCAAGAAAACTAATATGCTTGATTGAAAAATGATTAAGTATAAAGAACAAGTTTTTGTTCTAGTTTAATATGACATCAGATTAATTAGTCAGAACATTTTGCCTTTTGCGCTGCTAAAACAAGGCCTAATAATAAAGGTTGTTTATAGATTGCCCTAGAAAGTCAGCAAGAGCGGAGGTGACAGTCATT
Source organism: Cimex hemipterus (assembly GCA_039619505.1). Lineage (NCBI taxonomy): Eukaryota > Metazoa > Arthropoda > Insecta > Hemiptera > Cimicidae > Cimex > Cimex hemipterus. Next base: position 3,898,779 of record CM077105.1, on the reverse strand, counting down.
TACCCGGGGACAGGAAACATATCTATTAACGGGAAAGGAATTGAATATTTTTCTACAATACAAGCTAGAAATCAGGTAAATAGGCTGTTCTATTTTAGACTATAATCTTTGGAAATTTAGTCTGTTTGGAGCTTCAGTTCACTTGTTTGTTTACCCTTCCTTTTTCCATGTTTAATTAATCTAGTCTATTTTTGTGGTCAATGTTCTTTACAGCGTTATATCTCTCTTTGGTATCTTTTTATTTTTGGAATATTTGTTATGTTTCAAACTGAAAGTTATATAATTACTTTTACTATTTATTCTTTTAATTTGTTAAATGCTTTAACAATTGTGAAGGACAGTGCAAATTTTTTATGTGCTGAAAAGATAAATTTAATTACTGTTGTTTTTATTATTTTCATTAATATTGAGTTGAACAATCGTTTCTTGTTTTATCTGTTTTTCTATATTTTTTTGTGTTTTTAATTGTGTGAACTTTAAAATGATTTCTGAAATAATCAGTCATGGTCTATTTTAATTGTGGGATTGGTGGGAGAAATGTACAGTTATGTCCAACCAAGGAGAGGGGAGTGGATGTTCTGCTTGTTTCTTGGAATCATTTGGATTCAGAAGGAAACTGTACAGTGGTGAGTCACTATGGAGAAAGTGAGTTTAGATAGGGCTACAAGTGTCAATTTAGAAGGTAGAAGGAAAAAGCCCAGCTTTATCAACAGGTGGAAGAGCTTCAGGTCAAAAACTCTACCGGCAAAGGAAATTGAATTCAAAGATGCCGCTGAAGAAGTGTTCAGTGAGAACATGGAGGATGAATTGAGCGTGAGGATATGCAAAGATACAGTCAGGCAGATGTTACTCGACTCTATGCGGTCGTCATCTGGTGATATTAGAATAATGCTAGAAATTGAAAATGGAAATGAGCCAGATTTAAGCAAGCTGACACAAAAGGAGTTAAATATCTTCTTACTTTGGGTTTGTTTTATAAAAAGAGATGACATCTTGCTAAAACTTTGTCAAATCTATCCAAATATTAATTTAAATTTTGTCACTGATAGTTTTGGACCTTTACATTTAAGTTCTTTCAGTGGGGGTGTCAAATGTATGGAATTATTGATATCCAGAGGTGTTGATATAAATGTTCAAGCTAATAACCAAACAGCTCTCCATTTTGCAACAATAGGAGGTTCAACAGAAGCTGTGAAACTCTTACTTTCGAAAAATTGTAAAATTTTTGATACTGTCTTGCACTCTGCTGTACGTGCTAATTCATTCGAGTGCCTTCGAATACTTTTACGCAAAGGTATTAACCCAAACACATGTGATATGTATGGTCTCACTCCTCTACACATTGCATCAGACCGGGGAAATTTACATATAATGAAACTGCTCCTAGATTCACCAAGTGTTGACGTCAATGCTGGCACGTTAGAGAAAGGCAACACAGCATTACACTTCGCTGCAGAAGGGGGCAATCGAGAGTGTGTTTTATTGTTGCTTAGCAAAGGAGCTGATTTAAAGAGAAAAAACAGAAAAGGTCAAGTGCCACTGCATGCTGCAACACGTTCACAGAGCACAGAATGTGTAGAGGCTCTTTTAAAATCCGGATCTAATATTTGTGAGAATGACAATGAAAACAGGACACCTTTGCACACCGCTGTTGGAAAGGCTCTACATGCTTATAATATTGTAGAAGTATTGATAAAATGGGGTGCAGATGTTAATTTACGAGATAAATACGGCTATACACCTCTGCACATTGCTGCAGTTAATGAATTAAGACATTGTGTTGATCTTTTAATTATGAATGGAGCTGATGTAAGTGCAAGGACAAAAGGCGGGCTTACAGCTTTAAGTATTGTACGGAGAAAAACACCAGCATCACTTGTTGCCATCAGTAGACGATTAGACACATCAATTTCTCTACACGACCCTGAACAGTCATTTCGGGAGGTCGAATTGAAATTGGACTTCAGAGCACTTCTTCAGCATTCTTCAGGAGGCGAAGTGGGACTTTTAAAAACTTTAATTGATGAAGGTCAAAAAAATATGTTAGATCATCCTTTGTGTTGTGCCTTTTTACACTTGAAGTGGCAAAAAATCAGACGGTTTTATTTTTCTCGCTTATTATTAACTAGTGTTTTTGTATTGTTTTTGACTCTTTATGTTATAACAACATTGGCTCATAACTGTTACAATTCCGCAAAATATAATTTGACATCTGAACGAGAGCTTTGTGTACAGAACTCAGCGGTTGGCAATATGTTGTTAAATAACCCAGTGTTGATGGAAATTATCTGGTATATATTGGTATTTTTTACATTTTGTGAAATAGCGAGGAAAGTTTTTGGACTGGCTGGATACACCTCAGTTGGACAATATTTTGAGCAGTGGGCAAATATTATTGAGTGGTTTAATATTTGCAGTGTATTTATTATTTCATTTGTATACAAGGGAAGAACCTATGTGTGGCAGAACCACGTTGGAGCATTTGCCGTATTATGCGGTTGGACCAATCTCATGGTTATCATAGGACAACTTCCAGTCTTCGGCACTTATGTTGAAATGTTTACAAAAGTCCAAAAAGAGTTTGCAAAACTTTTTCTCGCATACGCCTGTCTGTTAATCGGTTTTACAATAAGCTTTTGTGTTATCTTTCCAACATCAGATGCTTTCAAAAATCCACTTATAGGATTTGTTAAAGTGTTAGTCATGATGACAGGTGAATTAGATGTAGATTTACTGTTGGGTTCGGAAGACAAAGACTCAATTCTTCTGAGTATAAGCGCTCATATAACATTTGTACTGTTTCTGCTATTTGTAACGGTCGTTCTGATGAATTTGCTAATAGGCATTGCTGTACATGATATCCAAGGATTGTCCAAAACTGCTGGTCTATCAAAACTAGTAAGGCAAACGGAATTGATTTCTTCCCTAGAATTGTCATTATTCCAAGGGTACCTTCCGAAACAGATCAAAAACATATTAAAATGGTCTGCACTCATGTCTCCTGCAGCGTATCGTGTGGTTTTGCATGTCAAACCTCTTAATCCACGAGAAAAACGACTTCCAAAAAGTATAATGGTAGAAGCCCATGAAATAGCTAGAAAGGCGAAGAATTGCTACGCACAAAATTGCGTTGAAGAAAAGCACAATGACATGGCGATGTTAACCCAAAGGATGGACAAAATTGAGGAACTTTTAGAAAAACAGCATTCTATTCTTGAGATGATTTTAAAGATGGAAAAAAGGATGAACAATGAAATGTCAAACATACTCAAAGATTGATCTCAATTACATCTGAACAGATTTTTTTCAGACTCGTTAAACATATTAAATTTATAACTAATGGTGTTGAAAAATTAAAGTAGATATCATTAATTGGGTGTTGTAGATTTTATTTCCTCTTGAGCTATCTGGGCTAAGAACATCTGTAGATATAAAAGCCTCTGTACAAAGTGGAGGAGAGTCTGGACAAGCGGGTGCAGTACGTTGGGGCATATCTTGGGGGCTGAGGCCATTTGTCACCAAAGATGTACTAGAAACGATGAGACTTGGTGAGTAATTTTAAAATGTGTACTTTAATTATACATGAGTAATTTGGATTATTCAATAAAATTGTCCTACAGCTTAATCTTCATAAATCAACTTGTCTGTTCTTAATCATTTTGTCTGACAGGTTTTGCCATCTTCAATGGTTGGTCTGTGTCTGACACATTATGAACCAATTTTTACTAGAATTTAGAACGAAAAACACAGAACAATTGCACAGATTAGGGGAAACATGTATGATAAGTTAATAATAAATGATAAACAATACCATGTAGACAAGAAAAATCAGACTTTATTAAGTTACGTGATCAACATCTTTCAAACAAGATCGTAATTAATAGCCTGTTGTTTTTCAAATAGAAACACAATGTGTTACTCGAAAAACACGTTACACATATGCATATTAACAGAAAAAAAATTCCCACATTTTTGCCCTCTTTTTCCTCATTGAAATTATTCAGTTATTCCTAGTATCTCTATTATTTTATAGATTAAATGTTATATAACATATTAAAGTTGACTCAGTTCTATATTTTTAGTTATCGCTCCTCTTTTGTGATAACAGAATAACTAAAAATATAGAACTGAGTCAAATCAGATCAACTCCTTAACTTCATCAACGGTAAAATAAATAATAAATTAATTGCTTCTCATCTTGCTTTTTTATCATTTGATTGTCCTAAATGGACAGATTTGTAGAAAAAAATAATAAGGAGTTTATTATTACTCCTATGAACCCTGGAGATGCATAGGCATCAATAAATTATTCAATTATTTTAAAAAATATACATTAAAGTGTTTTTCTTTTATTTTCCAGCTGGTCTTTTGACAAGAGATTTTAGAAGGAGGGAGAGGAAAAAGCCTGGTCAGGCAAGAGCAAGGAAGAAGTTTACTTGGAAAAAACGTTGAAACTTTTTTTAAAAACAATTATAGCATTTGGATAACACATTAAATAAAAAGTTTATTTACATTTTGTCCAGTGGTTTTAGCCCTAGTAATCGCAAGGATATGTTTAAAGTTTCACGAACTTTACGAAAAAGTAATAGCCTTTGGTTTCCGATTTCTACAGGCTGATCCTTCACAAACAACTGTGTCAGCGCTTTTGCACATAAATTGCTGAAAAAAAATTAATATATTTATACACAAACAAAAGCAAAATAAAACTATACTTACCATACCCTAAAAAGATATTGTACTAGGTAAGAAGATTCAAGATCTCTGCTTGTACGTAGCAATACATCGTCAAACCTAAAAATAATATAAGTTTATACAAACTGAGAAAACCACAATTTTATAATTTCTTGAGCCTTATTTTATTTTTTTAAATTTGGCTCTCCAGTATGAGGGCTTGGCGATCTAATATTTTTTAAGGAACTTCTAGGAATATGTATCTTTTTTAATTGACCCTTCCACATGTGAAAAGGCAACCCACATAGACATTGTGGCTTAACTTAAGTTGGGCCGGCTGAGGATACTGACACTTCACTGAGGATTCACCATCATTCAGGCTAATAAATATATTTTCACAGACCAGAAATTAACCATTAACTTTTTTTCATCTCAACTAAAAACCTTAATTAATTGTAATGTATCAACTGGTCAAGTTGACCACTAAGTGAATTAGTCCATGACCACTTAGTGAATTTACTGACCAGAAACTTTTGTACCATATGCATAATCAAAAACTAGTTAAAAAATAAAATTAAAAGGTACTAATTAATTAATATTAGTTAAATTTAGTTTTGTGACTACTGGTGAAATAGTTACTTTTTCATGTTTGATTTTGTTTTTTAATAATGGTTTCGAGTTCTTTCTGAGTAATTTTCATGATCCAAATACTATAAACTCTCATTTTGAACCCAGGAACAAATAAGGAAATACCATGATTACAAAATTTTATTTTTAATTCAAAGATGAACAAAGTGAAATGAAAATTCTGAAATGATATCTAAAGCGATAATTTTCGATTAATTATTGTAAAAACAAAACTGTATAAAGGTAACAAGCTCTAAGCTAAAAAGTTTTACGTTACTCATCGTCGTATTTACAAATAACATCTTGAATTTCTTTGGCAGTTCTATCTGTGACCAAAGTATTGTAAAACCTCCTGGCATCTTTGTTGGTAAGAAACTTTGTCAAGTGTTCCAAGTTATTTTTCCAAACTAACAGGATGGGGCCCATCGAAGGAGTTATGAAGCTGCTGTTCTGTTTTTTTTTTTTTTGGAGGGAGGGGGATTCTTCCCCTTCTTTAGCCTTTATGGCACTGATAACATGTGCTTATAATAAGCTCCACAGAATTAATGCAGTGGATAAGAGATATCTTCAAATATTGAATCGTTCTTGTGGGGATGGGATATTTTGGTTTGTACATTAGTACTTAGTAATTCATCTATAATTTAAAAAATTCCCTCTAAATCTATAACATGATGAATAGGGTTTGTAGATGATGGGAAAGAAAATTTTTACACAAAATATTCTCCCTGTTTCTGTTGTGAGATAGTAAAGGAATCGCAGAACTATATAATTTTTATTTTGCCCTGCACATGAATCACCAAAAATTCTGACTGCCTGTGTAAGAATTGTTAAATGCTGGCAAGATGGATCCTCATCATTTTTCCTTAGGCACCCATGAGTCCCATAGTTCTTCCACTGTGCTGCCCATTTTCAAACACGATTTTTAATGGAATCTAATTAGTTTTCATTAGCAACATTTGGCAGGTTAATAGTTAATGTCACAAGCCAACAGATGCCAGTGAAACCTCGATTCTGACAAAAATGGACCCTCATCGTTTTTCTTAAAAA
>CM077105.1:3867802-3892334 GCA_039619505.1 Cimex hemipterus | reverse complement strand
CGCTCTCAACACGACATGGCACAATTACACAGAAGACAAACACTTTGAGCCCTGAAGAAGATTTCAATAAAAGATCGAAACGTTGCACGACAAAGAAAATGCTTTTCTGATACCTACATCACACCAGACCGCATCTCATGACTTCTGAATAATTATCTGTTAATGGTCACTAATAAATACGTTTATTTAGTATGACAAACTAACTAATCTAGTTTGGTTGTTATGTCTGATATTCATAGAAAAGCCAACCTTGTTCTGTGAGGCATGAACTGTTCACATAAACCTATAAGTGTTTTACAGTATTTGAGCACCACACAATGGTTATCACCATAAGTACGCTTTGTATATGTAACAATCAATTTGTATATGTATATGTAAGTGTTTAAAATAAGTCAGATGTTCAGCTGCCATCTTCAGCATGTGCGTTTCCACATGTAGGTATATTTTTTAACTTTAATTGTTTTCCAATCGAATACATCTGATACACACAGCCAGTAAGATGCCAACCAATGAAGAGATAAAATGTTATTCTCTTATAAAAGATAGAATATTTATTTTAATTTTTTCTGTTTTGTTCGGATATCAAAAAAATTTACTTCTCAAATTTACCCTTACCATATTGTTAAACTTATTTTATGAAAATAATTTGAACTAAATGATTTCTTTATCATTTTAAGATATTTTCATTATAAGTACTAAATAAATAATCTTACTCAAATAAAACTAAAGCCAATTCAACAGCAATATCTTCATTTAATAGAGATGGATCACATTTATCCACAACTCTGTCATCAAACTTTTCCTCCAGGCTTTTCAACCGACAATGCGTGTATTGTATTTTGATGCCAGAATCTCCCGTACCCTGTAATAAATAATTTCAAAAATATTTCTTTCTTGGTGCCCAAAACTTGGCTTACTTGTATTGCAGTGTCCCAATTAAACTTGAAGTCACGTAGCCGGTTATGTCTTAAAATGTTCACAAAAAGTGCAGAAAGTCCTAGTATCCGAGTCGTATCAGGATCTGATGTTTTTGTATCTGAAAACAAGACATTTGACAATAATTTTAACTTAGTTCTTAGAAATTATTTAATCTATACATACTCAAAGAATTTTTTTGCTGCTCAGCCATTTTTATACAAACTTTATCTAATATATCTTCTAAAAATATACTCGTTCCTTTTCTAGTGCTCATTCCGATGACCCTTCCAAAAGGTACATGCTCGATAATGTTTAATCCTGAAATGTTACAAATGGCTTCTTTCAGATTGTCCATATGATTACTCTGGCTTTTATCAACAACATAGAGAATTTTGTCGCATCTGTATTTTTCATATCTATCTAGAGCTGCTGCTACATCTCTACTGAGATACAGAGTAGTATCGTTCTGTCTCATCAAAGGTACAAACTGTCCATTAAGATGCATACCCTGAAAAATAAGTTTGTACAACAAATTATTTTCATATTTTATACGATTATCTTACAAGTTGACCATTCTCAAAGGCGACTTTTTTCTTTTCAACGAGAGTGTTAAATAGCTCCTTAATCGATATCGCTTTGTAATCAGATTCACAAGAGAATTCGTCGAAGGAAATCCCCAAAGTTTGATAAGTTTCTACTAAATGTTTTATAGCCTCGTCCCTCATGCACTTCCATTCTTGATTTTCTTTTTCATCGCCTGTTTCTAATTTGGTGAAAATTTCTTTGGCTTCCTCAGTTGAATTATAACTGGTGCAAGCCTCAACGTATGCATCGTACATAGCTTTTATTGGATTGGAAGAAAAATCTTGCTTGCTGACTTTTTCCAATCCAAGCTTGACAAAACCAATTTGTGTTCCCCAATCTCCCAAGTAATTGATTCTGGTAATTTTATTATCCCTTGAGAGTATATTTGATACAAAATGTCCTACAATAGTTGATCTCAAATGGCCAAAATGAAAAGGTTTAGCTATATTTGGAGAACTGGAAAAAAAAAAGTTTGCAAATACTTATGACATTAAAACAAATATTACAGATGTAACTACATTTACAAAATTGTTATGCTAAAAACTATTTCTTATTGCCGCATCTATCTATTCTTGATAGTATCTGAGATACATTTTGAATTCAACCTTCAGAAGTTTTCTCATGTGTGACGTTTTTAAAAAATTTAATAGTTCATAAAGGCCAAAATGTCTCACAGAATAGGCAGATGATGAATGCAATCAAATCTTGTGTTGATCACCTGTATTCCACTAAAATATTTCTTTTTTTCAAAATATTTTCAGAATTGAATTGTGGAAATAGGCATTCTTTGACGATCTCGGATTTTCTCACAGAGAAGAAAATCCTCCCTTCTTTCTCATGGACTTTTTGAATTATGTCATCCTTTTTCATATCCAGGATTCTTGTTGAAGGGAAATCCTGCAGTTCAGACACATCCAAATAAATATCTGCGCTGTCAGATTTTACATCGTTTGTCTTCGATGAAAATTGCAGTGAGAGGTGAACATCTTTTTTAAATGAGGTACTCAAATGTTCAACAATCTGAAACAAGAAACAATCTTAATGGAAATAGTTCTGCCATTAGTTCCTGCAATGGTCCATTGATGAACTTATTCATATGTCCTGGGTACGTTGCCATTGAATAAAGGACTTATTTTTATTCATTTGTCTGTTGATTCTACATTTTTTTAGGATACCCCAAAAGAGTGTCCTCACCATATTTTCCTTGGCCAATTTATTGCCCTCTACCCTTATGTGCCATATTAACACGCCAATTTTGTTGTTTTCCCTAGTGTCTGACAGAGCCCTAATGATGATCCAGGAAAAATGAACTAGATGACAACGTAATTAAAATAAATTACAACCTACTGATAAGGGCCTATATAATTATATTGTTAATAGGAATATATAAGCGGCATCGTTGGCCGCAAGGTTTAGTCTTTGACATGGCACTCATCACTGTAAGGTAAAGGTCCCGGGTTCGAATCCAGCGGCCTATTACATGGGCTACAGAATGGGCTTTTTTTTCAAAAACATCGGCACCCTGAGGGTTTATATGACCTCCGCTGTTACGAACCCTCGTTTAAAAAAAAAAAGAAAAAAAGGAATACATGCCATCATAAGCATTTTTGGATAGAAGATAAGGTAGGTAGGTAATAGTGCGGATTTTCTCTCCTTGGACAAAATCAATCTAACAGTTTTCACAAGATTTGAAATTTATTGCAAAAAAGGAAGCCAGAAACACAGTTTAACAGGATTCTTGATAACAGTAATATTCAGTTTAACAGATACAGCTGGAATAATTAGAAAAATATAATTACTTTCAAGCATAAATCTGTTCATGTTCAAAGCTTTTAATGTTACAACCGCACAAGAAATTTCAAGGAGTGTGAAAACATGGTAAAAGCTAGATTTCATAACTGTATAAGTATTTTTCAATGGATTTTAAACTTGAAAACAACACAAAAAAATATACTGAGATGAGATTTTATTTTCATTTAAGTACCCACATTCCTGAACAACTATGTCCAATGAAAGAGAATGAACTAGTATTTTATAAATGTGAAACAGGTCTTACAAGTAGTAGAGACAAATATAACATGAACATTATACAGAACCCACATAAATATTTTGTAACCATAATTGAACAGGATATTCAATTATAGTTATATATATTTAATATTGACTTTCAGAATTTAACTTAACAGAATTTAATTAAACTATCTTTTTATCTAAAATCAGGTTTTTTAACTTATTTATGTTCAAATATGAGTGAACATTGTCGGTATAAGGCCTACCCTGAGAAATGTCGAGTATTTGGGGGAGTGAATGTGACCAGAGTGAAGACCTTTAGTACTAATGAGAGACTAGCATTTTAAGATATGGACTTAGTTTCCAAATAAAAGCAGTCAGTAACAGATCTAGATGCTTAAATGGCTGCGGGATGAAAACACAAATGAAAGACCTGAAAAATAAGTAAAAACCCGCAGAGGACCAGTGATGACTTAAATTGATTATGGCCCCTAAACTTCCCACATTAATATCATTATTAGAATTATATTCAGTACTAACTAATAAACAGCACAATATAACAACAATAACTACAATACATTTCTGCAGTTTTTGAAAAATAATTAACTTCTTAATATTTTTTTAGCTTTTAATAAAAAATTATCGTTGTGTCAAATTGCTATTTAATAAAGAAAAAAGTTAACAACTGGAAGATCGTTCCTCACCCTCCTACGAATATATTCCTTTATAGACATTGTGATAATCGTTAAAAATGTATTAAGCTGATTAAATAATTCAAATCACTGTCCTAATGAAAACATTCCCACTTGACAATAATCAGGGAGTGGCTCGTTTTAATACCGACAGACAGATCAATTACTTCCAGAGTTCAGTACCGACTTTAAATAGTTTAAATTCACGTGTTATCACAAATGTTCATACTTTCGGAAAATCAGAAGTAACCGCTGCCAGCAAACAACAAACTGATTCATGTGATATATGATCAGGAATGTGATGTAATGACAAGTACGTCATATTCGGATAGTCATTAAGTAGAAAAACTAACTTGGCACCTTGTCCTTTCATTCCTTTCAATGTAAATAAAATTCAATGTTAAAAATAAATTATTAAAAACATCACTGTCTTTTTATAATATGCAAAACCCTATGCTTAACATACAACTAAGGCTAAAATTTGAATTGAACGATAGAACTATCACAGTGAAAAATTGTGCAAGAAGTTAATTAAAACTAGACTTAGATTATTTTTAATTAGGATAGGATAAAACAATACATCACAATCAGAAACCAACATTTAAATAGAATTGAAGAAAATAAAAGGATTATGGGGGCTAAAACACACTCAGAATTGAAAGGTATATACAGTATAGTAAAACTTTTAAATTAGAAGTTTATGTTTCTGAGAGGTCTCCTAGAATGGTACTGAATTGTGAAGCTAAACTAAATATTTTTCTAAACTACTAGTTTTATTACTACAAATTCTAGAATGTTTGTAACTATGATATTATATGAACCCTCAGGGTGTCAAAAAAAGTTACAATCAAAAAATTGGTTAACACTTTGACACCAATTTATTTTAACCATGTTCGCATAAAAAATGTAGCCAAAATGCCACCGAGCAGCAAACTATGCTGTCCAAGTTTTATGTTCTGGTCACCCTGAACAAACATCATCCGAATTTTAGAGTCCATAAATTTATCTCTGACAGCATGAGGGAACCCCTCATGTGGCAACAAATTCTTTATGAATAAGTGGATCTGTCTATTGTAAATAACTTAATTAATTTTTACTATTTTATGATTTCTAATTCAAATCATTAAAATCAATATTTGTCTTTATTGTAATTATTATATATCTGATTTACGTAAGATTTGTTATCAATTTATGTATACTTCATTATGTTAAAAATATTACAAAATGAACATGACAGTAGTTAATATGAATAAATGATTATTATTCAATAATAAAAAGGGTGGGAAACAATATTTAATGTCAATTTTTTTACCACAATTAAGTATACATATAAATACAAATATTGTCGGTAAAAATGTTGTATTGTGTACACATACAGATAGACATATGCAGTATTATTGAATTTTTTTATTTATGCGTCTTCATTGAGAGATTGAAAATTCTTTTATATAGAATTTTGAAGGTTAAAATGAAATTGAGTTTAAAAAAATTTGACGTCCAATCTTCATACAAGAACCGCCTCGTACGCCCTCTGTTTAACAGGTTTACGGATTATTTTGAGGTCGTTGTCCAGTTCGTAGGGGCACATCGATTTCGATATTCTCTTCTCGTTATAACTTAATATCGCCCACTTAATATTATAATTCGCCGGTTCGGGCATCCGTAGGTATATTTAGTAAAATCTGTAAAATAAATAAAAATCTACGGTCGAGTGCCATCGGTCCGATTTGTACCGGCGTCATTCAACATCCGTAAAACAACGCCAAGTCGGTCTCGCGTTGTAACTTTTCCCCGATCAAGTTATATCGTGGAGATTGGAAGCCATTTTACCCAAACCGAGTTATAATTCGGATGCCCAAATAGATGACTTGTTCCGTCGCTGGTTTTAAATTTAATTCAGCAGTTATTTCAATTTCTGCAAAGACGCCTTCTCCAGGAATCCCTACTTCAGACGGAATGTGGAATGTCAGCTTAGAATGGTGAGTTTCCCCGACCAAAGCCCGTTTTATTAATGTGCTAAACAAGTTTTTCATCCGTTGGCTTTTACTCTAATATTTCGATTACTACAATTATTTTGGACCTAACAAGCTGTACTTTTTCCCAACAAAATCGCTTTCTCTTACAAAACTCTTCTTGAATTGTTATTGTTTATTTATTTTTTTAAAATGGACTTCATTATTATTTCGGACTATTTCTCATAATGAAACACCGACTGTTGACATTTTAAAACTTAGTTTGACCTTATATTAAAGCAAACTTTCTTCAAAAATTTAAAACGGGTGAGATACATATCTTTTTTATGTTCACAATTTTTGTATATAATTGATGCAGGGAAAAATTATTCGTACTTTTATTTCTACCGTTTTCATCCAGGATAAACAATGAGATGAACTAAGTTTACTTGCACAACAATAATGTAGTAGTTTTTTGATGTTATTATATTGGTTAACTATTGATTATATATATTTTTTTTAGACATATACAATTATAGATGTTGTAAATTGTGATTAGTGTAAGATTTTTCTGTAGGTTTGTGTGATGAACCTATAGTTTTAAATGTTTTGTATCATCCTGGTCTGCTTATCCTCGCTGTTGAGGTCTGTCAGGTGTTATTTTTTTTCTAATTTCAACTTCTTTGTTGGTTATCTTATGGTTTTCTTATTTTCCCTTTCTTTCATTGTGACCTGAAATATCTATTGTTTAAATGCTTTTATTTCCAAAACTGTAAAATGCAACTACCTTATTATCACAGCACGTGCGATGTCAGGACTGAGTCGGTCTTACAGGAAATTTAAGACCACCTGCAAAAAAACTTAAATATGTCAATCTATAGACATCTTAATAAGGTTTTTCCCTGATGATGTCCTTAAAACAGATCGAAAGCTTAGCAGTAACAACTGAATTTGTTTTTTCTTCAAGACCATACCTCAATCCCAGAGTGTTTGAACTACCTTAAGGAAGTTCAGCAAAAGAATGGGAAACAACTGAACTTGCCAGAAGTCCGAAGATTATGAACTAGACTGACTCATAACTACTCGAAGAAAAATAATGTTTGCAATTTATGAATAAGTGGATAGACGCAAGATGGGAAGGCAGCAACAAATGTAGGCTGGCTTTCAAATTATTCCTTAAAATTTAAGAAAGAGTTATCTAACGGTAACTGGTTGCTTCCTGATTTCATGATGCAAATGTTAGCGGGGCATACTTGCAAAATTTCGAACCATATCTTTTTAAGTACAAATAACAAACAGTTTATTATGCTTAGTATGCCAAGTGGACCACACAAAATTTTCACAATTTCATCAAAAAAAAAACAAAAAAAAAACCCTTAATGTCAAAATCTGCCCACCTGTCTTGATCAAATTGACAAACGAAGAACAAAAACTTGTTTAGGACAAGCATCATGCATAATTTTTAGGGATATATTTATTTATTTTATGTATTGATTTGTCAACTTTGTATGAAATATTAATGCATATACATATTTGTTGATCATAATTGACTGTACTAATTTTTTAAAATTAATTATAGTTTTATTTTATCTAAAGGCTTGGTTGAGATGAAGAAGCTACTGTCATGAGAGGAATTCAAACCCATGACCTTCGGCTCATGACTTTTCCATCAAGTGGTTAGAGCAACAATGTATTGACATTAGCTTTTTCATCTTGACCAAGACCTTAGATAAAAAAGTATTATTAATTAAAATTTGAACAAAATTTTTATTCACTGAATTATTCATGTATTTCATAAATATAAAGTATGTGATTCAATCATGGTATTAGTATCCTCTATATTATTGTAAAGGGGCCACTAGCAAGGGAGTACCTCTGTAGAGTACCTTTTTGGATGTAAGAGTTTTAAAGAAGCAAAAACCCTTGACTTCTTCTAGCCTCACCTTTGAGTAGGTAAGGCTGGAGAAAGAAGTTAATTGCCCGTACTGTCTTGTCAACATTTTAGAAAATTGGGGTAAAATATACCACTGGGTAGGGTCTTGCTTAAGTACGATACAGAAGGGAAATAAAAGTACGATACGGTGGTGGAAGGGAAAAAAGAAAGTCCAGCGTTTTCCTGGTTTCCTCTTCATTTATTATTTTAGGTGTTAATATCGTCTTTCTAAAGAGGCTGTATCATTTCTGGGCTAATGTTTTGCAGTCACATAGGACATAGGATTCTTCATGATTTGGCAGGTTTCTATCTCAGCTATTCTCATTATTTTGAGGTGGTTGATTGGGCTAAGCAATAGTTCATACAAAGGCATATGTATTACCTTAATTCTCCTTAGATATGAGACAAGTAAGATATTCATAAATCTCAAAAATGAAGGAACTCTGCAAGATGTTATTACCAATTAAAGAGGACAGGACTTCGGCAATTTCCTTAGGTTCAGCAGGTTTTCCCCCCTTGTCTAACGTCTTTGATTGATCCTGGCGAACTCATCCTGTGTGTGGTAATTACTTTCTCCAACCATTTGATCAGTTCCACTTTTTGCATGCTGTAGGACATTTTGTTGTGTTTTCCATATGTCATTTTGTTCATTCTAAAGTTTGTAAGTTTTTATACAAATTATAAATTCTAAAGATTGTTAAAAAATTAAAAATTATAAAAAAAAAGTTATATGATAGAAAGGATTGAACTCCACACCCACTCCATCATTCATAATTTCTGATAAATAGTTTGTTGGTCATTCCTGATTATTGTTGATGTTTTTATAAAACCCACCTCTGACGATGGTAAAATGGCAAAGTGCATCTGATAGGCCAAAGCGATGAAAAGAAGTGGACCAGGTTGATTGGAAATTACCAAACCATATATAGATATTCAAAATTACTTTACATTTATAACAAATTTATACATTCACTGAGGAATAAATACTACAAATAGCCAAAAATAGTATTTTTAACAAATACTTTGATGTCCATTGTATTTACAAATATATCTTGTTAAATTTGTACAGCTTTAAATTGTACTAATAAAAAAATTTTCATTCAAATGGCCACTTAAATGTATATTATTTGTATTAAATATTAACAAAGCAATTTATAATTGTTGCTTTATTATGTACACAGATAAAACCAACTTATTTTAATTTTTTTTTAAACTTAGGAATTACATGAGTGCTTAAAATTTTAATTTAATTAAAATACTATATTATATTTATAATAAAAAATTAAAATGAATTTTTTTATTTCAGAATATTCAGTGAATTTTAAACCCTGGAAGTCATGTTGGTAAGTTAATAATATAATACAATTGTTACATTTTATATAGTATTGGTATATAATGATATATTAAAACTGGTACATAGTGACAGAACCTCTTTAACACTTTCAACTGATTTAAATATTTCTTATTGAAAGACATTTTCAAAGAGATGAATGATATGCTAAAGTAAACAACTTGGTGGTTTCTCACATGTGGCATTTACATGCTAACCATTTGTTTAACTTCCTTTAAAATGTACAATATACTTATTTATACTGTTTTGCATGTCAGTGTTTCCAGATTAGCATGATCAGTGTTCCACCACCCCCTTGATCAACTTAGTCCATTCAGTTTTAGCAAAAAATAACACATCAAATTAATTGAAGGATTTTTTTTTTTTTAATTTGACCTATTGTGTTATGATGCACAAGTTGTTCATTGCATATGATGTGCATGATCATATTACCACCAGAGTGAACTTTTTACAGTCTGGGGCTGGCACTAAAGTGGTTAGCCTTTTTGGAATAGTAACAAGATGTTGTTCAGACTAGCACGCTCCCCCGGCCCAGTGAAGAGTCATCCCAGTCTAGTCCTTGTAGGAGCCATAGCTCTTCACTCGGGGCTTCGATTGGGCTGAGGTCATATTGAATGTATATCAGACACTTTGGTAGTGAGACCTCTCACACTTCTCTAAAAATTTACAAACTTGCAACACATTCTTTTCTATGGAAAACTATTCCATTACATTTCATTAGGAATGACTTACTTTCGTCTACCACCCCTGTTCTTCCCAACCCTCTACATTTCCTTCCCTTCATCTACTCTGTTGTTGATTTTTTGTCTTTAAATGGCCTCAATTTTAGTTTTATATCAATTTGCGATACCTTAATTTTCAGAATATATGTTTTTGTCCTTATTTATATATATTTATTTTTATCTGTACTTACATATTTTTTTCAACTCTGTACTCGTATGTACATACATACCTTCACACGAGAACAGAGTTGAGCTTCCTGTAATTGAATTAGTAAACATTATTTATTTTGTTTTTTGCTTGAGATTTGATTTTTTGAGTTAAATAAATTTCAGTTTTTTCTTATATTTACTTCCTTTCACTGTATAATATACAAGGAATAAACTGTCAAATTTTAAACCGTGTAACATAAAAGGAATAACAGAGATTCAAAGCAAACATTTTGAGGTACAATATAAATTAGGCTGGGGGGTTAAGTAGTGGCCGGGGCTATTGTTATAGTTTATATAGTTTAGTTACAGGTACAGTCTCGAAAATATTAAGTTAGTTATAAATTTACGCTGATTTGATGAATTTTATATTCTTTCCAATAAATTTTCCCTACTTGTTTTAATTTGTGGCCAAAATATTAGCAGGATGTATTGTCTACTGGATACATTTTATTTTATTTTCGTTACAAAACTCAATTTATAATGTTTTTGTTTGTTTTCAGAGTGATTCGAATGACACTGATTCCAGTAGCCCTTTGTGCAAACGCAAAAAGATAAGAAGAATCGTGGTAATTTTTTCATTTTATTTTTTTATAAGTTGTAAATATAACTTGTTAATTTATTAAATGTCATAATAGTAATAACATTACAACATAATAATGTTAAATGTAAAACAACATAATAATGTAAAATGTAAAGTAATTCTTGATCCACAGGAGGGTTTAAAATCCAACAGTTAAGTGTAATATCGATAGAAATAAAATTTTATAAAAGGCAACCAGTTGGAACAAAACAAATACTTCATTTATAACATGCTGCTTGAGGTGGGGTGTATTATTGGCATCTGTCATTATTAATGATATGTTCTTAATACATAATTTTCATATTATGCTAATCCTTCCCTTATTTATAAGTCTTTGAAAATCATTCCAAGCAAACACCTAGATGCCCCACAAAATTTTCTCTTTGTTCATTGGCCATGCATTCATTTATGTGTATTTATGATTTAATTGGGATTAACGCTTCTTCTTAAGTTAGTAGATTTATATCACTTCATATATGACGCTCATTAGCAATGTGCAATACAAAAATTAATGGATAATATGCAATTTTTGCTTCTATTGTATACAACAATATTTAACAAAATACAGTATGTACAATAAAGTTTTTTATGATTGATAAGAAATAAGAAAGAATACATTGATAAGAATTATAAACTTTATTTACTGAATAATGTGGTACTTTTTTGAAAACGATTGCAAAAAAAAAGTAAACATAGCAAAAAAAAAAAATTGCCATCAAATTTACAATTGCTGCATTAATATTTTCATTGTAGGAATTTAGGGTCAGTCACAAAGCCATTGACTTAACATTCATGGCATAGACGTCTTGAGAGTCAAGTTGAAGTGTATGAAATTCCAATTTTTTATTACTAAAATTGATCGTCTTAGCAATAAATAACATTGTGTGGTAATTATAATTTGATTTGTAATTCTAAGCTATTTTTCCCTCGCTGTCTTCATAATATTGAACATAAAATTCCCCAAACAATAATTTCTTTATTTTTTTTTCATAATTCATTGTTACAATTTCTTTCATTTATACTAAATGTCAGAATGTATGTTGCATTTGGTGCTGTAAAACAATACAAGTTGAAATTAATATTAAGCTTTTTTTTTGTCAATTAAGCTGATTCTTGATTAATTAATTTTCGCTTTTAAAATAAAGATTTATATAAAATTAATGTATGATATAAATTATTTTTTTAGCTTTCCAGCTCATCATTGGAATCAAGTGGCAGTGAAATTGGGAGGCCTACAAGAAAAAAATGCCATGTATAACATTCTCTTGACTATTTTCACTAACTACTTTTTACATTTTTATTAATTTCAGGTAATATTGGATTCTGAATCACAGAGTAGTGATAACTTGTCTGATTCTGAGGATGAAGTTTTCCAAACAAATCAGGTGAGGCTTGTATCTGAATTTGTATTGTTATTGATCAATTTGGATTCTAATTCTCTGTTTCAACTCTAATTTTTGTTCAAGGGTTCTTCCAAAAAGAATGGATTGAATGGTAGCAGTACTGAAGGTATTAATTTAATTTTTCTATACAAAACATTGCAAATTGATTTCTATAAAATCTTCTGTTTGTATTTCCATTAGGTTCTAATCACAGTAAGAAAATGGGAAATTTTTCTGAGGTAAGTATATTTTGCTGATATTATGGTAAAAATAAAGTAAAATTGTCAGTTGTCCCTAGAATATATGTTTTAAAGCTTTAAGAATGTGTTTAACATTTTTGCAATAGTTATGGCAAGAGTGTGTGTGGGTTGTAAAAAAATGACCATACCAAGATTAGAAATAATAGAATCAAATTTTTTTCATCTCATAGGATTTTGATCTAAACAAGTTATATTCCAGATTTAAAATATTGTAAATATCATAAAACCCATATTTCAAAAAAATGGTCGTTTGGATGGTGGACACCAGAAATCGTGCCTCCCAACAAAAAATGTTTCAAAATATAATTTTGCTCATTCAGAATGAAGAGTAGTTTTTTCAACAGACAACGTCATGGTGGTAATTGAAGGAGTTTATGGCCCAGCGATCACTCCATCACTCTGCCACCTGACACTCGTATCCACAAACTGGCCACAAGGTGGCCATTCATGATTATTGCATCCAGGAGTCCAAATGGAGTGACACCATTCCAAAAACCAGGTCAATGGCAAAACTGAACTGGCATGTCTGGCAGCGCCAAATATTTGACTGGTTCAAACTCCATCGCGCTCCGAATAGCTATGGCGTGACAACAGCCTAGAACGTACATGACTGGGAAATCCTGGTGTGAACAATGGAATATTGGCATGCTGTGGCTTGGTTGTGAATGAGAAAACACATGTTTTTTTGGTGCAGTCTCTCTGTCTTTCGTTTGCCGCTGAGCAAACATATCAGTTGTACATTTTCAAAAAGTCAAAAACATTTATTCTTTATTGGCGATGACATCTAATTGAGATTTATTGTTGAGGTGATTGAATTATATAAAAGTTTACCTTGTTTGTGGAAAGGTGGTATGATTACCTTGATAGAAATAAAATAAATTGGTTCCACCAGTTGGTCGACCATTTCAAAACAAAGGATACAAATTCAACAAGAGATGCCTTATTGAAAAAATTACCTTTTAGAGGGTAACAAGCTGCTGGAGTAAATATAAATAAGTAAAGTAAATTTCATCCAAATATTACATTTTTCCTTCTTCTCGGGGAAAAAATAATAAAGTTTAAATAGTGGCGGGGATGAGCCGAGAAGAGACGCGTGAGAAGCAGGAAGCAATCCGCGGCCGGTAAGATCCTGATTGGGGTGGCACTGGATCCTGGATTAGAAAAAAAAAAGAAAAAAAAGAAAGCAGAGGAAAAAAAAACAAGGGGACAGTTGGGAATAGACGTTCCGAGGAAGAGGTGTCTCCGCGACGAAAAGAATATTGTTGTTGTGTTTTTTTTTTTAAGTGTGCGGTTTGTGAACCTCGTCGTGAGTTCGAAGAGGTCCTAGGAAGAGGAATTGGCTGATCCCGGCAAGTGTGGAATAATCTCGGGAGTGGACACACTTCCGACTTCTTACGAGGCCTGATAATCCCGGTCTAGTGACGTTAAGTATAAGTTCTGGCCTTTGATGGCTTTTATTTGAGAAGGATTTGTTTGTACTTGAAAATAGAATAGTTATAATTAAGATTCATTTTTTTATCGTAGTTTTAAGGCCTAAGTAAGGTATTCCTTTAAGGCATCTTGCTTATCTTAATGAAGTAACGTGGATAGAAGCAGGAAGACTTCATTATTTGGCTCCCATCATCCTGGTTGGAAGCATTATCAGGAAGACGAGAACCAGAAGCGCTGTATCGCTACCCACCCCCTTTCCCTTCGTCCTATTGTCCAACTCTTCCTTTCCTTTAATCCCCTGGTTTCGGTATTTACCCTTCCCCAAAAATACCGTGGCGCTCAACATAACACCTGTATATAAACTCCTCACCCACCATCACTTGTCTCTCCCTTAAACACGTCCCCCCCCTTCTCCACTGAGCTACCGCCAACGTACATGCAGCTGCAGTAAGGAAGCTGTAACACAACCTTAAATAGTTCCTACTATCAGTGGGTTCAAGGGAAAGATATTTCATCAAATTGATGTGGGTATTATCAGCTTCTGTGCTGGGCCCAGTTCTTACACCATTTCCTTTTCGGTTTATTGCTTCTTATAGATAAACAAATAGCAGCATATCACAAAAGATTGTCATTTTGACCAAGTAATTCACTTGATGACAATCAGAGCGACTGGCTGTGGAGCAGTCGTGAACGCCCCCTCAAATTTCAGGCACTTGAAATGGAACTATATGGCTTGGCACAGTTCCATTTGGAGAAGATGGGTGATTTTTTGTCATGTGCTTTCCTTACACCCGCCACACTCTTTTGTTTATTTATATTTTATATGATTAATTTTAATTTATATATGAAGGGATTAACTTTATTTCTAATTTTAATAGGAAGATACTAACTCGTCAGATAATGATGGAGATCGATGCATAATTTGCTTTAAACTCTTAAGGCCACCATTAGCTCAACCATTAAATTGCAACCATAACTTCCATCCTGAGTGTTTGTCAACATGGTCTAAGGTAATCCCCTATTGATTTTGTAAATTTAAATATGTGAAATTAAACTATCAATAATTGTTGCAGACTTCAAATACATGCCCGATTGACCGTGTCAAATATACAGCAATTCGTGTAACAGGGGTTTCAGGTGAGCTTATTTCACGGACAGATGTTAAAACACCTCCTCCACAAAACCACAATGCTGATTTTGAACCGGACGATGCTACATTTTGTGAAGTAAGTTCATTTTTTTCCATTCTTATTAGTGAACAATCTTCCACTATTATTTTTATTTCAGGTGTGCCACCAGCATGACCGAGAACACGAGATGCTCCTTTGTGATCGGTGTAATGCAGGATACCATATGGACTGTCTATCACCACCTTTAACACAAGTACCAACTGGGGATTGGTTTTGCCAGTACTGTGCCGACCTTTTCAACGTTAGTAGTTTTCACAGCACATTCGTTTCACCCTTTTTATAAATTCCATTGCATGTTCATAAATTATTTTTACGTGCAATCCTAAACCATTTCCTTCCATTTTTCCTGCTTTATTGCTTGAAAACTAGTACCATATTGTTAAAATAATTTTTATTCTCACTATTTCACTGCTTTTTATATTTTTTGTTATCGGGTATTATTATGTGAACATTTAATGTGTGAATATAGTCAAAAATTAAATAAAAGTTGACCTTGTTAACGATATCATTTTTATTAGCCAAAATTGAATGAGAAAAAAAATGTATAAGCTACTACAATCAGTAAAGTTTATTTTCGGAGTGTCAATTAAATTAATAAATTAGCAAGTTTTTAACACTACAAGTTGTACATCCTTGCCATCAGTAAATTTAAAAACAACTAAAAAAAAAAAAAAAATTGTCATTATTTCACAAATAAACATAATGTTATTATTGATCAGAATAAGGCAATATCCTTGTGAAAATCCAGTATTCATTAATAAATCTATTCTTTACTCAACATTATAAATTTGTCGAGAACAAGAAAGTAAGAAGAAAATACAATTGAACATAGATTATAATTATAATATTTTTGTTTGTAAATGACAATATACCAACCACTTGAAATTTATATTATTATTTTTATTTTATTTGTGTCCAGTATGCTTTTCTACCAGCTTAAAACGTATAAGAAAATTGATTGCAAGGTGTATACAATTTTTGTTCAGTAAAATATTTGAGAGTGCAAAGACTTGTGAAAAAGAAAAGTGATGGACTCATTAAAGAAATGGAAGAAGGGTATTTTATTGTAAGTTTATCAGAATGAATCCAGTGATAGTGATAATAGATGGCATTTTTTGGGAGTTTAATGTTTTAAAATGGTGCGAAATATTCAAAACGGGTGAGGTGAGCAGTGTATTCCTGGGCTACTTATCACCTTGGTCTTATTCTTTTTTATTTATTTTTTTTTTAAATAAAATTGAAATTATTTTTAAAGCTCTTATCGGTCAGGTGCATTTTGCCATTTTTTGTTTCTATAAGTACAAGTTACGAGTGTTCTGGTTTGGAAATGTGTAACCTTGTAAAATGTGGGATAATTAACAAGAGCAAGAAATACCAGGATGATCAGGGAAATTGTGCTGATCAAAAGAAATTGTTAATCAAATTAAATCGTTAAACCTATTTGAAAACATACTTTTCATTTATTTATTTTTGTTCTGAATGTATACTTATCAGAATTAAAATAAAAAAAAAGAATTAAAAAGTTTTTATATTATTTGAAACAAGGGGGAGGGCAGACATTTGATTTAAAAATTTTATCTTTAGTTAAATTTATCAATTTATGTAAGGCAATCCCATATGGATATTAAAGCAAAGGATCTTTCTTAATATTTATGGTTCGCTAATTTTAAAAAGCAATTTTTATTTTTTAGAAAGTCTAAAAAGATCTTTAAACTCAGTTTTATTTATTCTTTTAAATAACGATTATAAGTGATAAATATATTTAAAGGATTTTGAAATAGAGGATGATGAGGTCCATGATATACTGTCAAACACGATTCTTCTCGAGAACCGCTTTCGCAGAAGACCCGAAAGGATGCCACGACTCCCTCGGGGACCTAGGACAAGGGGTGCCCAAAGAGTTTATAACATAATCAACCAAACTTCAACATTAAATCAGGTTTTTATTTTTCACAAACAAACAAAATGAAAATAAACAATTTAACGTTGAGTTATTCATTTGTACTATTACAACTAATGAATGGTTTGTCAGCCTTCAACATCTTCCGGTCGCCCGGCTGCACAAAGAAAGAGGAAGTCCAGAAAACGAACAAAAACAAAATATAAAGTTGAATTAATTACTGTGGAAGATGGTAGTACATTGGAAGTTAAAGTTGCAGTTAATAATCGGAAAAGTAAAAGGGCAAAAAAGAATCAAAGTCGCAATGTGAGTAATGACCTTATGCTTTACATAATTTAACAAAGAGATGGGAAGATTAATTATTAATATTGATGATCTTTTTTCCCACTAACGATAACATTTTAGCTTCTACTGTGGTCTTACACTTCAACACAGATATTTTGCAAAGTGCAGTTTTTAGGGTTCAGAATTCTTTGAATTTGGGTTTGATGTTTATTTAATTAATCAAAAATAATAACGTTCAGGTATTGCAATCATATACATGCTGCGCAACCATTAATAACATTTATAATGATTTCATCCATTGACAGTATTATCTAACATTGTTGTTAATATTACCGTTAATTAGTTTAACAATGTTTTGTTAGATGTGATTGATCATTTATTCCACATGGGATATTTTAATAATAACATAATGTTTCATTTATGAAAAAATGTTTTATGCTTTGCATTCTAGTCTTTATACAATTTTTTCTTTTAACATTTTGCTAATCTTTATCTTATCACTGAAAAGAAGAGTAAAATGTTTAAAAGAAAAGAAAAAAAGTCTATTCCGGAAACCAAACAACCAATACCTTTTTTAAAATAACTTTTGATTAACAAAGGATATTTTTATTTTTTGGTTGTAGTAGCTCAAAACTTAGTCTCATTATTAAACTTTTTAAGTAAAAATACAATTTAAGTAAAATGTAAGTAAAAAAGAACATTGTTTTCTTAAAGCGAGGTGTGAGTGCATTTGCTGAATTTACTTTTACTTTATTTTTATTTGTTTATTAAAAATCTTTCTGATTAAAATTATGCCAATTTTGCTAAATCATTTTATATTTTTCAGAAAAAATGTCACAATAAAACATCAAAACGAACTGGTATGAAGCCTGTCGAACCAGTAGGAAGTTCGTTTAATTTGCCCATTACGCATAACTCTTTAGATCTGTTTGGTACCAGGCCACAGCTGGAATATTTTTCAGAGTAATAACTGACAATAAATGATCTGTTTTGTAAATTGTTTATCTTTTTATGAATTTATTTTAGTTGTGATGCTGAGGACGAACTTGAGGAAGAGTCAGGTGGAGGTTTGGGACTTCTTCGAAGAGCTCGTCTGGCGGTAAGAAGCATGGCTGGTCGGAAACAGTTAGCAGCTCAAATTTTCAATACAAGACCTAGGAGAATTATTCAGAAAATCACAGTAAATACAACTCCAGTTGATATTGTTTCTTCAATTCTCGACCAACAAAATGTTTGGCACAACCCAGATGCCGTGATTCATAGAAATAGGTTAGTCTATATTAACAAATTTATAAATGATCGAGAACTTGTGTTTAATAATTTTCCTCTTTCTAGCAATGGTGATGTCAAGGTGATTATAAAAGATCAAAAATCAATTCCTGCTAAAACATCGGCAGGAGGCCATTCTGGTGAATCGAGTGCTATGAACCAAAATCAAACACAGCCAGAATCAACAGTAAATGAAAATAATCACTCACAATCGAATGAATCGAATGTCCTTCCACCTCTTCAACCACCACCTCAACCACCAGTGAAGCTTTGTGAGGATGATGATTTTGATTTATATGCTGATATCGATACAACAAGGTAAGTTAATATAGATTAAATTAATGTAAACAAAATAAATATTTATTTGAACAACATTACTTATTTTGACTTTATCGTGATTTAGTTGTAAACTGCTGCCTCCTCCTGAACCCCCAGCAATGTTGTTGGCGTTAGAAGATGATCAAGGAGGAAGTTCTCCTGAGGAAGCTATGCTTGTCATCGATGATGAAAGACAGTGTTATGACCCAGATGTGCCTACATCACCTCCAGCATCTCCAGTAGCACCAGGTACTGAAAAAATGCAGTTGCAATTTTAATAAAATAATGGTACTAAATGAGTATGTATAAAAAATATACTTAATTTTTCATTCTATTTATATATTTTTGCAGAAAATCAAGTGCCTGCTAACAAACAGAATGAAGAGGACTTTAAAGCATTGTCAAATAATGTCGATTTAGAACAAATACGCCTTCCTTCACCTCCTTGTCCTTCAGATGCAATAAACCTCCCACCGTCCCCTGATGTGGATGCAATTAACGATTCCGACTGTCCAAATCGGAGTTTCTATTCAAAAGTGAGCACAGAAATTGCTAAAGAATCCAATTCAGATTTAGATTCATCTGACAAAGAAGATGGTGAAGATTCTAAAAAAGATATGTTAGGAAATGATAACACTATAAATAAGATTGATGATTGTCGGCTTAGCCAAAAGGAAGATGAAGAACTGGTTAACTATGAAAAAAATAAAACAGAAAGTAACACATCGAAAGATGAGGACAATGAAAAAATAGATATGGATGATAACACTGAGTGCAATAACAAAGCCCGATCTAAAGTTGGTGATAATCATAAAAATGATGTTCTTTCTGGAGAAGAAACTGTCGATGTGGCTTCAAATGAAGAACAAAATGATAAATGTGGAAACACAAAAGATGACATTAATATTTCACAAGAAAGTCCGACAGCTGAAGATAAACCAGATAAAATAATTAATGTAAATAAATCCAGTAGTAGTAGTAATATAGAAAAGGAAACTGACGATATATTGGAACTTGGTTGTGAGGAGGATGAAAGGGATGGACTTGTAGACATTACTGATGAGGAGATCAGTACCTATGAGAGAAGTTGGGAACTTGAAGATCACAATAGGCCTGCCTCTGATAAAACTGTCGGCTTGGAAGGTTTAGAAACAGAAGCGATATCTGATTGTGAGTATACTCTTGCAGAAGATCGCCCAGAGGAAAGCAAGCCTCAAAATGAAAATGGGCCAAAGGAAGAAGGTGAAA
The DNA here is from genome assembly GCA_039619505.1 of Cimex hemipterus. NCBI lineage: Eukaryota > Metazoa > Arthropoda > Insecta > Hemiptera > Cimicidae > Cimex > Cimex hemipterus. The sequence continues at coordinate 3,872,098 of CM077105.1, read as the reverse complement.
TAGTTTTAGAAGAAAGAGTCGCATCAGTTGCATGGAAAAAGTTGTCCAAAGGGACTAAAGAAAGAAGCTATAGAGAAAAAGACACAACTAAAGACAAATCGACTAAAAAAGAAAAGAAGAAAACGAAAGAAAAGCGTAAAGAGCTTGAAAGATACGATGTGAGAAAGATTATCAGTGAAAAGCCAAAAAAACGAAAAGTAGATGAGTTTGGTAGGGATATTTCATCGAGGAGCCGGAGTCGTAGCAATAGTAGAAGTAGGAGGAGTGTTTCTCTTGTGAAAAGAAGAAAAAGTGTAGAAAAAAGGAGCCGAGGCCATAGCAGGAACCGCAGCCAACCTAGGAGTAGAAAAAGAAGTAGAGGTAAGAGTAGCAGAAGTAGAAGTGTAAGTAAAAGAAGGAGCAGATCACCAAGAAGAAACAAAGCCAGAGCCAAAAGTAAAGAGAGGAAAAAGCGTAGACAGTCATCTGTTAGTTGTTCTAGCTGTTCCTGTAGCAGTTGTGAAAAAGACAAAAGAGTCGTCAGTAAGAAAGTTTCTACTTCTGAGAAAAGTAAAAACAGCACAAAAGAAAAAAGCAAAAGACGAACAAAATACAAATCAAGAAATCGTTCACCAAAACGAAGACGTTACAGTTCTCCAGTGCCCTCAAAAGAAGTTTTCACTTCAGGAGATAACATTTTAGTGAGTGTCAATTTCAAGTCATCAAAAGTGAGCGATAGTCGAAAAGAGTCAAGCACCAGACGAAGAAAAGAAGAAGAACAGCCGAAAAAGAAAAAAGACAAAAGTTCTAAAGAAAATCAGCCTTTGAGAGGTATTGTAACTAAGACAAGTTCCTTTGGTAAAAGAAGATTAAACACAAAACATCTCAAACCTGTGGCAATTATTGATTTGGATCAATCACCATTTAGGGAGCAGACACCTTCACCAAAAGAAGTTATAATATTGACAGACAGTGATAATGAGGAGAAACTGAAGGAGACTGATAAAACAAGAGAAACTATAGTGACTGGGCCTAAAACTCCTCCTGAACCTCACATCAAATTTAACATTGTAAATGCCAAACCTCAAATGAGAATTTTGTCAAATCCTCTGCTTGATTCTACTGACCAGAATGATGATGATGATGAGGTTGATGATAGGTCAAGTGAAATAGTCCACAAAGGCCCTAATACACCACCAGAACCTCCAATTCCTTACGATCCATTTGAACCAACCAAATCTCGTTCACCAACACCTATTCAAAATACTGCAGATAGAAATGTGTCACCCACAGTTGATCTTGTTTCAAATGCAAGGATCACACCAGAACCAACACGAGTGATTTCACCACCAAAACCTCAACATGAGGCTCCAAAAACTCCTTCTCCTCTTCGTACTCCTCCAAGTAAGCCACAAGAGGAAATAAACTCAATTGAAAAACCCAAGCAACCATCATTTGTTCCATCTGTAATGAAAGATGATGATTCTGATGATGATATGGGAGGGGGCGGTGGTGGAGGTGGGGATTCACCCTATTCACCTGGCTCCTCTGAAGGTGATGACTTATTTGAGCCTCCACTCCCACAAATATCAACTCCAAGTAAAATCAAAACAAGGCCAATTCAACCAAAACACACTGTAAGTGGCAAAATACTTGCTTTGCCCAGGAAGAAAGCTACTAAGCTGCCTCTTAATAATTCTAAAGGTATACTTTTTAAACATTCCGAAAGTATATTCCTTCCTGTAAATAATTTTTCAAATTATAATTTGGAAAAAATCCCAGGGTCTTCTAGCAAGAAAGATTGTTTGAAGTTAGATGAAGATCAATTAAAAATGTTAGATGAACTGCCTAACTCAGCTGTGGACATGCAAGTCAAAGACAAGGTAATTATAAAAATGATCTATTCATTCCTCTGATTGTTACATTTAAATGGATATAATAAATTGATCCTGAGTTTCTGTAAATAAAGGCACCCAAAGTCAATGTTTTACAAGGCACACAACAAGATTCTCTTGGGGAGGTACGTACATGTAAATGTTATTTACTTTTTGAAAAAGATGGTTCTATTCACAGATCTGTTGTTTATAACAATCCAGATTTCAAACATTTAATGCTCATCATCAGGTTGAAGAATCTTCAAAATTTAAATATTCAGTGTTTAAGGGAGGGAATTATAGATTGGTTTTTGAAAAATTTGAAATAAAAAGGTAAAATTAAACATGGAGATAAATGCATAAATCAATATAGATTTTGATTCATATTTGATATAATGATATATTTGACATACAGATTAATCATTAATTTAAAATTACTTACAGTATTTATTAGTATATATTTACTTTTGTTGTAATTGATTTTATTCGCACATTCAAAATTAAGTGGCATTAAAAACCATGTCATTGGAACTCTGCAGTGTTTGGTGGATTGGCGCTTACAATTCATATTGAGTGACATGTTCTAACTCCTTCACCCTGATGAGGAGCATTTAATGCTCGAAATCCGGATAGTTGTAAGCAACAAATCTGTGAGTAGAACTATCATTTACAAAAAGGGAATCTACATACTCACCCCACCTTCATCATTTCGACATATAATTTTGTTCATGGAATAACGTAACTGTCTTCCTTATCTTCGTATGTGATCTGAAAGTCCAGTTTGAAGAGAAGTTGAGGGGAGAATAAGTTATTTAACAATATTGTTTTATGATTTTTTTTCCTTTGTAATATTTATTTGTTTTAGAAACTGTCCAGTATCGTTTTATGGGTTTGATTTCTTTATATTTCAATTTATTCATATGGTTTCTGTTTCCAAAGGCTCCAAGAGTTGGAAGAAAATGGATCCAAATTATATTTTGATTTATTAAATTTATTTTCCATAATTGGCTATGGGATATTTGATGGTATTAAATTATTGGTTGTTGTTGGTTTGTAATTTCATTACTATTGTTCCAATTGTTCAAAAATCTACTTCCATTGTTATTATGCCCTTCTGGATTGTTAAAGTTTAGAAGGGTTTTATATCATATATAATTCTATCCTTTCAAAACAAAATATTGATTTTTTATATTCTAACTGAACTGCAATTAGAGGGTGGGGTTTATTGAAGCATATTTGTGTTGACAGAATAAATTTTGTTTGCAGTTTTTGAAGAAGTTGAATAGACAAGAACGAGTGGTGGAAGAAGTCAAGTTGGTCCTAAAACCACATTACGCCAAGAGGCATGTTAGCAAAGAGGAGTACAAAGACATCTTGAGAAAGTCTGTACCTAAGGTAACATCCCGTCTAATTTAATATCTTTCTAGTTGTACATTGAATTTAATTAAAATTTTGGTAAATTATTTTTAGATATGTCATAGCCGATCAGGCGAGATCAACCCATTGAAAATTCAACGTTTGATCGAGGCTTACGTTAAGAAGTACAGGCACAAGAAGAAGAGAAAGCCACCAGCTTTGATCCAGCCTCTGCAGAACCTCAAACCAAAACCGTACGCTAATGTTCTTTGTTTGTAGGAATAGAAACAATTTAGAGGGATTGGGTACAATTAAAAACAATTTATTCCAAATAGAGACTAGAGGTACAATTATTAAAGCATAACTTTTAATTAGAACAAAAAAAGTTTAGCATTTTTTGTGTTGTTAATTTTTTTATTAATTAAGGAATTTCGATTACTAAAAATTCTTATATGTATATATGGCAGATTGCGGACTGTATGTGTGAGGATACTACTGATTTTTATTTGTGTGTGTGTGTGTGTGTGTGTGCGTGTGCGTGCGTGTGCGTGCGTGCGTGTGTGTGTGTGTGTGCGCGCGCGCGCGCGCGCATAAAAATAACTACATTTAAATTTTGTGTTTATGTAATACGAGTGACCTGAATTTGCAGTCTCGTTTGATTGGAATTCTAGCTCCTACATTATTAATTTTTTATTCTATAGAGTGACAGTTAATATTATTTTTACTTATATAATTAGAGATTTATAACAATTGTGCAATGCTGCTTGTATTGCAATTATTAACTGTTCTAAACAGTTATAAAGAACAAGGTTGATGAATTCTAAGCAGTGATAAGACATCCCAATCATTTATTTATGATAATAAATATTCATTATTCTTATAAAAAATAATGTGATCAAACAATCAAGGCTATTACTCTTTTAAATCTTTTGGGCTAGGTAATTTTTATGACATGGCCACATTGTGGTAGGGATATCCTTTTAAGTTGATTCCTTCAAATAGTGACAACTATTGACATTTTTCAAGGCTGTTAACAAAATATTCTTTAATGAATAATGTGTGTATATATATATATATATATATATAT
>CM077105.1:3839434-3867402 GCA_039619505.1 Cimex hemipterus | reverse complement strand
TATATATATATATATATATTAATACTATAGAACATTAGAGGTAAAAAATTAAATAGATATAGATTTTATAATTGAATGCATAAAGTAAGGGGTAAATTTTTATTTCATATTATAGTCAGAATATTCATAGCAAATGCAAAATATCTTTTGTTAAGAACTACAAATTTTATTGAATTTTTATTATATGAAGGACTTCTATTTCTATTTTGAAAATTAATTTACTGAAATTATTGTAATTTTCCATAAGCAATTATTAACTTTGGCCCTTTTTTTAGGAAACAGTCAATGTGGTGTTAACTGCAGTTGTTAGTTGTTCCCTGAATTGTACATAGTCGGGTGGATTTACCACTATGTGCTTTTGTGTCATTTTTGCAGTTTTATAACCGCCTGTAAGGAAATTGATGTGGATTTTAAATTGGAGGTCAACGAGTCAGTTAAAAACAATAAATTAAGCTTTTAGGTTTTATAAACTTTTGGAAAAGAAGAAAATCATATCTTTTCTCTCTTCCTTTTTTTCTTTTTAAATGTATAAATATTAATTGTAAATACTTTATTTAATTGCATGGTCTTGTGAAAGGGAGTTGTAAAATACACCTGTAAATAAGAATTTTTAATTTGAATATTATTAAATAATTGTGTAATTATTTATTTAAAATTAAGTTATTCAAAACATGTGAATAATATTTTAGAAAGGTGACAACAGTTTTTGTTTCTTGGTTGTGTATAATTATAAATTATTTTAATTAATTACTGTGAATGAAAGATTTTCTAAGAAAATTTTTTTTGTATAATTTAGAATTTATAGATACATTTATATTCAAATATATTACACATACACATCAAGATTTATTAATTTATGTTATTTTTTTAATATGTATTAAATATGATATATAAATGTGATTTATCAGTGGTTTTTTTCCTGTTGATATTTTCAGTTGAACTTAGTAAGGATACTTTGATAACTCGACTCAATATTGAGCTGAACTTTTGGTAATGTTTGGTGTTAAAACGTTAGTTAAACGTTAGTCAATGATTATTTATAGATCGTGAGATGCATTCTGGTGTTATGTAGGTTTCAGAAAAACATTTTCTTTATCTTTAAATCCCAGGCCCGAAGATGATATCAATAAAGATCGATATGTTGACATGATAAGGAAAATGTTTTTCTAAAACTTACACCACATCATACTACATCTCACGATCTCTAATCATTGAACTGAATTATAATCCCTCATTTGCATTCAACCACTGCTCTTTGTGTTGCTATATTTATATTGAAAATAATATATAATATTTCTGAAAATTTTATAAGGTATATAAACATAGTATGAATATGTTCAGCACAAGTGACCTATTTATATAATTTCCATGCTCACTGTTCATAAGAGGACTGATTGTAAGCAAGGGGTGATAATAAAAGGAATCTGCTTTCTTTGGCCTTATGCACAATGCCCAATATAGATCTATTGTGCCATCTCCATTATTACCTCTGCCTTACTATCACAAGATAACTCGATTTAAAGAATACAATTTTCAATTATTATCCCAAGTTAACTCTGAATTTTTAGCTGTTTGTTACAAAGTAGCCCTTTAAATTACACATGCAACTGTTTTAGTGCAGCCAATATTAAGAGTACAGTAATATCAAAAGCAATTTATTCTACTAATAAATAAAGGTGTATTATTTTGTTGTTGAATGTGAGAGTTTTTAAAATGAGCGATTGCAGAAGTTATCCAGAAAAAGAAAATATTTCTAAAGCTGGTAGCCAATCCAACTAGGATGAATGCAGTATGAAATATAAAACAAGACCATTGTATCGGCTCACTTCTGCCCTGATTGTCAAGTGGTCTTGTGTGTGACACCTTGCTTCAAGACATACCACTATCAACTTGATTTTTTTAAATTTATTCATTTACTTGTATCCACAAGTTTTTACATTTGTAAATAATAATAAATATTTTAATTTTGGTTTCTTGTAAATTTTGTATTTTTTGTCAGTTAACTCATGATAATAATTTTTGAGCTGCCAATTTGGTATCTAAATAAAAGCTAATAAAAAAAATGAAAGAACTTACTTTTACATATCATAGAGAATATACATCAATCATTACAAAATGAGTGATTTTTGAAACATACTTCAGAAAAAATTGTAAAGCAAGAGGTTAAAGCCTCGTAAGCTTAAGGCTTTTCATTAAGTGCCAAAGCTTTGTTAAGGGATCCTAGACATAGGAATCTTTGCACTAACACTTTTTTTTCCGCTGTTTATGTTTTCTGAAAATATCTGCACAAGCTTGTTTTGCTGCTCCAGATTTTGCAGTCAGTCATTTTAATCCCTACCCATCTTATGTTTAGTATTTCTAAAAAGTCCTGGAATACCATCCTATAGAACTAAGAACCCAGACGACACTGACTGATGGATCTATTTTTTGTTAAATAGATATGTCACAAAAAATGTACCAAAACAGGATTTCTGACAAGATCTTGGTGCTATCATAGTTGGCTCTAAATTTTACTTCTGGTGAGGCTTTACCGATACCCTAATTGACAATGGTTATTCTGTAATAGATAGAAATAGATATCTTGCTGAGGAATTGAGGAAAACAAACTTTATTTCTGTTTATCCTAGACTTCCTATCCAAACCATTTTGGTCAAGAATATTTCATCATCTAAGATCCATTACCAAAATACATAAAGAACAATTAAAAAAAAAATTAGCATTTAAGTTAATGTGTACTATTTAGTGGACATTAATTAATTATTTATTATTTGGAGATTGTGAGATGGAGTCTTGTATGACGTAGGCTTAGAAAATCTTTTTCTTTATGGTGCTATCGTTTCAACATTCACAACACGGCACACAACAATGATACATATACACAAAAAACATACACTTGGAGACCTAAAGATGATCTAAATAAAGATCGAAATATTGACACAATAAAGAAAATGTTTTTCTAAACCTAAATCACAGAAGACCGCATCTCACTATCTCCAAATAATCGTTTAATTTAATTATTATTATTAATTTTTAAGAGCGTTTTAACGGCTAAGGTCATTTCATGCCCTAACATCCAAACATTCTATTTTAGGTTACCTATAGCTCTTCTGAGTGCTATAAAGCTCTGACTCCAAACATTCACTCATAATCTAATTTATCCTATTGCCATCCAAATTTAATTTAATGTAAATGTTTTTGTGCTAAATAAAATGGAAATTTTTTAATTGCATATAAGAAATCATGCTTGTAAATGTCTTCCTGCCTATGTTGTTTTGCATCAAATGTTTTGGTTTTGGATTTATTTGCAAATTGAACTTACATAATTAAATGTAGTATAGCTCTTGTTTAAAACAGTAGTGTAATGTGGGTGAAATAAATCATTATAATAAAAAGCACAAAACGGTATTGTCAAATCTGCAAACTGTTTTTGAAATTTTCTTTCATACTTTAAAAAAAAACTGCCCTTTGCCATCTGCCAGTACAACTTAAAAAAAAAAGTGAATGTATTACTACATATTTTTAAATTTAACGTTGACTCAAAATTGAAAGTGTAAATTACTAAAATTTATCAAAGTTTGGTGTTGTAAGTGGTTGTTGGTTGATAAGAAAATCTTATACTCCATAATAGAAAGTACAAATCAATCCTTTAAAAAAATAATAATTCCTTTTTTGGCATTGGTTTGCAATGAGGAAATCGCTTTCAGAGTTCGTTCCATCTCATACAGCCTTGACAGTTGTCATTACAAATGATTCATCTATGTTTTATTATATCATTGAGATGGTTATAATAATTAATGTCCCAAATTATAATAATAACAAAAGAAATACGATGCAATAAAACCAGATATTTTATACTGCATTACATTGGCGGTGTATTTACAACAAAGCTATTTTTTTAACGATTCACAACACAATATTATTAAATAAAACATTTTTTCAGTAAAAATTAATATTATCACAAGGGAATTTATTTGGATTGGAAATATGTTTTTTAAATATAATTGATAATTGGTATCGTTAACGGTCAGTTAGTGATAAGTTAACGATTGCGCAGAGAACCTTTGACATTCTCCGTTTGACCACTTTGACCCTCCCGGTCAACTTTATCACAAATCGTTAATTTACTTGTTCTGATCTTCAGTCGTCCAGAAGACCGAAGGCGAATATGGTTTTAATAAAAATAATTACATTGATCTTAGCGTGTAACGCATTACACGGACGAGCAGACGAGCAATTGGTGAGGTAATTTGAATTTTTAGCTTAGGGTCATGGGCAAGTTTTAAGTATTTTTAACTGTTGAATAAACAAAAACAATTTTTTTTATAATGTGTGTTAGACAATTATCAACATAGTTTTCGGTTCGACAATAATTTTTTCCTAGTATATTAAATATACATTATTTTTACACTTAAATTTCATGTTTCAGGAATGGACCTGTGCAGGATGTATGATCCTGTCAAGGTCACAGATCTCAGACACATTTTTACATTAATAAATCAATTTTCCTTGCCTTCTTCATTCGATGACCATTATTTATCTGATGCTCACTCATTTTACATATACATATTTTAGCCGGCCATAATTTTTATGCTAAGTATGGTTGATGTTTAACTCAACATTAAAAACATTCAACAAGCTTTACAAAAATAAAATATTAAACCAATTTTTATAAATTTATAAAAAGATATTACCACGCCAGTAGACGTTATTACACATACAGTAGACATTTTTACCAATGTACCATTTTTACATGCTGTGTATACTTTTGTAAATTTCTTTTGTACAAGTATGTTTTTAGTTTGTTATATTTTCAATAAAATTATTATCTGTCTACTGAACACGTTTTCCCAATCAGTTTTTAAAAGATTTGTTTAGTTTTGATTTCTTTCTTTAAATTTAATTTTTTGCATAGTCATCACTTTGTCGTACAACTGATTTTTTTTTTAATGTATCTTTAATTGAATCAAAATATGGAAATTTGTGTTAATTTTTTAAATCTAACTGTAAACAATTTTTTTAGTAGAATGAAAAGGAGGCTAAAATGTGAGAAAATATTAAATCGACCCTGTTGAAGTCTTCTTTCAGGACTTGATAATTTCAATTATCATAAACCAGATACAAAAAATGGAGAAAATTTAATTGAATAAAGAAAATTTATTTTTATTTTAATTTTCAAAACTACAATAAGTTACAGGATAGATTTAAATTATTGAGGAAACTTCAATACCAGGACAATTTGATAATTTTTTGAGTTTCTGGTATCATTTTTATTGTTATTGTCTATTTATTATTTTTTAGAATGTCAAGGACTCACAAAAAGTTTTTAAAAATAGGAGTTACATGTGGGGAAAAAATATGATTGCCAGGGCAGCTAAATGTGCCAACTTTAGCATTTCTGATAGTTTATTATTCACAACTTAGATTTGATTTATAAAAACTCATAAACTCATATGCTTTATTATTCTCCAGAGAATTGACAGATGCAATCATAGGTGTTAAAAATCTGAAAATACTGAATAACATGTTTCATAAACACAATTTTTCTCAACAGTTTTTGACATGTTTTAATGAGATGTCAATTTGAGGTATGCAGAAGATGTACCTAACATATTTGATTGTCCTGATCTATTTTTTAAAGCCTCCTCATTTGGAGTAAATCATGGTTCCATATCATTCAAACTGTTCTCAATATGTTTAAACACAAATATGCTAATCAAAATGAACAGAGTTCATGAAGGAACAATTTTAAATTTGTGCATCCTCAGTTTGTCAAATATGATATAAAGCTGAAAAAGTAACAAAAACTGAGATAACTTGTGTTGAGCTCTGTGAGGTGACGAGCCTTGATGCCCTTGATCATTCTGATCTTTCTAATCTCTTTTTCTTTATTATTCCCTTTTGCATTCTTTTAAATTAGGATGTATCCATTATATTTTACAAAAATAAGACTTTATTTAAAGACTTTAAATAACTTGTGATCACACATCAACAAGGATAAAAAGAGGTCAAACTGATAGAAAATGACCCAACTGCAGAGAGAAAGAAATCTCGCAATTAGTATTATCCACAGATTCATCAACAGTAACATTGTTTAGCAATTTCATGTAATGTTTATAAAAAATTATATAACTCTAGTATATCCATCATTTTTCAAAGAATTGAGATACCAATGATTGGTGATAACTAAACAACAATAATACGTTCATAAAATTGAATTTTTTCTCTCCACTTTTTGACATGTTTTAGAGAGTTATCAATTTTAGGTCTGCAAGAAACTGTGGTCCTTGATCATCTTGATATGACTTTTTTATTATTCCCCCTCACATTGTTTCATATTGTTAAAACAGTTCCTGATATGTATTTAAATGCTAATCAGGATGAAGGTAAAATATGATAATTCTCTGAAAAACCGAATAAAAACTGAGATAATAGTGTATGTCATATGATGAGTCCTGATGTCTTCGAACATCCTAATCTTATAATGTAATTTTTGTTGTTATAATTTCCGATTCCTTTACAGGCTGAGTCAGTTTCATCTTCTTAAAGCATGTAAACATTTAACATTATTTGAAATGTTTGATATGGCCTACAAATTTTAGGACTGTGTTGTAAGGACTAGTGTTCTTTTTAAGATATTTTTTATATTTAAATCATCATTTTAGTAGGAATATTAAAAGTAAAATACAATTAATATTCAGGATACCACCATATTAACTCTTTATTTCCTTCATAAATGTATATATTTTTTGTCATTGTTTTATTTCCCCTTGTTTAGTAGTTTAACTACAATCTGTCTCTTCCTACCTTAGTGGAAAAAGTTATTTGTTATATATTACAATTTGGTGTGCACAAACACATTTGGTTATCTATTTTTACCATTTGTTGTGAGATAAAACGAGACTATCAACTAGATTTGACTTATCAAAACAAAATATGTGTTAATAAGTTAATTTTAGAATCTGTTATAATAGCACCATTATTATTTATTGATTTATTTTATTTTAATTTTTTCAGAGTGCCTCTGACCAAAATTGATTCAGTGAGAAGAACATTCCATGATGTTGGAACAGCCGTGAAGCAATTGACACTAAAGTATAACACTGGAGTAGGAGGCGTTTTTCCAGAACCTCTATCCAATTATATGGATGTAAGGAAAATAATATAATTTCCAAAGTATTTTTCTTTTTACTCAAACATATAACACATGGTTCTGCTACATTTTGAGGTACCATTTTGTTTAATGCTGAATAAACTAAACTCCTAGGATATTAAAAAATATATTTTCTCCTCAGTAGAAGTAAACAGTCTATTTGCAATTAATTTGCTGATGTTAAAACTATGATTAAAATAGCATGCCAGTTTATTACCAAAAAAAATAGGCGCTCACTTTTCATAAAGGGAATTAAAATTTAAAACACTTAGTTGTTGATAAAAGTTGAACTTAAGTAAATATTACCTTTTGAATATAACATTTGGTTGATTGTATAGAAATCGTGAGATGAGGTCTGATGTGATGTAGGTTTCAGAAAATCATTGTCTTTATCATGCAAACTTTGATTGAATAAATAAAAAAAAATGGTTTTTTGCATTGTATAAATTCCTTTTTTTCACATGATATATGTTTTTGTTAAATTTAAACGTTTTAAATCCCAGGCCCTGAAGATGATTTCAATAAAGATTGAAACGTTGGCATGATAAAGAAAATGTTTTTCTGAAACCTACATCACACCGACCGCATCTTACGATTTCTGTGTATAATCATCGACTAACGGTCACTAATCAACACACATATCATTTAGTTTTTTATTTTGGATTGTCAACTGTTCTGATATACTGTTTACCAGAAGGTCTCTCAAACCTCTTCAGAGTTTCATCCTCCGTAATTTTTACATTTTATTTGAATTTTCCATTTCAGGCCCAGTACTATGGACCTATATCTCTCGGTACACCTCCTCAGTCATTCAGAGTTGTTTTTGACACCGGTTCCTCAAATTTATGGGTACCTTCAAAGCAGTGTTCAATGTTAAATATCGCCTGCTGTAAATAGAAAAAGTCAGTTTAGAATGTAAAAATTGATTATTAACAATGATTAATCTTTCAGGGGTTCATAGGAAATATGACAGCTCTAAATCTTCCAGTTATAAGAAAAATGGTGAGAAGTTTGAAATAAAATATGGGTCAGGAAGCTTATCAGGATATTTATCAACTGATGTTCTTTCTGTAAGTAACAAGGTGGTTTAAAAAAAAAATTAAGCCTCGATTTATTTATTTTTAATATATTTAAGTCCCATTTGTTGTGAGACCACAGTAGTTAAGACCAACAACACAGTTTTTATTTGAAAAAGTAAATTGTATTTAATTTTAAAAATTGTATCAATTATTCAGATATCGATTAATGGTCAGTAATCTCTACACAATTGTTAATTTTTAGCATATATTGGGTGTGTAAATAAGTTTTCTTGGGTTTTAAAATTTTGACTTTTACCCCTACAAGGCGATCCTTTATTACCTGCTAGCGCTGTTAGCCATTGAAAGCGATTGTTAAGAAAGGGACAGTTGATCCCAAGTTAGTCTAGAATAAGCTGTGATGCATAGAAGATGGAAGTAGAAATAATGCATTTGTGACATTGCTTGCTATACGAGCCCAATCTTGGGCACAGAGGAGCGGATAATTATTGGAAGTAAAATTTGCAATGATAACATAATAACTGAACAAGTGTGCCAACAGTTGCTCCAATGTTTTCATTATGTGTGCGTGCGTGCGTGCTGGTGTGATATTCTAGGAAACCCTTATTCTACCAGGCATTATGAATTTTTGGTGTTTTTGATAATGGAGAATAGTGTAAATGTTATTATTTCTAGTGAGCCTGCCAAAAATTGAGAGGCAGTTTTGAACTTATTTATTTAGTCTTAGCTGCCCTTTTTGATTTTGATATAAATAAATAAGCTCAAAATTCCCTCTCAATTTTTGGCAGGCTCGCTAGAAATAACATTTACACTACTCTCCACTGTCAAAAACACACCAAAAATTCATGATGTTTGGTAGAATAAGGTTTTCCTAGAAAATCCCACCAAACAGATAACAGGACAGAGGATTTTTTCTCCTTTCTTTGTTCAATGGATACCAGGGACTGAATAAGTACCCTCCTGATCACTACAGCTGAACAGTTTATTGTACTTCATCCTTGGCTCCATATTTTTGGGGGAAGGCTCGCAACACAAATGTGAACTTGAGCCCCCGCTGTACTAGTGTTGTTCCATTGAAGAAACTCATTTTTGAAGGGAGTGGGACCAAATTCAGAGTGGTTGAGACTGGTCCTACTCCTCCATTGATGTCAATTTCTTTTAATTATGGCCACCAGTGCCTTTAGGGGTCAGAAAAATTCCAGGGGGAACGGTGAAGATTGAATCCACGACGACCACGGAATCTACTAGCCGAGAGTCTGATGCCTTAACCTACTGCAGTCCCCACCAAGGGTTTAATGATGTTTTGCACTGTTTCATTCTATGCAAAATGTCCTACGGTGTTTAACATTATGTGGAAGACCCATTTCCCATCTCCAGTGATCAAATAGAAAAAAAAAATTACAAAATTTATTCCTATGCAGCGTGAAATGCAACAAGCCATGATATATATATAAACTAGCAGAAGCTCCGCTTGCTAACCCGCTCGCTGCAGCACAGCAGTTGGCACCTGCTTGATATTTTGTTTGAGGGGATGAGTTGACAATGAAAAAAATGCAGCAGTGAAGCCATGAGCTACTGAGAAGCGGCCTCTGGGTTGGCAAGCAAAGTGAGCAGAACTGGGGCCCCCCTAAGATATACTAAAAATAAATTAACTTTTTATTTCCTAACTTCAGGTTGGTGGTGTTCAAGTACAGTCACAGACGTTTGCTGAAGCAGTGAACGAACCAGGAATGACATTTGTTGCAGCTAAATTTGATGGCATTTTGGGACTTGGATATGACACAATTTCTGTTGACAAAGTTGTGCCTCCATTTTATAATATGGTTACACAAAAAGGAGTCAACCGAGCCGTGTTCTCTTTCTATCTCAACAGGTAATTTCAATTGTTTTAGTATCATTGTTTGTATTAATGTAATGTTATTTTTAAAGGGATCCTTCAGCTTCTTCCGGTGGAGAAATTATTTTTGGTGGTTCTGATCCTGATAAATACATGGGCAACTTTACATATGTGCCAATAACCAAAAAAGGATACTGGCAGTTTACGATGGACAGGTAAAATTTTTTAACTTGCTTAGTAAAGCATTTTTATGGTGGGAAAAATCTTTTTATATTTCAGGGTTGAAGTCGGTAGTCAAAGTTTCTGTAAAAATGGGTGTCAAGCTATTGCTGATACTGGCACAAGTTTAATTGCAGGCCCTATGGAAGAAGTCAAGAGTTTAAATGAATTTATCGGTGCAACAGCTATGGCCGGAGGGGAATATGTTGTAAGCTTTAACTCCCTCTTATAAAGTATTCATTTTTTAATGATATATCATGTGTTTTGAAATTTTAGATTTCTTGCAGCTTGATCCCTAATCTTCCAAAAATTAATTTTGTATTGGGAGGAAAATCGTTTGCATTGGAAGGAAATGACTACATTTTAAAAGTAAGATATATTTTTCTAATTGATTCAATCAAATTCAACAAATTTTTATGATTTAGGTATCTGCAATGGGGAAAACACTTTGCCTGTCAGGATTTATGGGAATTGATATACCACCACCACATGGACCATTGTGGATTCTTGGTGATGTTTTTATTGGGCGATTTTACACTGAATTTGATATGGAAAATGATCGAGTAGGGTTTGCTTTATCTAAATAAATGATCAAATTTGGATTAATTTTAAAGTATTCCCTGTTTTTTTTTTGTTTTTTTAATAAAAACAATTTTGTATACTCATTGTACAACGAAACTATTAAAATAAAACTTGACACTTGGTTAATACTCAATAGAAGTTAGGCTCCAAAATATGTGACTTAATCCTATAAAATATAATATCAAATATAAAAATGTTACTTATGTGTAATTTTTTATTTTGATAAATTGACAATAATAGTGAATAAAGATTGTTTCAAAGTAAACGTGTAATTTTCCACATAGGTAATAAAAACATCTCACTGTTTCTTTCTAAAACCCTAAACATATTATGTTATTTTCTAATTTTACACCATCATATTTTATACATGATTACAATTTCTTAATACAGAAAACTAAGATTCTTTTAATGATATAATTCATAAATACTGCCATGGTATATATTACATATTGCATTGACTATATAGGTAATATTACATTACATTAGAAAAAATAATTAAAAATTAGAATAGAGTCAGTCCTTTGACAACCTGTCCACTATGACCAGAATTGCATTATTATGCATCTCCATTGTTCTTTAGAGCTCTTCAGGTCCAGACTTTTAGTGTTAGCCTAAATACACGATTGTGGATATGTGCTGGCTCCTCTTCCTGGCAATATCTGCATAAGCTTGTTGCCATAATGAGTCTATAAGATGCCCTTTGAGCCTGCAATGTACAGTTAGCTCTTAAACTATTATTCCAGTCCTAACATGACCTAGATTTAGTAATTTACTTTTCGTTTCTGTGATGGTCCTATGACAAACTGTTGTGTACCTACATTGAAAAGAGGGCTTATTTTTAATACATGTTTGGCAATTTAGTGTATAACAAAAGGGTCCAGGGTCAATAAGTGTCCTCACTCCTCGTCAAACATGTTTAATATTCTCATAGAGAAAAGATTATAGTTATTGAACTGACTTTCTGAGAAATTGTCTTAAGCATTTTATAAAAGAGTAAAACTGGAACTAATATTTGTGGTTGGCAATTCCGAATTCTAATGCCCATTTGCATTGGCATGGTATTTTGGCAATTGAGCTTTGAACTTTGTACATCAGCATTTAGCATCTTCAATGGGTGTTGAAGTGCCATAATGCAACAGACCAAGGTGATCAGTAAAGATCAAATTATAGGTTCATCATCCCACAACAAAGGGAGAAATCTTATGAGCTTTATATTTGTATGAGTTTGTGTTTAGAGCCTTATGCAATGCTTCTATCCAAAAGGACTGCGATTACTCATACGGGTAATTAACTATCTTCAGACTTTGTTTGTTATTAGGTCTCTTCCAGGCCTGATAATTATATTTACTGGATATAGCTTTCTTTTGTGCAGAAAAATCTTTTTGTTATTAAGCATTCACAATTATATAATAACAATCTGTATATATTAAGTGGTCATAATTGACTGTATTAATTACTTGAAATAATTATTATTTAATCTAAGGTTAAGCAACAAATTTAGTCTCATGAGCGGGATTCAAACCCACAACCTTTGGCTATATTCCATTTAACAAGTATTTTTCTCATAAATGTTTCATTTATTGTAAGTTAAATTTTGAGGATTTTCTAGAAATGAAGATCAAAGTGTAATTAACTGTTTAGATTTTTTTTATTTAAAAAATAATATTTTTCTCATAAATGTTTAATCTTTGGAAAGTTATTTTTTAGACATGAACATGAAAGTGTAATAGTTTATTTTATTACCTAACAAATAGTATTTTTCTCATAAATGTTTAACTAATGGAAAGTTAAATTTTTCTAGACACAAACATCAAAGAGTAATTGTTTGTTTTATTACTTAAAAATTAGTATTTTTCTCATAAATCATTAACGTATAGAAAGTTAAATTTTCGAAATAATTTTCTGCATCTCAAAGTTAACGATTGATACGTTGGTTGATGGCAATTGGCAGGCATGAAACCTGACTTGGTATTGGAACCTCTTTGAGTCGTTTTCCTCACCTCACGATTCACTCCGTCAGGCGTACATTTGAGCAATTTATTTTTCAACAAAATAATTGTTAATATTGTAATTAATTAGTTCATTAATATGTCGAGAGGCAGTAGCGCAGGATTCGACAGGCATATAACTATTTTTTCGCCGGAAGGACGGCTCTACCAAGTGGGTGAGTATTTTATTTGTCTGTTTGGTGATGCTGACTTGCATTATTTTTTGTTCAATGCAATGTTCTTCACTATTTTAAGATTTTTTTTTGTAAAGTAACTTAGAGACCTCATAAAAATTTGATGATGTATTACGAGGATTTCCATTAAAACAAAACAGCATAAAGTTTTTCTTTGTTATTTAATTTTGTTGAAAATCTCAAAGAAAGAATTACATAGACAAATAATAAATCATTGAAATGAATTAAATTGTTAAGATTAGTCAAAGGTTAGATAATTTGACTGCCTAGAGATCACCAATTTGTGGAGGATTAGGGATACGATCACAAGGAAGTAGGTATAGAAGTTACAGTACTCGCTTCTTTGTGACCGCATCCCTGATCCTCAACAAATAATTCTTAAGATTCTTAGCTGTTGAAGAACCAACAAATATACTTTTGATCTGGATGTCTAAGCTAAAATGAATATTGTAATATTTTTATATATATTCAAAAACAATTTGATATTTTTCATAAACTTATTGAATAAGGGACATTTTCAAAACTAGTAGGCCTGGAGTTAGTAATAGTGAGCAAGATGAAATGGCTACGACTTGCAGATGTAATCACTGTAATCCAAATACTATACTCTTGCCATAAAAAACATTATTAAAAGAAAGTGGTGTGGGCTCATTGGCAAATATGCTCTCAGCTATGTAGGCGGCTCTCAAAGGACTTGACTGAGAAGTGTCATCTATCCCCAATTAAGGATAGTCCATGCGAGGTTGAAGCACAGACACTTAAACTACCTAATAACAACTTAATGGACAATTGGAGACAGTCAATAAATTATTAAGTTAATAGTTTGTAAAATTACAATTTTTATCTACCGAAAAACGTGATTTTTTTTCCCTATGTGTGTCCTGCTAGGCCCTTTAAAGGGCTTTTGCAGGTAACGTTTCTACTTGCACTGCCTAGTGGTCGTGGCTCATTGAACTTGTTATTTAATGGCCTCATGAACATTGCATATCTAGCCAGACTTTTTTTGGGGGGAAGGGTATCGTGAAAAAGGGCCAGAGGTGACGGTGGGAATCGAACCCGCGGCCGCGGGGTGTACTAGCCAAGAGTCTAACCACTCGGCTACCGTGGCCCCCCAAAAAATGTGATTTGTCTGTTTTGCTCAATACTGGGTATTTTGTAACATTTAGCTTCCAGAAATCATTTTAGGTCATTACACATCATATAATGCTTCCCATTTCAATATACTCTCTCCCACTTTCTATTATTGCTTTTTACTGGCCATTTAAGGCATTTCATTCTCATTTGGTTCATTCAAGTTTTTACAAGGTTAATAGGGGCAGATATTTACTAAAACGAAGTATATTGCCTGAGAAGTTTGGTATAAACTGATTTTTCATACTGTCCTAAAGTATTTGTTTGTGTCATATTGACAGATTGACATTGGCTGGTAAAATTTTTATGTTTATCAGCGCAAAAACTTGTTGCATGTACACAGTAATCTGAAGTATATATTACATAACAGTCTATATAATAAAAATTTGCTATGTCAAAGTACTTTTGGTCTGCCCATGTATGTCTGACGTGCACGGTGCTTGATGTGTGACAATAAATGAAAAGTGTAATAGGCTCCAAATAGAGAGCGTGTAGGAATGCCACCCGATATGAAAATTGTGTTCAAGCACTACAGTTAGTACAGTTGTTCTGATTCTTCGCGGAAACGGTTGTTTTATTGTATACAGTACTGATTGTTTACTGCCCTTAGCATGTGTTGAGAGTCAATGTATTTATTGGCATGAGTATGTAGTGTAAGAGTACCAATATTCAATTGCCCATCAACCCTCAATTAGGTTAGTTATATAATAATTGGTGTAAAATGTTATAAAGAGATGATTTAGCAACTGATTACATTGGGTGCTGAAATGACCCAGCTGTTGAGAGTCCCTGGAGCCCAACCTTGGTAGTTGGATAGATATGACCAACCACTGACCCCCAGACTCCCAATACATAGAGAAAGTGTAAATTACACAAAGCTGGGATTTTTGTGTTCTGTTCGTGTGTGTATTTATATACAGTGAGTGCATATGTGAGCTTATATAAATTATTAATTAGCAACGATAACAGTGATATAATTCATTTGTGAAACAAGGACTTACTTAGATTATTACTTATTAAATTAATTTGTAAAATAGGGGCCTATTTGTTCATTTTATAAGCAGTTGAATATATTACTTTTTTCTTACATAATTGTGTTTTGTTTTTAAGAGTACGCATTTAAGGCAATCAACCAAGGTGCTTTGACCTCGGTTGCCTTAAAAGGTGTTAATTGTGCCGTCGTAGCCACCCAAAAGAAAGTCCCAGTAAGTTCTTAAATGTTTTAATGATTTTTTTTATTATTTAATGAATCATATTGTTTATTGATTGGCTTATTTTAAGGATAAATTATTAGACCCCACCACAGTGACCCACCTTTATAAAATTACTGATGAGGTTGGGTGCGTTATGACAGGAATGATTGGTAAGATTAAATAATTTTAATTTTATACATTGTAAGTCATGTTATCGTTCATATTTTCAGCTGATAGCAAGTCTCAGGTTCAAAGAGCTAGGTATGAAGCAGCAAATTTCCGTTACAAGTTCGGGTATAATATGCCCATTGACA
Source organism: Cimex hemipterus (assembly GCA_039619505.1). NCBI lineage: Eukaryota > Metazoa > Arthropoda > Insecta > Hemiptera > Cimicidae > Cimex > Cimex hemipterus. The sequence continues at coordinate 3,851,757 of CM077105.1, read as the reverse complement.
TAATTTGCAACCGTATTGCAGATATTTCTCAAGTTTACACTCAAAATGCTGAAATGAGGCCTCTTGGTTGTAGTAAGTGCCTGAAACATGTACCCCTAGTAAGGCTGAATTTTATGTTTATATTGATCATTCATTCAAGGTATGATGTTGATTGCTTATGACAAAGAAAAAGGTCCTTTAGTCTACAAAACTGATCCAGCAGGCTATTTCTGCTCATATCGTGCTGTGAGTGTCGGTGCGAAACAGACTGAAGCCAACGCTTATTTGGAGAAGAAACTGAAAAAGAAACAAGAGTTTTCAACTGATGAAGCAATTCAGGTATAATAACGATCCTGAAAGTACTATGACTTAAAGAACAGAATTCAATTGTTGTCTTTCCAATTTTGTTGATTCTTTCTCATTGTCAAATTTTACTGACTGAGATTATTTTTCCTTAAATATTTTCATTATTTTAAAGTCATTAGATTAACTTTTATTTTTTATTGTGTCTTGTCTCAACTATGTGAATTTTCAGCTTGCAATTTCATGCCTTTCAACTGTTTTGTCTGTTGATTTCAAACCATCAGAAGTAGAAGTTGGACTCGTCACAGAGTCAGACAGAAAATTCAGGTATTACAGTGATAATACATACATGCATAACAATTGTTGATTAATAATTTATTATTTTAGAGTATTAACGGAACAAGAACTTGACAAGCATTTAACGGTTATTGCAGAGAAAGATTAAGCCGTTTTTGTATGCTGAATAAAATTAAGATAAAAAATGGAAAAAAAGAACTTGCAAGTATAAACGGTGTTTGTTAATTCAAGATTATATTTCTCTACACTCTTTTTAATATCCTGCTTACAAAAAATAAAACAATATTCTTATTTCATGACTATTATTTATACATTTCAAGTTACCTAATCAAGGATTTGTTTATATTTATTTAATTAATTATCTGTTTATTATTATTATTATTATTATTAATTTTGAAGGGGGTTTTAACGGCTCCTCTGTTTATTATTGTTTTCACTTTCACTAATGTATGAGGTAGGTATGTCAGTTTGTAGTTATCAACTCCAGTCATTGTGCTAAAGGGCTCTATGTGGTGTTGTCTAATGTTAAAATGCAGAATGAATATAGGTAGAAATAATGAAATACATTTATTATATTATTAACAAATTTATTTTGTAGCTCAATTTTTTGTTCATCATACTGGCCTGCTTATTATTGTTAGTCATGTATTTTACAACCATTAGAACCGATTAAAAGGTGTCCATGGTGAATAAAAAAGAATAACCATCAACGATAGGAAAATATTAAAATTTTGACAAAAAAACCAACAAGAAAAGGCAGGCCAAGTTGATTGACCAATGTTCTTCACCTATGTTTCACAGAACTTTTCTCTTGGGAAATTTCAATATTTTTGAGAAGTAAGACAATTATTCTCTCATTATGTGTCATTAAAAACTATTGAAATCGACATTAAATGTTTCTATTTGAGAAGGTATGTATTAACATCACAAACAATAATTTAAATAATAATACAATTAAATATATTGTAATATGTACATTATTTTCAACTGAACTACGTTATTTTAGATTTCTTCTTCCAATGTTTCATTTAGAAAGAAGAACAGAAAACACCACTGTCAAGGCCAAAACAACATAACCGCTTAAATAAACTTCTTTTATTGTCAGCCCTTTACCCATGTCCCAGAACTGGAAAAAATGGAAATGTGTTAATGGAAAATATAATCAAGTAGTGAATTTGTTTTACTTACAAGATGTCTGATTCCATTAAAAAAATGGTAAACTGCTGGAAAGGCGAGTGTATATTTCACTGTAAATGTTACAAAACCTGGCAATGAGAGATTTTTGATCGTATCAGCCAATGAACAAACATCGTACGAAGCAAAAGAACCTGAAAACAGGTCTTGTTTAAAATTGGAACTTAAAATCAGCAGTACCATTTAATAGCTCATAATTATCTTACCAGCAGCTAGGACAGTAGCATAGCCTGCCATCATAAGTCCAGTGATTCTATGTGAAATTGACATCATTGATGTCAATTGTGGTTTGTAAATGAGAAGATGCGGTGACATTGGTCGGACCCCTTCATTTTTCTCTTCATGTGTAAGCTTTGGAGGTGGGGTTGCAGGTGTCGCTTTGAGTGTAACAGCTCTTGAACTATTTTGGTAATAAGACAAAATTATATTTAAATTAAACGGTGCTTTAAAAAAAAGAAAAAAGTCACTCAACTGTAAAGCAGGTCTGAACATCTGGATACTGGGTGAAAGGACCCACCTGCCGGTCAACAAGCTATAACCATAAAAGAAAATATAAGTATATTTAATTTTTTTTTTACCAATTGTACAAAAAATGCATACTATAAATGTAAAAGTATTGTTTATATAGACAACCAGTAAATATTTTAAAAACTAGTGCAATATTTTATGAGGTTAAGAATAATTTTATATACAATGAAACATCAGTCTTTAAATAGAGATTGTTCATGGATTTTGATTTTATACTTTCTATTTATCACACACTACTTAATATATTGTAGAATGACACATTATGACACTACATGGCTTTAATGCCCATAAAAATGCTAGAAAAATCAAGGCCTAGATCTTATACCAATGTTCAAATGTGGTCTACAGTGCAAAGTATCTGCCAAAAGACAAATTAGTGCTCTGTGAGAATGTTATAAAAAATTAAGTGTGGGGATCAATCGTTTTAGGAGAATCTTGAATATTTTTGAGAAGAGAGGGAGTATTCTAATTGGACAATAGGAAGGTGCATTAGTTGGGTTTAGGAGGATGATGTTGGAACCCTTCCAGAACAAAAGGGAGTGGATAGTGCAGAACACTGCTTTATAATTGAACTACCAGTTTAGAATTTATCACATTAGGAGCACATAGTGATGTGATAGAGACAAAGGCTTTGCCACCCAGGTGTATGCGATACAACATATAGGTCACACCTGTTTCATAATTAGAAATAGCATATTTTTCAAAAAGAACCAGCAAACTCATAATATATTATTGTTTCCATATGTTCAGTACTCTGGTAAACTTGAGTTACAAACTATCAAGGATCATTATTTTTATTGCTTATCGTTAATATCAGGGATACATAAAAAGGGAATATTTTGTTTAAGGAACTTTAACCACCCATAAGTGCTTATCACTAAGGTCACGTCCATAGTATTTCCAAGCTTCTACTTAGTTGTATTGTTGCTATTATACCACTAAGCAAAAGCTAAATTGGTCGTCTGGCTGAAGGTTAATTAAGTTTAGGGATCAATCATTTTGGATGGATTTCAAATATTGTTGAAAAGAGAGGAAGTAGACTAATCTTGTATGAGATACATGATGAACGAGCTTAGGAAAAAGGATGATGTTCAAGTAATTCTTGAGCAAAGGGAATTGTGTAGACTTAGCATACTGTTGTATAAGTGCATGATGGGGTCACCAGGGAAACTTGCAATTTGGCAATTCTAAAATAAACCATTGTTATGCAAATGACTTAATTTGCACTATAATACTTAAAACGTCTACACCAAAAAAAGAGGCATTTAAATTCATTTTGAATTTAACTAACATAAATTATAAAATTAATACATTTTCACAACCAGCATAAATGTAGTTTTGTGACACAAAAATGCACTGTTTATTTATAAATTGAACTACCAGTTAAGAAGGTGCATATCAAGTTTCTACAGCTTAGATGTAGATTCTACCTTGTTGCATATTTGCTATTACTGCATCGAAAATAAAAATATCTTCTAAGAAATAAGTTTTTCATGTATAAATTTGAAATTGTAACTTAAAATACAGCGTTGACTCAAATGAAATTCATTGTTTTAACAACTAACCAAAATATTTACAATTAGGCTGATTTATATATCAAGTACAAACCATCGGGCGTAAGACATCTTCAACATCAATTAACAAATTGTGAAAATAGTTTTATATAATTTTTCTGGAACAAGACAGAAGTTTTAACAAATATGTAACCTCTCCCAGATGCCTTGATCTTGCATTTCAATAGTTAAGATAAATGAGTTTTAAACAATGTTTTTAATACTAGTTTTTATGTATTTATAAATATAATAAGTACAAATATACAAGAGAAAATATTTGATTTTGTTTCATGAGCTTTGCTTATCAAATTAACGAAACCTTAACTTTGCGCGTTGCGGTTATAAGCCATTGTTTATTCTCCGGCGTTTGTAGGAACGTGACCAGATCGTCTGTAGTTTTTTTACATTATAAACACTAGTGTTTTTACTTACTACAATGGCGTAAGTCGTTAAAATGTTGGATTTTTTTTCAATAGAAAATGTGACTTTTTAATTTTTGATTGTATTTAAGAACCGGAACGAAACCCAAGTCTGAAATGACGCCTGAAGAATTGGCCAAGAGGGAAGAAGAAGAATTCAACACCGGTCCACTATCGGTACTCACTCAGTCGGTCAAGAATAACACTCAGGTTTGTATAGAAAATATACCTCATTATAAATAAATAATCTAATTTTTATGAACAAATTTTTTACTTTACTGTATGCACTCTTCTTCCGATGGTCCATACTAACTTTGAATAAATATATGAACACTTGAAGCTAATTTCTTCTTGACCCTCCAACATACAAAGATTTTTGTCCCTAAGGGCTGTCACATATTGCAGACTTTGAGTTGGTTGCTTAATAACCGTTGGGGTCTTATGGGAGTGCGCACGCACAACCAATTCTAACTGGTCCATCCCTACCCGACTAAGCAGTCAAATAAGCTGCCAGATTGCGAACTGAAAAGTCGGCCAACTATCGGCCGACTAGCTATTCAGTACAGGCTACACTGGTAGTCACACACTTCCCTACTACCGACCATTGTTCAACCTGAATTTAGCTTGTTATGTATGTATTTTGTTTCAGGGAGAAAAATAAAATAAAAAGTTAACTGGTTACCCTGTAAATTTTGCAGAGAAAACAAGTTTTTAAATAAAAAATATATACCGCACAAAAAAATATTTTGTTTGACATCAATTTCCCTCTTTTAAAAACTGTTGTTGATTACCAAATGCTGTATATGTATTATATTGCCTAGAATTGTGAGACAGTTACCCAGCCTCTTTAGTACAAAGGGTGCTGACATTTATAATTATTTTAAACTAGTGGGATTTGTGACAAATAGATTCTGTTATTTTAAAAAAATCACATACTTTTACAAGTTCTGATTCTCTTTTCCTACATTCCCACAAATTACTATATGTCCTTTTGCCGCAAAGGTTTCCAAAATTTATGATTAGCTAATTGTAAGCCGCTGCTGCTTTGACCTGCAGAACTTGGCTGACTTGGTTCAGTGAGAGCACTACCAATCAACCCAACAGTTTAGTCAGCCTAGTGTACTTGCATGCAGCCCAACCCAACCCAGAAAGCATTCTGCAAAATGTATTCTCTAATGTTTTGTTTTTCTAGGTTCTTATCAATTGTAGGAACAACAAAAAATTGCTTGGAAGGGTAAAGGCCTTCGATCGTCATTGTAATATGGTGCTTGAAAGTGTTAAAGAAATGTGGACCGAACTTCCTCGTACGGGCAAAGGAAAGAAAAAGGTTGTCATTCATACAATTTTACAACCATTGAAATGTTCTATTAAATTCTTATTATTTCAGGCCAAACCTGTCAATAAGGATAGGTTTATATCGAAAATGTTTTTACGTGGTGACTCTGTCATACTCGTTTTGAGAAATCCATTGGCGACTGCGGCTGGGAAATAGAAACGCAATGTTGACGACGTCCCACTAATTTTTACCTTTTAATATAAGTATTTGTAAACAATTATAAATATAAATAAGTCAAATTTTTCAATATGTTGCAATTTTTTTTTCTTCCTCACAACTATATTTTTTGCAAAATGATTCATTACATATAAGCACATAGAACTTAGTTACACATCTAATTGACTTTTTTTTATTGATTACTAATTTCTTAATTGGCTTATGTGGTTTATAACAAAAGCCTGTTCGTGCAATAAAAGGACATTTTTGAAGTAAATTCATTTAAACAATTAAAGGACATTGTTTTGTAGTAGTACGATGTATATAAATTATAGTCATGTACATGTGATGTAATAAACTCAAATGTAAATCTGGATATACAATGTACAAATACAAATGTGTGGTCTGGATGAAAAAATAAATTCAATCCTGAAGTGTCTGCCAGGCTTTTGTCATATTTTAATATCATCATCAGGGCAAAACAATCCCGAAGATGTCTACAAATTGAAATAATTAATTTTCAATAGATGGTTTCCAATTGTTTTGAAACCACTCGATCCAAGGGCTGTGTCAATGTTGACAGTCAATCTATTAAAAACAATTATTTCTATTTGAAACATCTTCAAGATTGTTTTGCCCTGATGACGTTAAAATGATTCGAAAAACTGGCAGTAACAATAGAATTTATTTTTCTTATTCCTGTACTGGAAACTAATTATTTTTTGTGTAAAAAGGGTTGATTCATCTAACACTTTAAACAGAAATTGATTTAAGCAAAATTAAATTATTCTTTGAGTGATCATGGTAAGATGATAGGTAGGAAATAAACTGTCTTTTCCACAATAGGCATTACATAACATGTGGTTTAGTCTAATACTATCCATCTTCAGTTTTTTAATAAAGTGGTTTAATGGTTTCTTCCATTCTAGTAAGTTAAGAAGTGGATATCTGGACGTCCATAGATTTGCCTAGTAATCTCTCAAGAAGAACATGTCTGCTGCCAATATGGAAAATAATTTATGTCCTATCCTCATCTTATTATAGAGTTCTATAATATCAGGATGGACACCGTAAAAACAATTAAAGTGGATTCAAAGGGGTTGGGGCCGTCGGTGGCCACAATGGTTTAGGCAAAGAGACGGCATTCATCACTGTGTAAGGTAAAGGTACCGGGCTCGAATCCAGCACCTTGCATACAATTGGGCTTTTTTCAAAAATACCAGCACCTTGAGGGTTTATATGACCTCTGCTGTTACGAACCCTCGAAAAATTAAAAACTGGATTCTACTGGCTCAGTACAAAAACATCTTCTTTTACTTATGGGGTAGTTCAAATAAAAGGTCTATGGTTTGATTTTTTTGTCATTGGGCACTTGCCTATATGCCTTTTTAATAAATTTGTAATAATATATAATAATAAATATTTAAATACATTCTGTCTTCTCTGGTTTATCGATATGTACAACTATTCCGTGTAAGAACGTAAAACGGTTAGGAACGATATGATATTGTGATATCTTAGAAATTATGCTGAAATGCAGTTCAAAGTTCAAACTGCTTATAAATCGTTAAATGTTTTACATTTAGCTTTTAATATTCTTGGAAATTGCTTTTTAATAATCGATATAATTTTTTATATTGTTGTCATTTACTATCGATTAACCGAAAGCAAGAAGTGGTCGCCCTCTGTGTCAAACTAGAAAGGTAGTCACTGCACTGGTAAACACCGACATGAAGTACTAGTTGAAAGTTGGAACTGTTAGCATTCCAGTTCTAGTTTGTGTTCATAAGGTTGTTAAAAAGCCTGGAATATGCCGTTCGTTACGGAAAATTCGAATGAAGATAGGGTTTGAATAAAACTGCGAATGCGATGGCTTCGAACGAGCAGATGGGGCTCAACAAAACTTGGGAGCTCTCTTTATACGAGCTGCACAGGACGCAGCAAGACGCTATTACTGACAATACTGAAATCGCTGTCTCCCCTAGAAGTCTACATTCGGAGCTCATGTGCCCCATATGCCTCGACATGCTTAAAAAGACTATGACAACTAAAGAATGCCTTCACAGGTGGTTTCATATTTTTATTTCTAAAATCTAATGTTTATAATTTAAACCAACTGAAAATTTATTAACATTGACATCTGGTTCAACGTTATTACTTACCTAAATTATACATCTTTTTTTTAAAATTTGCAATGTTAGTAGACTTTTTTGATAATAATACTGATTATACACTTAAAGTCATAGTAAACGGCAAAAATGAATAGGGATATTTGTAATTCATTCTTATTCTGTTAATTTTAATTAAATTAATCCAACATTCTTGTTAGTTGGATAAAACAAAATAGAATAGCAACAGTCCGCCACCAGCAACTCAGGAGAATATAGTGCCTAGTGTTCTCTTCTAGGTGCTTGCTGTACCATATAGGGGGCATTGTACGCTTCCCCTGTTCTCAGTAGCCTGCTATCTAATCTATAATACAGACAGAAATGCGACTCATCAATAAATATAATAGCATTCCAATTGGTGTTCTCTTCTATGCGCTTGCTGCACAGTCTTCTCCTGAGCTTCAAGAGGTGAGCTGTTGTTGCAAGTCATCTCAAAGTGGCGTATGATGTGAGGCCTACTTCTTCGTAATTGTTTGAGTTGATAAAGGCCTTGCCATCTTGTACTTCATTTAGGTTCTGGTGGGTACTTTGGAAAGGGTTCTGGGACAATATTTCTTTCCTCCCTCTGTTGTAATGTGCTGAGATCCACTACCAGGCCGCCTATTAACATTTCCAGTTTCTCAGAAACGGGCTTTAGCTAGACTACACTCTTGAGAAACGCCAACTGCTTTGATAGCCACTTGCTGGTCACCTAGATGACCCGCATTCTAAAATAATATTGTGTACTTCTGGTTCAAGAAGATGTCTTTCTATGGTTAAAGAGCATGCTACTCTATTAAAATGGAGAAAATGTGTTTGTTTACAAAATGAGAAATCTTCATGTTTACTATTCTTAAGTAAATCCGTTATTAAAAAATGAGGATTATCAAATTGTTTGTTTGTATGTTCTATTTTATCAACTAGAGAATACATTGATTAATTTAATAAAAATTAGTAGAGCGGGAGTAAATTTCAAAAATTCCTATTAATTTTTTTGTGTAGTTTATTTTAAATCTCGATTTCAGTAGAGGCTTTTCAGTTTTCCCCCAATACCCTTCATATTCATAAAAGCCAGACAATTTTTTTTTTTTTTTAATAAATGTGGGTTCACAACAGTAGAGGGCATATCAACGCTCAGGGTGTTGGTGTTATTTAAAAAATAAAAATTAAAAAAAACTGTAAGGATTTCTGGTCCAATCGACAGGACTGGGTTCCAACCTTACAGTGTTGGGTACTGTGTCCACACCTTAACCACCAATGACCCTTCAGGCAAAAAGTAACTGATTATGTGTTTTATAAGTTTTGCATCTATAATTGCCTCTGTTAAAAATGTAAATTAGAAGAAAAGAAACTGCATTCAGAAAAAATAACAGCACGAATCTGTATGTTGGAACTCCTGCTGACTAACAATATTTGCATTCATTTAATTTTCATATTTAGATAGAAATGTTGATTAACAATATTAAAATAATAAATGAAAAACTTTTCTGGTTACCTGGTATACAAATGAAAACCCTGCTTCCTGCAAATATTAAAACAGGGGATCTAGATACTCATTACTATGCTCAAGCATAATTATAATACAGGGTCACATTCCTACGTCCTCTCTATATGGAGCCAAGGAATTGCATCCATCAATTAAGTGGAATGTGTCGAGCAACCTTTCACTACATGTCGGATACATATGCAGGCTTTCGCCAAAAGTAAATATCTGTTTGACAACCTTGTATGGATTAGTTTTATTTGAATGACCCATACCACTAGGGTTTCTTATCAATAGTGCTCTTGATAAGCTTTGCCAATTTAATACAAGAAACCTATATTTTTATTATGAAACAAATCATAGTTCTTGTTTCATGCTTAGGTTGGAAATGATTTTGATCTGTCTATACTTGCTGTGTGAATCTGTTAGATGTATTTCTTCAAACCAACACGCAGATTTCCTCCAGAAGTCCTCTTTCAGTCAAAGTTGCCTAGTTGACTCACAATGAGTTGACTACCATGCCAAGACTTTTCTAGACTCGCTTCACAGCTGACAACTTATGGATTCAATTTCTCTTTCCAACAGATGTCAGTACAACGTTAGAATCTGAGGAAAGAGGAGTACTTCTTGTCCTTGTTCTTCTGCAAGAAAAGAAGAAAACCTGGTCAAAGAAATCCATTGTTACAAAATTGGGCGCTGTCTCACTACTGACTTGCTTTTCATAGGATGAGCACTATACTTTTCACACTTCATGCCCATCTCACATTACTAATATGGATTCCTTCAAATGACTGTTCCACATTGAAACTTGCAATTGCAAGGCTTTCTATGGTGATCTCAGTATTTAGGGTGTGTGAAGGATGAATGCTGAGGTACGTCTTCAAATGAGTTATGAGCTGCCTGTTGGCCACCCCAGTGGAAGATTAGAATGTTTTTTAAAACATCTGGTGCAGTTCCCAATCATTTGTTACATGACTTCACCCCGCTTTGTCTAGTCTGGTCAACTAGTTGACTCAACTAACCTTCTCATCTGGAATAGTCTAAAATGCCTAAAACAGCAAGTTTGAGCACATTGAAATGGTTAGAAATTACCAAGCTACAGGTTCATCTCCTCCCCAGCAATTATTATAATTTTCAACAATCTCAGAATAACATTTCATTGTTATGGGACCAGTGACACTCAAGAAGGCATGGTTGGGTCAACAATTCTAGCCAATTTCCTTTGTGGATATGTCAATAAGAAATTGCTACTTCCTCCCTAAGTGTAGTAAAAATATATTTGTTACCTAAAGGATAAGAACAATCACATTTCTTTGTTGTTTATCATTTCTTTATTAAGTTGGTGGTGTATTACAATTTTTTAACTAAAATTTTTGTTTTAGGTTCTGTTCAGACTGTATAATAACTGCACTTAGGTCTGGTAACAAGGAATGTCCAACATGTAGGAAAAAGTTGGTGTCAAAGAGGTCCCTTCGTCCAGATCCCAACTTTGACCTGCTTATATCGAAAATCTACCCAAGTAGGGATGAGTATGAAGCTCACCAAGTGAGAGTGCTTGAAAAACTGAACAAAAGCCACAGCCAGGCAGCTCTGATGAACTCAATCAATGAAGGCATCAAGATGCAGACACAAAACAGGCTGCAAAAGTCCAAGAAGGCACAAGCAGAGCCAGAGCCGAACCCTGGCAATTCAAACGCCACAATACCCGTCGAGAAAAAAAGTGAAAACATGGAGGAAGAAGTGAAACCGGCCAAAAGGCCGAAAACAGAAACTTATTCGACAGACTCAAATGACTCAGGGGATTCAGAAGCATCTGGGGGTCAAGATTCTGTTACAGAAGGGGAAGGGCCATCAGAAAGCAGTACTTCGGATGAAATTGAACTTGTCTTTAAACCCCACCCAGTTGAAATGCCAAGTGATATGAGCATTATGAAAGCTTTGAAGGACAATATGATAAGATACATTAAAACAACTGCTAATGCGACTGTCGACCACCTTACAAAATACCTCGCCACACGACTCGCACTTGATCTTGGACCTGAACTCCAAGAAAGGAGTCTTAATTTTTGTATTTATGTTGCCCCTACGCTAAACCAATATATATCCCTAAATGGAAGCCACACTCTACGACAAGTGAATGAAAAATATTGGAAAATTAATAAGCCTCTGGAAATGTTTTACTCTTGGAAAAAATCCACGTAAACTTTTTTTAAGATTACAAGCTTTCAAAATCTTTCTAGTCCCTAAAACACGAAATATGGTCTAATTCTTTTTTTTTTTTTTTTTTTTTCAATATTATAAGTAAATTTTAAGCATTTTACAAACACTGGATCAAGGTCTTCAATAAGAAAGCAAATTCAGTTTCTTCTGCCTGCAGTACTTGGTAATGTTGGGACTGAGTTGGTCTTCAAGGAAATTTGAGATCGCTTTTGAAAACTTATATATGCCAATCTGCAGATCGGTTGTTTGGCCCTGATGAACACCTTAAAATAGGTCAAAAGCAGTAGCATCTGAATTTGCTTTCTCCTTCAAGACCATAGTGTTCATAAGTGAAAAAATGTTTAATACTTCTAATACTGAAAACATTTAAGCATTTTAATGATTAATGCTGTTCTCTGTTTTACAAAAACTGTTCGTTTTATGATAATACAGTAAAACGTTTTGTACATATTCCAAAATATTGTTTTTATTTATTTATTAATACATACAATGACCGAACCCTTAATTTGTATGAAGTAATGTGTATGAAGTCCTTAGTGTGGATGCTGGGTGTTGGTCTGTAGTCGGTATAATCATGCAGAGCTGGTTCTGGAATCACTTACAGTTGAGTAATTCAACAAGCCCGTGAGTGAAGACAGGCGGGCCTAATAAGTGACCTAGGGGTTCAGTGTACACCAATATTGTCAATTTTTTCTGTTAATTAAGAAA
>CM077105.1:3818299-3839424 GCA_039619505.1 Cimex hemipterus | reverse complement strand
ACTGACCAATAAGTAATGATCATTATGTACAATTAACAATGATCAAGTTTTGTTTAACATGATTTGAACATTTTGGCCATATGCATTTTATATAACAATAATGTTACATAAATATAATAATCAATTGTAAAAAAATTATGATTTCATAAATGCCATAATCTAATAATTGATTTTGAGTAATAATACAAATTATTTATGCCAATTGCATGACAGGTACAGATTTTGTTAAAACATTATTGTAATAATTGCTTATATCTTTTTAGCAGGTTAGATAAAAGAAGTAAACTATGGCTTTTAAAAGTGTATATTCAATTTTCATCATCAGAATCGACTTCCATTTCTGAATCTTCATCTTCTTCCTCACTGCTGGAACTACTACTCTCTGATGTAGATTCGTGCCAGTCTTGAGATTCAAAATCAGGTGGTATCAATACTTCCCATTCATCAAATTTTTTAATATCTGAAAATCCGTTTTAAATTCGTTGGGTGGTTTTACAAAATGATGGTGAAAATATGTTTTTCTAATTACCTATGGAGTGTAAATCATTCAAAGTATAATCTATGTTCTTTTTCAAGTCCTCATATAGACCTCCATAGACATATAGCCGTGATCCCTTAATGGTCATAGCAGCGTTTATCCTACTATGTGGATTATTGTTTGGGTTGGTAGTGTGTATATTTTCACAGGTTGAAGTTGGCGTTTCATCCTTAGGTGGGCCAATCTGCATTGTAAAAACTCCATCACTAACTATTTCCTAGAAAAAGAAAAAAAATAATGCCTAAAAATTGCAATTTTATGTTCTGATTGTACATAGCTGAAAAGAAAGAAAATGAGAGGGCTATTAAAGGATGAATTACAGGATTATGAAGGGCACAGGTGAGATAGAAGGAAAGTAGGCATTCCTAATAAGACTTTATTGTGGTCGAATATTTTCTAGAAAAATAAATGGTCAGAATTTCACAAAAGTTTAAAAGAGAGGTGAGATTGTCAGCAGAAGAGGGAGAAAAACATGGAATTTTGATGTGGGCAAGAAAGAAAGGGCATGTCCATTCACTACCAAGGTGTCTGCTACATGGTAACCTCAGCCCAACAGATGCCTTGATGCCCAGCTAGGGCTTCTTAAATGAAATAACTCATAAGTTCAACATAACAACTGGGCCCAGGGAGTGCAAGCCTGAAGGAAATATTTTTCACCAGTTTAAAAAGGTTAAAACCAACTCCAATAATATACCCAAAGGCTATGCTGTAATTCGAATCCAGAATCGTTAGTGCAGACAATAAGGGTAGGATTTTGGTCCCCAAATGTAAAAAGTTGACATCACAACAAAGCATTATGAAAGAGTGATTTTTCTTTTCTTAAAATTAGATAAATATTTAGCAGTGCAATATGTTTGCTGAAACAGCTATTTTACCAGAATTTCAAATTCTTTAGATTTATTCTATACTAGAATATCTCAAATGCCACCAATTTATATAATAAATATTAATTTTTTTTAATTGAATGACTGATTATTTATTTAGAAACCGGGAGATGGGGTCTGGTGTGATGTAGGTTTCAGAAAAACATTTTCTTTATCATGCCAGTTTCAATATTTACTAAGATAATCTTCAGGGCCTGGGAGTTACAAATATTGTTTAAATTTAACAAATACATTATGACACTCTTTGGGTGAATCCATTTCACACAAAGCAAATGTGTACAAAAGTGTAAAAATAAGAAAAAATATTTGTAATACCAAAAAAATGAAAAGGAATACTTGTACTTGTAATGATAAAGGTCTTCAAAAATAATGTATTCAGATACTATAAGGATAAATAAAAATATATATGTACAGACATACGGGTCAACTCCTTGCCATTAAAATTGAAAAAAAGCAGGTGCATTCAATTAAAAATGACAGACAGTCCTTCCTCGTCTTTTGGTAGCTCAGCTCACATTCCCGATCCTGCTGTAGGGGATTATCTTTTGAGACAGACAAGCTTCAGTTTTTGAAAATATTGTTATAACATATATAGGATGTGGAAGAAGTAAATTTATACAATGCAAAAAATATTTTTTATATTCAATCCAAGTATTTCTACTCATTCAAAGTGTTTGTTTTCTGCATAATTGTGCCATTCTTGCATGTTGTGTTGAGAGTACCAAGGAGATATTTCTATTTATATATGTTGGATTTTGAAGGGGTGGGGAAGGAAGTTTGAAGTAAAAAGAGTCAACCCAGAGAAAAACCGTTGGTAATAGTTCGGCCAGATTATCCTTTCAAGATTATATAGACGGAGTTAAATAGAAAAAGGAAAGCTAAATTGTTGAAAAATTAGATGTTTGATGTGTGCAATGTTTTATATATTATAATATGTTAAATACTTTGATTGAATATAAAAATATTTTTTGCATTGTATAAATTCACTTTTTTCTACATCCTACATGTATTTGTTAAATTTACACAATGTTCGTAAATCCCAGGCCCTGAAGATTTCAATAAAGATTGAAACGATGGTGTGATAAAGAAAATGTTTTTTTTTTAAACTTACATCACACCAGACCTCATTTCATGATTTCCGAATAATCATCGATTAACTGTCAGTAATCACCACACATTTTTATTGAATAATAATTATTTCACACTGCTTGAAGCAAAATTATGATTAATTATCTCTTCTTTCTCAATTGACATGTGACAATTATTATTCAGCTTTGAAGAAATTTGATTGGTACAGTTGAAATTCTGTGATGTGTGTGTAATAGTAAACAAGCAGAAATGATAAATTCTTAGTTAATTATGTTAATGGTTCAAATAAATCCATATACTTATACGGAGTAGTACCTTTGGTTCTGGTTCTTGATCTGGAGTTTCTTCTTCATCAGATTCTTCCTCGCCTTCTTCCCCATCTTGTTTTTCCTTTCTTCTTGGTTTCTTTTGCTTCTTTTTCTGCATCACAGTGACTGCAAATATTAAATTAAAGCATCTGCACAAAATTTTTGCAATAAGGTCCAATTTTACCCTCATTCCACATAAATTTGTCTAAACTTAAAACATGCAGGTCGTTGTGAAATTCAGATTCAATTTCTGCTTCAGTTTCATGATCTGTACTGCCTCCAAAAGTGTACGCTTTGTTGTTGAAGTATGCACAAGATACACCACTTCTATCGAAATATCTCATACCACCAGGTTTAACTATGCTCCACTTCCATTTTAATCCAGTAGTGTCATTTCCTGAAATATTATGATTAGATTATGAGTAGACAATGGGGCCGCGGTAGCCGAGTGGTTAAAGTGTCAGACTCTCGGCTAGTAGACCCCACAGTCGTGGGTTCGATCCCCACCGTTGCCTCTGGAATTTTTCTGACACCTAAGGGGACCGGTGGCCGCAATTAAAAAAAATTGGACACGGCACTCATCAATGGAACGGGCGGGACCGGATCCTCAGCGACCCTGAACCTGGTCCCAACCCCCTTCAAAAAATGAGTTTCTTCGATGGAGATCACCAGTACAACGGGGGCTCAAGTTCACATTGTGTGTTGCGAGCTCTCCCCCAAAATATGGAGGCAAGGTATAGTACAATAAGCTGTACAGCTGCAGTGCTCAGGAGGGAACTCCTACAGTCCCTGGTATCCATCCATCCACATCCACATCCATGAGTAGACAATAATTAAAATAAAAAAGTTCTGAACTTACTTTCAGGTGATAGAAGAAACATATCAGAATGCGCTGTTCCTTTTTCAATTTCCTTTTTGACATTAGTCCTGCTGTATCCTCCCCATATCACAATTTTGTTTTCCGCAGTAACAGCCATTAGACATCCAGACCTTGGAGTAGGTGGTGTTCCTACAAAATAAAATTATTACTATATTGTTTGTAGCAAACAAAAAAATAATTTTTACCAGTTGGTTCTAATTTGACCCATTTGCGATCGTCTAAATTGAATGCATAGACATCGTTGAAATATTTATATTCTCTTAAATTATCAAAATAACCACCAAACAGAATTAACTGTCGTTTACAAAGCACCATTCTATGACCGCTTCTTGGTGACGGGCCACCAGGGGCTCTAAAATTGAGGAATCGTATTAAAAAATGACACAAATGGATTAATGTATCTATAAACTAAGTATTATGCAATCGATAGAAATTTTCACTGCCTGTCACTGAAAGAACTGAATATACTAAAAATAAACAAGACTGAGAGGCAGGAAAAGTTGCCACCCTTAACATTTTTAACAATTTCTTAGACAACACTCCATTGATAATCTAACAAAATATTTCGTTTGCTCTAAAGGATTAGATAAAACATAAAACAAACTCCCAATTGTGTTTACAGTTGAATTTTGTAAATAAATGTTTGAATATCTTTATTGGTTTTTATGTAAAGCCAGTAACTTTCTGGTGGCTTCATTTTTTTAGTTGTACCATTTAGGTTTCAAAATTGTTTGAGTATTGGGTTTTAAGAGATACAGATTTGGATGAAACATATAAAGAAAAATTAGTTTTCCAGAAAAATAAGAAAACCAGAGCTGAAAATGCCCGAACAATTTATTCCACCAAGTAGCAAATCTGTTGGTTTTGATTGCACAGAAAAATTTATTTATTAGTTATTCATTATTATCATTAATTTATTTATTATCATTACCAAAAATAGAGAAAACTGTAAACTCTTCTTGATTTTACACTTGAGAGTTGTTTAAATGGCTTAAACACTGGTATTTCATGTAAAATCCTATTAAATGTTTGTTATGTTTTCTATAAAATGTGAGACATAATTTACATGATAGTCTAAGCAAAGTTTATATAGCTTTATTCCAGTGAATATTAATGTGCAGAGTACTATGTGTAATGAATCATATACAGAATAAGTAATAAATGCTCGTAATACAAAAAAGAGCAGGAAACAAAACATCTGCAAATCTGTGTCTAAGAAACTGGTTGTAATGTCTGTCCCAGTTGTTTGCATATTGTACATTAAAAGAAGTTAAGCAAAACATAGAATGTCTTCCAAAGGTTGCTAAGGTTGCAACCAATGATTCAAGGCAGTACTGACCTTCTAAGGCCATTGTATAAAAAGGTATCAAACAGCCCTTACATTAGAGGAATAAAAATGTAATAAACTTGACAATAGGTTAAAAACATGCTAAAGAAAAAGTTAATACTAATTTAAAAAGACACCATAGTTAAAATCATTTATATACAATTTCTCAGCGTTTTTAAGGTGTGTAATATAAAATATTTTTGTGATTAGGTGTTCTATCATAATAATGGATATCTGTATTATACAGTAATTGTAAAAAGTGTTTGCTATATTTTAAGTATGACAGCTACTGTAAGCCCTAACAAATGTTACGTCAAATTTATCATCTACTTATTAAAAGTAATTATTAATTATTATAATTTTTGTTTAGAAAAAACCTTACACTATCTTACTCCATCGTTTTGAATCCAAAGAGAACATCCACAAATCCTTGAAGTGGTGGCATTGAGACTGGCTTTTGGTCATGAACTCTCCTCCGAATACCCACAATTCACCTTTGTTCATCGGAACTGCAACGGCTTGGTGTGAAGAAATAGGAGGAGGGCCACAAGGCGATTTGACAAGAACCCATTCTTTAGTTGCAATTTTATACAGGAACAAGTCATTATATAATGTTGTCTAAACGAAAACATCTAAATTACCATAATTTATTAAATAATAAAAAAATAATAAACCCTAATGGCTTCCCAAACTTTTTAACGGTTTTCCCAGAACAAAATCTAGGGTGGACCCCTCTCATTCAAGTATTTAAAATGAGACAGTTATAGAATAGAGTGAATTAAATTTTTATAAATTAGCCAGTCCATTCCTAATTAGGTGATGGAAGGGGATAATGCTATGAAAAAAATCAAATTGGACAGAACGGAATCAATCAATAGTTATGTAAAACTTGAACCAATTTTCAAAGTAATAATTTGAACATTAATGATTAATGAATTAATGTTTTAGCCTGCTATATGGACATATTTGGATATGTTGGTTTTAATTTGTTGGGTTCAGCATACAGCTTTAGTATTTACTTATTATTACATTTACTTTGATCCAAATTCACGTAGGTAAGTTATGGCAAATGGAAGAAGAATAAATTTGCTTTTTCAACAAGCGGTTTCTAGGTGGAGTCTGAAGAAATGTCTATCAAAATTCATATTTACTTGAATATAGGCTGGTTGGCTTTGTTGAAACTGAAAATGGTTTGACCACCTATTTTGTCTTGCAGCACTGTATTGAGCTAAAATAAGTGCTCAAAGGACATCTTCAAACTTCAAAAGTGTTCACATATTTCATCAATCAACATCGTGTTTGCAAGCATTTTTTTTTAAATTTAACATAGGAAAACACCTCATCTCTTCAAGGCCAATATACATGGTTCCATGCCACTTTTCATCATTGAAAATGTTGGCTAATTTGACACCATCTCATTTTTGTATGGAGAAGCAGGGAATGATGAAGGTTTCCCAGATCATCAGTATTATGATAAGCATTGACCGAAATGGCCGGGACTTAGAATAATTAATAATGTGAACAGATTCATCCAAAACTTTGTTAAAAGATGGTAGCATTTGTTCCATTGTTAAAGCATTTTGTGGAGAGCACAATGACAGCTGCTCCAAAATTCTTGCACTCACTTTTGTTTGTTTGATAGTATTTTAGTTTTATTTATTCATGCTAAGTTTATTTTTGTAAATGTTAATTTTTCTTGAAGTTCACAACAGACCATAGTTTGGGAAGCCCTCTTTTAGAAATTGATACTACAAATAACTGCCAGGTAATGGCCCTGGATTCGAATTCATGAGTACTGGATTCAAACCCAACATAATTACAGAAGAGCTTTTTTTCAAAAACACTGGCACTCCAGGGGTTTACATGACCACTGCTGTTACAAACCCATATACATTTTAAATTTAACTTACTGCATCTCCTGTACACAACTCGCCCCCAAATAGTATCAATTCATCTTTATAAGGATGAGCAGTTAGAGATGCGAAACACCTTCGTGTTGGTGGAGTTTTAATCTGCACTTCAACAACTTTTAACTTTTCCTGTTCTTCTTTTTCTATTTTTGCTAATATGGCTTCAATATCTTCCTGAAAATAAATTTTTTTTCAGAATTTACACACACTGTATTGATTAATGCTGATCATTTCAGATATATATATTACGCAGGGCGGGCGACCAGGACCCGAGGGGTTAGAAGCCTGGGTTGGCCCGTACCCCATCCGATCATTTCAGATACTATTGTGTCAAATAAACCCAGATTATCTCATGATTAAAGAACATTTTGTTGATACTAGGATGAAAACTTTTTCATATTATGCTCGTTTCTATGTCTTATTAATTAAAAGTAAAGTAACTCCTGTCATACCATGTACAACTACCTATTGGGTGTATGCGGACAAGGGGTCAAACCGCTTTACAATACTTTCTTTCTATTATTTGTAATTAAAATTCCTTGGGTTATGCTGCGATTCAAACCCAGTGTGGCAATCCGAGACAGGCGCCTTAACCACTGGGCCACTGCAGTCTCTATTGTCTGATTAAGATATGAAGGAAAATGACAGTATTCAATCAATTTCATAAATGCAAATACAGAATGTGGGGATACTACCATAAGATCCAAGATAACTTCCAGTTTCAAGCTCTACACTCATTTGAAAAATGTGTGAATACCAATCAAATTTGTATTTATCAAACAAAAGAAATTAATGGTAAACCCTGATTCATCAGGAAACTTGGCCGGTATGAAGTATGGTTCATAATCGGGTTTGAAATGATAATTTAGTGTTGAAAATGAAGATTGTGTAAAAGGACACAATACTTTTTATTCTTTGTATTTTCTGTTTGAAACATAAACTTTGCTTTAAAATTTGTATTTTTAACTATTTACCTCTCCTTTGCTGGACAATTGTTTGTTGAATTTATGTACTAATTTTTTCTCCGTTTTCGCCAATGTTTTTTCCGTACCCTTGCCTTTCGTTTTCTTTTTGGTTTTGCCCATTTCGTATTAATTTTTAGGATAATCAAAGGATCAAAATTACATGTGGAAACCACGTTGTTTGTTGCAACCTAACTTCATTCCTATTTCCCACCGTCAACAAGGGGTTGTTGGTACCTAATGATAAATACTTGAAAACCTCCAGTCACTTTATGTTTGTATATTTGCTTGTATGTACAATGAACCTAATTATTATTGAATTATAAAAATACCATTGTTTAATGGCCAAATCTACCACTATGTCTGTAATATATTTATCTATTTGATAATAATGATTATTCTTGCTTTTTTAATTTTTGTGCTGTTGAAGTTACAAAACTAAGAGAAAATACCAAAGGTATATTTTCATGCCTTAATTTAATATAATAACTGTTTATCTATGAATAAATTTTGTATGCATGCAAAAATTTTGGGTTGTATTGAGTTATGAAATCT
The DNA here is from genome assembly GCA_039619505.1 of Cimex hemipterus. Taxonomy (NCBI): domain Eukaryota; kingdom Metazoa; phylum Arthropoda; class Insecta; order Hemiptera; family Cimicidae; genus Cimex; species Cimex hemipterus. Next base: position 3,830,971 of record CM077105.1, on the reverse strand, counting down.
AAACAAATAGACAATATGTTTCACTTTTCCTTCTATTAACAATACTTTTTTCTTTGCGTATTGAACTTTTAAAAAATATAAATCTGAAAAAATCAAGAAGGGGCTTAATTTAATGTGGAATCTTTTTAATAAAACAATTGAAAAGGCACAAACATCACATACGTACACAGATATGTACTTTCTTTCGCACCATACTTGTTGGTCAGTGCCTCTAAGCTTTTCTTCTTATTATTAGGGATAGTGATAAAAGAGGTGGCCATAGGGCCCTCTGCACCATGGCTTAAGTAGATCTTTTGTGCTCCCCTGTTTTTTGTAACTCAAGAGCCAGCTTCAGGTTGTTAATCAACCTCCACAGTCCAGAAGCTTGTATGTACATTGTGATTAAGTTTGTGTATTTTATTTTATTTTTTATTTTAAAAAACAAAAAACATTGCCATAAGGAGAAAATTAATTGTATGAGAAAATGCTTTCAGAGGTGTAATTACATTTTTATGGCTTTTCAGATTTTCATCCACACCAATACTTTTCAAATGCAGGCCTTTACAAACAAGCATCCAACTAAACTAAATCATCGTTTTAAACGGCAAAGGATCCTGGAAAATATGATGACCCAAAAATTTGGCTATAATCCATTTCTTGTGATAAAGAGGGACAAAATGTTGCACCGGAGATATGCCATAGGTCGAATTATGTTATTTGCCGAGAAAAACCGACATGACATGCTCAAGAAAGCTCTCAAAGAAGATGTAGGGTATAAAATAAAGAATGTCTTTGTCAGAAAACGCATTATCAACTCATTTGCAGCTATAGCAGCTTTAAAACTGCAAGTTATACAAGTCAAAAATGAATTAAACAAAATAATAGGAGAAGTGGTTTGTATTCTTTTTTGTATATTTACTTTTTATTGTTGGTTATTTTCTATTGAATATATACTTGCTGTAATATTAATATATTAGATGGTATACTAATTGCCCTATATTATTTTCTGTCATGTCTTTCTTACATATTTATTTTATACTGCTGTAAACATAGTGTGTATTGGTATGCAAAAACTGTAACATTGCAAGTTATTTGGTTCTGTCAACCCTGAAAACTTTTAAGATTTCATTTAATTTTGTTCTTTTTAATTTTAGAAAACGACATATACTAAAGAAGAAGTAATTAAGTTTGTTACTATTATAATAAACAAATATATTCCATATAAATTACTTGGCCGTAAAAAATATTTTCAAACATTCCGGAGAAACTGTATTAACATTATCCTGGCAAATTACAAGCAGAGTGTGCTCTTATCAAATGCTATGAAAGGTTTAAACAAGACAAGCCTGAAAAATAGACATCTCACCTCAAAAATTGTGCTTTGGTTAAACAAGCTTTTGATGAGAGTTATAGGCAGTGTTTTTTATGTTACAGAAGGTACCAAGGTACGTACCAAAACATTTTATGGTTTTTGGTATGTATGACATAGTTTGTTTATATAGTGCAGAGATATAATTTTTTATAACCCACGGTATTGGATTGGTTTACAAAAAAGTGTGCTAGAAGACCTCGAATCCAATGGGGAAATAAAACAAATTGTAGTGCTCTCCCATTCAGATCCTAGTATCGGTAAAATGCGTTTGGTACCTAAACCATCTGGAACTGGTCTTCGTCCGCTTGTTCTCAAAAGGTGAGCAACACAAAAAAGAAATATATAATTAAATTAAAACATTATTAATTTATTTTTCAGTACTAATCAACAAAATGAGTCAAAGCTCATATTGAGATGTAATCTCTTTCTGAAACAATTAGTTGCCACAAAGTTAGGAGCATATCCAAATGCTATTTCAGACTTACATTCAGCCTGGCTAGAATTTAGCACCAAGAATCAACATTATAAGGAAAAGTTATATTTTGTTAAAATGGACATCAAAAATGCTTATGGATCAATAATACACGTATGTTCAGAAAGGCAGTTTCTCTTAATTTTCGGAAAGCTTATATTTGTACTTTTCCTGGTTACAAAAAGTGAATTTTTATGTAATTATAATTTAAAATCAATAAAATTTTCGTAAAGATGGAGAGAGGGTAGTAATAATAGTAACATATTTGTTTAGTTGTCATAATTGATCGTGTTAATTATTCCAATTGATTATTGTTTTAATCTCAGCCAAAAACATTAGACAAGAAGAATAATTAATTGGAATAGTAACAATATTATGTGCTTATACTTATAAATATACTTATTGACCATAAAAGCAATTGTATTGAAGAATTTTAGTTAGTATAATAAGATAGAATACATTCACACTGTATAAAACTTATGCTTTTAAACATTTTTATCTTTTTAAATCTGAGGGGGTAGTCTTATTGCTAAGTTTGAATTACCAGACATCGATCAAGCTCAATTCAATATATTTACTCATCCTGGTTTTGTGGGTTTGTATGTGTTCTCGTGTACATGTTCTTTTTATAGATTCTAAACAAATAACAATTATCTGAAATGATTTTGACAGGCTAAACTATCAAAATTAGACGTACCAGGAGGTAAATAATCATATCTCAATTAATTATTTGTTGTAGGAAGAGCTTAAAACCATTTTAAAACTTCTGTTTGATGAATGTCTACCAGTTGATCATTTATCTGTTAATGTGTGCTCCTACCAAGGAATTTGGAAAAAGGTTGAAACAGAACAATTTGCCGAATTGACTCAATCAATCTCTTCGCACAAAGCAAAAAATGTTGTTCAGCGACAGACGGTAGGTAAATTAATGGTAAATTTTGACATTTATTTTTACAAGTTTTGTCTATTTCAGAAAGTATCTGCAAATATATTCAAAAACTTCATTCTTGATTTTATTGACAATATTAAAGTTAATATGAACCACACAAATAAAACATACCGGTTTGTTAAAGGACTTCCTCAAGGCAGGTGTTTTTTGTCTGTTGCATGCTTGTTCTTGTTAAATTTTTTAATATTATCCCACAATTTTTCAGGAAGTGCTCTTTCATCTGTTCTGTGTGAAATTTACTATAGTTATGTTGATCAACAATTTCTAAACTTTACAAACAAAGAGGAAGGAGATTTGTGTATTCGTCTAGTAGACGACTACTTATTTGCCTCCAGGAGTCAAGAAAGGGCTGAAAGGTGTTGGACATTGTTTTTCACATTTGAAAAATATTTTAAAAAAGTTTTTTTAAAGGTTTCTATCATTGTTAGAAAATGGATTTCCAAAATACGGCTTGTTCATCAAAAATGAAAAGACCCTAACAAATCTGATCCAGGATGTAGATTTTGTACCATATTTTGGTTTAAAGTTTAACTTGAAAACGAAACAAGTAAAACCAAATCTTGAGAGCTATTATAAAGTTGATCCTTTGTCCACAATGACCATTAGAAGGAGTTTTGATTTAAGGTAATTTCTTAAGTCCTGCCATTGCTTATATCGGAAAATATATACTTTATTTTGTTAAACTTGTTTCCTGTCAAGAGTATTTGAAAAAATGAAAAGCTTTTTATAAATTTAAAACAAGTTGATTTATTTTATTAACAAATATTTTATCTTAATAAGAGTGAGCGACTAGTTTTTAGTGTTTTACAATCGTTTTGCGTGCGAGTATGTATTGGCTAAAATTTGAATCAACTCAAGTAATTAACATCTTTTTAGCACTTTAAAGGAACGATTACTGTTTACTCATTCTTTGAAATTGTATAAAATATTACTAGATAATAGATAATGTTTCCTGTCAAGAGTATTTGAAAAAATGAAAAGCTTTTTATAAATTTAAAACAAGTTGATTTATTTTATTAACAAATATTTTATCTTAATAAGAGTGAGCGACTAGTTTTTAGTGTTTTACAATCGTTTTGCATGCGAGTATGTATTGGCTAAAATTTGAATCAACTCAAGTAATTAACATCTTTTTAGCACTTTAAAGGAACGATTACTGTTTACTCATACTTTGAAATTGTATAAAATATTACTAGATAATAGATACCTATGGAAAATAACAATTATTTGGAATATTTTTGATGCTGCGACCATAATGGCTTTGCGGTTTAGTAGCATAATGAAGAATCTTCTTAACTCACCAGACAAAATGGATTTATACCAATTAGTTGATTGTGTAATGAGTTCAGCTTTCAAAATATCCAAGACAGCATATGGCAAATTAAATTCTGAGACGGGTATAACCTATTCATATAAAATTGTTTTTTAATGTTTAAAATATTTTTTTTCCTATATTTTCAGTGTCATTAGAATGTTTGAAGTACTGTGTGATCAAAGCATTTGTGAAAGTGTTAAAGTGGAAAGCTATCCACAAAAAGGTTGTAAAAAAGCTTAAAGCAATTATGGGAAAATATCTAAAATTCTTAAAATGTAGAGAAAGGAAAATTGCATTATATGTTGGAAAGAAGCTTTCTGAACCATTGGAGACCTGTCTGTAAAAATTAGAAGATACTCATTTTTTAGCTACCAAAAGAATGTATTTTTTAAAATATTTTATTTGTACCTACACATTTAAATAGATTTTTTTAAATGTGTTTTTATTTTGAGAGTGAGGAAGTTTCAATCAACTAGAAACTTCAACATTTTAAATTCAAATAAATTGTAATATTGGACAAAAATTGAAATAATAATTTTTAAAAAAAGTTTTTTTTTATATTTATACCTTAAATAAAACTTTTTTAAAATATAGATGATCAGTTTTGTTTATTTAATTAATGTAAGTAATTATTTATTATCAACCAACAGTTTATAATATTCTTTAAAGGACCGTTGTATTAAACAAGGATTATGTAATACTGATTTGTCAATTTAGGTTCTGATGTAATACATGTTGAGCTCAGTGAAACTGTAATTAGTTAGACTTCTTATCAATTAGTCAAATAAAAATAACTTTATTTAATTTGAATTTTTATTTTCAAACAAAGCCAAGATAGATTAAAACTCAGCCTTGATATATTATCTAAAGTACCCTTGATAAACTTGGATTCAATTTCAGTTAAGCACAATGTGTCACACATTAATTATTGTCTCTCTGTTAGTCCTCACCAATTTTATTGGTGTAAACAGTTTTCAGTGTAGAATCGAAAATGGAAAACCAGTCGATTGGTGTAGTAGCTATAATTTCAATTAATGACTCCAATTTAATTTTTTTCAAATTTCAGGTATGTCATGTACAAACTACCAAAGATCACTAAACCAAAGTCCCTGTTTGGCGATGGCTATCACTATATGTATATGACATCAGAAGTAAACACTTGGCAGTTTTCAAAACAATTAATTAACAGTAACAAATCCATTTTAGCATGGACACTTAAAGAATTTTATGCAAGTAAACCTAGAGTAAGTGTGAAATACTTACTCTTGTTTAATTAATTGATTTTTTTAATATTAGAAGTTATCTTCTAATTTATATCAACCTTCAATATCTATATTGCAATGATTGTAGAATTAAACAAAATGATAACCATTTTAACATAAACATAAAACAATATTATCATATGAGGAATATTTCCACTTCAAAGATAATAAATTTATATATTATTAAGTTATGAGTCAATTTACAGGGAACAAGATCAATTCGTATCATGGAAAATTAAATCAATGAACTGAGTCTTTTCTCTCCAATTGGCCTTATTCCTGAACAAGTTTAAATTTTTTGCTATTTAAATTGTACTGATTTCAAATTTTTTAAATAGGGATTTTGGCTCAGTTATAATGATCAGATTACCAAGTTTTCCTTAACAAAGGGTCACACAAAAGGTGTAATCGGTGCTGACAGAAGAACAGGGTTTTGGCTGATCCACAGTATACCTCATTTTCCCAATTTCAACAATTTCACATATTCTTATCCACCGACGGGTAGGAGGAATGGACAGAGTGTGCTATGTGTGACTTTCAATTCTTCTGAAATGGACAAAATCGGTAGAGTTTTTGTGTTATATTTTTTCAATATAAAAAAATGCTTATTTTTCTTTCAGGAAATCTTCTTGAATACAACAGACCCTCCGTTTGGAGAAAAGTATTACCAGCTAATTTAGCTAAATTGTATCCAAACCTCTATTCAGCTGCAAAAGGAGAAATTGTTAATAAAGCGCCTTGGTACACGATAATTGGACTCAAATCCAAAAATGGTTTCAATCTTACTGCTTTTGCCAAATCAGCACAGTTTGGAAAAGGTGAAGTATGGCTTTAAAATATATATAATAACAATAAAAAAGTGTTTCAGGGGTGTCGGTAGCCGCAAGGTTGTCTTTGACAGTGCTCATCACTGGCCAGTGGCCCTGTATTCGTACCTGACATACTTACAAATGGGCTTTATTTTAAAAACACCCACATCCTAAGGGTTTATACAACCTCTGCTGTTTGCAAACCCACGTTTGAAAAAATAAATAAAAAACATTTTAAAAAAATTAAATAAAAATTGTGTGTGTATATATATATATATTCATTGTGGATATTTTCATAAAAATTTATACATATATATAATTTATTTTAAAATGTACCTCACAAATGTTTATTTTGTATTAATAATGAAAAATTTGAATCTATGAATAAATTTGTGTATTTTTACACTATTATTATTAGTTCATTTGCAAGCAATATATTTGTAACAGTAGAAATCTCACAATATTATGTTTAATCTGCAATTTAAAAGATTTATAATTTTTGTTTGTTTGTTAGATTTGTACGATCTTGTTGCTCGATCAGAGAAGGCTGATGTGAATACAGAAACTTGGCAGAACAATCCTAACCCTTTGCCTCCGTTTTGCTCATTGACATACAAGTATAAAGTATATTTTTTTGGTTAAAATTAATATGATTTACCATTATAAGTGTTTTAGGGTTTTTAATATCAGAAGCATTAGGATTGCAGAAATAAACATGACTTTCAAATCGAATAAGGACCACTCTAAACTGGCAATATCTGCCATTCCCTCTAAACCATTTGTCTGTGTTGGGGACATCAACCGTGCGGTAAACTTTTTCATTAATAAAAGATAATTTTTTTTAAACTTTAAATTGTACATTGATGCAGTTACATCAGGAGAAGAGAGGAGGTGGCACAATGTGTCTTACGAGCAAGCAACACTGGACTTCTTACTCAAAGCTTATAAACACAAAGGATACTTGTTAAAAACATGATTGTTGCAAAAAAATTTATTGAATGATTTATCAATAAAAACACTGAACATATATGTGAACATATAACATATAACATATATATTTATTGTATTGTTTAAAAAAATATAATATACAATTTCATCACTGAATTAATTATAAATAAATAAAAGCAAATTCATTGTGTATATATCATCATAAATGTTTTATTTTACAATTTATCACTGGGTAATTAAGAAGAATGCTACAATGTAATCCTGAATCACATATTAGAAAACAATTATTGTTGTTGACATTACAGTTATAAGTTTTTCTTTTTCTTTTAAATATTAAAAAAATAGGCATTTTCATGCTCAACTTATTTCTAAACTTATGTTGCTGAGAACATGTTTGGCAATAAATCTTTTATCATTTGAACTTTTTCTGCATTTTTATTGCAGCTGACCACCGAATAATAGACTGGACAATCAAGTGAAGTGCATTTTAACTCATATTTTCTGCCACAGCATGAGCCACATATCTGAAAATAATTAAGAATAAATCATCTTTTAATGAAATGTTCTTTACTGTTATTATATTACTATTTTTGGTCTAAAGCTTGCATAGTATCCAGCACATAAAGATAAATTGCTCTATATATGTTGCTTAATTGAAGAATGCCATTCCTTGGCTCCATATAGAGAGTCCATGTAAGAATGCCACTTGATATGTAAATTGTGCTTTAGCACATCAGTGCATATCTGGGTCATTTTTTCCAATTTTTACAGGAAACAGGGCTGTTTTACAGTATATAATAGTTTATAGATATCGCATGTATATTTAGGTATGTTGAGACTGAATGTATTTATTATCATGAATGTGCACCAGAGGACAAGAGTACTGATGGCAGAATATTGAGTACCCTGTCAATCATCAATTAGAGTAGTTGAATATTAAGTGTAGAGGGTAAGTGGAATATCAATTAGTACACCACCCACTGACTGAATGATATTTAAATAAATAATGTATTTAAGAATGAATGAGAGTGTGATTGGGTCTAAGGGTTAAAATGGATATGATAATAACACCAAGAGCCCAATCTCTACGGCGAGACAGACAAGACTGAAATCTGTCTATGGACACCATATCTGGATAGATGATTCTTGATGCCTGTGGTAAATTTACTGAGATTTACACAAAAGTGATAGGCTCAATTCTGTATAAATATGAAAAAATCTCTTATGGTTTATTTGTGTATAACAGTCAATATAATTGTTGGTAGTCCTATTGAAAGTGTGTGATAGCTAGAACTTACTACTTACCTCTTGAAGCATATGCTCACGTCGTTCGGCTAATGCCCACTCGGAAAAGAGCTTGGATGTTACAAGTTTTGGATTATCCTGGCATTTAGAACATATATCAGATGTACAGAGTTCATTGCAAATTATGCAATTTACTGTCTTGAAATACTGAGATAATGTCTCCTTTTTACTCTTTCCTATTTTAACAGTTGGATATAAAGATTTTTTAATCTTTGGTTGCGCTATGTACCTACAGTTTAAAAAATTTTTTAAAAATATATATATAAAATCTTAAATTTAAAAAATCACATATATATACATAAGTATTCATTATATATTACTCACATAACTTAGACTTACCAAGAAAATACATCAGCTCCTATTAATGTAAAACATCGTTGCAAAGGAGGCAGTATTACTTTTGTAATGTAATATTCAGCATTTAATTGAAGTGAGGAATTTGAAATGAACTCATGTGGAGAACGAACAAGGTGTATGATGGGAACACCAGGTGGTCCATATATTACAACATAGCCTACCCTTTCTCCAACTCTTGGTTCAGCCCTTCGGTCTTTCAAGAGCCATTCCCTACAAACACAAGTTTATTGGAGTTGTTATGATTATTATTAACAATTGAAGGTAATTTACTTTACTAGCTTCATCGCAGGAACACAAGCATTTGGCTGATATCCCTTAATCCCACGGAATTCCCGGGCAAATGTTAATTCCTGTATGCTCAATTTTCCACTTGAAATTTTCGATAGTTGAGAGCACACATAATTTTTTACTTTGCTGACATCGTATGTTTCAAAAAGTATTCTTAGTGCCTTCTCCAAAATCTAAAAAAAAATTAATAATTTTAATATTGTTTTCAACCTACAGCAGGAAATACGGTTCAGAATAGTTAACAGCCAGGTTATTTCATATGATATTATAAAAATCACTTGTCGCTTGATTAACAAACTATTTTGTTAGAGTAAAGTGTGAAATCTCTGCTGACGTAAGTTATGGAAAAAAGTGCATAGAAAGAAATTCCACATTGAGCTTCCAACACAAGTTTAATAAAGTAGAAATATACATATCCCATCTATTGAAAGAGTATTATGGGATAATAAATATGTATATATTGTCTCAACTTTAAACAGATACTGTCATATAGATTTTATTTGGAACCTTATAATTTAAGAGTTAAAAAATCACATACAGTCTCATGATCTTACTTTACTAACTGCAATACATCCATCTCTACGAACTGTTTCTATTCCTTTAGCATCAAACTTGGGCTTTTCTTGATTGGCCGTTTCAAACATATAGCCTACATATCTCTTTTTCGTCTAAAAAAAGCAATCAAGAACAAACTCAATTTGAGTAAATCGAATTCCATAAATTATTTTACTACCTGAAGCAATGATGGTTGGTAGACTTTTTCGAGCTTAAGCTTGACAGGCTTTGGGTTGTTTTGGGTGACAAGATCAGCAATCTCTTCTCCAATGCGAAAGGCCTCTGCCCTTGTTTTCCCAGGGCATAAGACAAATAAGGAATCTGTGTCACCGTACACAACTTCAGCACCCCATCGTTTTGTCTCGTGTACCAGTTTAATTGTTCGTTCTAACGTTTCCCTTCCCTTGCTCACAACACTGTCACCAACCTAGTGTTTTTGCCATTTAGTTTAATGTAGATATTTTAATTAATTAATTTTATTAAAACCTCAATACAAGGCATACGCCCAGAGAAATTTGCAGATGTATATCCATAAGTGACATTTGCAATTAATTTTAGACCAAGCTGCCTTGCATGTAAAACTTTGTGCAACTTCTTGTCATTTTTATGCATCCCCATTGATTTTTTGACCTAATGAAAATCAATATGAGTTAGTTATTATATAAACAATTTTATTCAAAGAAAAAGTTACAAATCATGCATAGCTTTATTTTCTCGGTGTAATAAAATAATTAATTTTGTTTAATCAAGCTGAACATTCAACATTTTGAGAATGACGGATTTATATAAGCTCAAATCTGCATAATTAAGCCTATCAATTCTTGTAGCTCACAGCAATTCCAGCTTCTGTAATTTAAAATAAATTAAACAGTAGGCTTCAAGAACCAATTTTAACCAACAACAGTTTTAACCATCCAGCCATGGGGCTCTCAACACATAGGCCACTTTAGGCTTCAATACAATCAGCTTCAACACAATCAGATTCCAGATCCAAGCCTATTCATACTCTCACTCATGTCAAATATAACCTTTCTAATTTACATGTGTTATATAACTAATCTAATTGAGGGTCAAGGCCAATAAAATTTACCATTAATCTGGTTTCGAGAATTTCCTCCAGCATCCTGGGCAGTATGCCTTTTCGCACTGAACTATCAACGAATGCAACTCCCGCCGGGCTAACATGGATATGATCCTTAAGTGACAGCAGCTCACTCTTGTCTAGCTTCAATTTAGAACAGCCAAAGACAATTTCATCCTTTCTAAACCCAATAAGAATTAATCTTTACAGTTTTGATTATATACTAACACCACTTACTCTAATATCTCATCCACTCTGCCTAAGCAAGTTGAGAAACAATAATTATATGCAATCATCATAGAAGGATATAGGCTTTGGAAATCAAGAACTATCACAGGGTCAGTATACAGCCTTTAAATTAAAAAACAAAAAACTAATTAATTTTAATTTAGGAATTAATTTTCAACATACCTTGACTGAGGTTCCATAATTAATGGAAGGGATGCCGGAGCTCTCATGGCAGCTCTTTGATGAATATTTGGAGAAATTGCGACATAATTCATTGGCTTAGCCAATCTTAACATCATTGATTCTACTCTGAACTAAAATATATAATTTTTAGTTTGATTTTGAATAGTTTTTGTCTTTGAATTGTTTTCTTCTATTTAAAGAAGGCGTTAATTAGTTATGCAATGTGAGGTTGAAATGAAAAATGTCTATCATGTGCAGGAGTTGAACTCACGGCATTGAGACTGAGGCCTGCTCATGACACTTTTTGCGTTGAATACACTTAAAAGAACTAATTATAAAGATAATTAAGTTGCAATTACAAGTATTTAAATTTAAAGCCAACGATTGCGATATTTCAACAATTCTTTTGTGTTTTGTCATGTCAATGTCGTTGGAATTTTTATTTCTCCATGTGAATGTATTTTTCAAGTATTAATATATAATGGGTATACATTTTAGTGGCATTGAACATTGTACTAAGGTCTAACAAGGCAATGAACCAATTATCAATCCCGTCTATTCACATTGGCTTTAGCTGTCAGATGTGTTGTAATATTATGCGAGGACATAAATACAGATTATTGCACCGATTAACTACTGAAGAGAAACTTATGTAATAAAATCATGCTTTAAGCAAACTAAGAAAATTAAGGTTTACAGAGTGCTAAAATCAAAATATAAACAAATACATTTAATGCCCTTCTAAATTAATGAATTAATATTCATTTGCTTTGGACGTTTGGAACACGTTAGGGAAGTTAAGAATACAAGAGACAGTGAACTAACTATAAAATGTGTTATTCAATTCTATTGTTGTAGCAATTAACTAACATCATTTTTACTACAGTTACATACATACTTGCGATCCTCTAGACAGCACCTCAAAAAACTGTATACCAAAAAGACTCGCAAGTTCACTGGTTCGTCCAATAAGATCAAGTGATTCAAGAAGTTTGATGACACCTTTGACTCTTGTCAGGTAATAATTAATAGTCAAATCCCTTGAATAAGCCAAGTGTCAATAAACAAAAATCTATATAATATTAATTATTAATTAGAATTGTATTTGACATACTTGTACTTATTGGAAAAATGGGACCACCAACTTGTCAACGTCTGGTAAGAATATTTTGGCACCCTTGTATCCAAAATATGATACATCATATTTTCAAATGTGTAACTCATAAGTGATATCTAGCATCATAAAGATAAAAAGCATCCATTTAAATTAACAAAATGACAAAGCATACTTCATGTCGCAGCATCCTCCAAATGCTGAGAACAACACGGCCAGTTATTTTCAAATCTCTGTTGAGATCATCAGTTCTAACATTAGTGGTCAAACTCTGCACCCTTGCAAGATCTGAAATTAAATTTATTCCTAATGAGTAAGCTCTTTGGATGACATATCCCCAAGATGAAGCTTCGATCTTGAAAAAAAAAAATGAAATATATATTTTGTGTTAAATTTATTAAATGTGATTGTGTGTGTGTATATATATATATATATATATATATATATATATATAT
>CM077105.1:3774694-3808299 GCA_039619505.1 Cimex hemipterus | reverse complement strand
ATATATATATATATATATATATAATTTTTTTAAACTTTTTTTTTAAAGCCTTTGGCTCGTTTGGGAGGTGATATAGTTGGGCTTGATGCCTCTCAGGAACTAATTGATTGTGCCAAAAAATATTCAAAATTCAATTTACAAACTGACACCTTGGATTACGTTTGCTCTAATATTGAAGATTTTTCCGAAACAAACAAGGAAGTTTTTGATGTTGTTGTTATTTCTGAAGTTATTGAACATGTGACAAACAAAGACCTTTTCTTAAAAGCTATACATCAAATTTTAAAGGTGGGGAAAAAAATGATTGTTACTCCTTCACATAGTACAAATTTGTTTTTGTTTTTAGCCTGGTGGATCCTTATTTACAACAACTATTAGTCAGACATTTGCCTCATGGCTCGGAGCCATCATGGTTGCGGAGCAACTTCTAAACCTTTTACCGCCTGGTATTCATGATTGGGATAAATTTATATCAGCCAATGATTTAACTAAGAAACTCGAAGAAGGTTAATATTTATATTTATTTTGTTATATATTGTAATCATTTTGTGGTAACTTAAAAAAGTACAATAAATAAATATGTTAAAAACATTAATTTTAGGGAAAAAAGTAGTTACAAAGTTATGTTAAAAAAAATGTTCATTTTAACTGTAAGGATTATAATAACAAAGACACTCTCAGCCTTTGATATGACAGTAATTATATTTTTTCAATCTGAGCAGTGTGTGAAAATTTATTTTTCCCACAGTCTTCAAGATCTCTTATCTCACATTTCTTTACCTTTTAATGTAATTATAATAAACATTGTTTGTAATTAATTGGTGTTTTGTTTTGCAGTTGGTTTTTATACAGTTATGGTTCATGGAATGCTTTACATCCCTGGCCTTAATACTTGGAAGTGGTGTAATAATACATCAATTAATTATGCTCTTCACTCTTTGAAACGCTTCCGAAAATAGAAAGATCGATGTAAAAGGTGAGAGGAAGTTAAGTGTATGGCATGAATTTACATTTCTGACTAAAGGAGAAGAATAGCTTCTATTTCACAATTTCTTGAACAATGGAACACATTACATGCTTCATAGCTTGTGCACATCACTTTCAACTTCAGAGAAGGTTTAATTTTGTTTTATTAATTTGTTATTACCTTTAACATAATTATTTTAAGCTTATTCTTAAATCTTAAATTAAACACGTATGTATTAAATTATAATCATTGATGATATTTAAACATGAAAACTTGAATGGAAGATAGATGTCAGTATGACTTGAGATGTATCCTTCACCTACTTCTATTGTAATCTTTCACATCAAGCTTCTTCAATGGAAATATTCTTCAGTCTCTCTTCGACTTTTCTTGTCTTCACACGTTTAAAATGTCTAGACTTTTTATATCTATTGTGTTCTTGATGATCGTTTTGGCTGACTTTAACCACATTATTGCTGTCTCAAGTGCAAATGTAACACGGTCTTTTGCCAGAAGGGCAAAATCAAGCCAAGGTAGACACCGACACAGTACAAAAGTTGTTCAGAACAAGCCACCGATCATTCTTTTACCACCTTTTGAAGTGCAGCCAGAATTCAACCCACTTACTGAAGCTCCTTTTGTAATTCAAGTTTCATCATTAAACGATACGTTTCAATCAACAGCAGAAGATTTTCAGAAAAACCCTTTGAATGATTTGATCCAGCCACCTTTTGACTACCTACTGCCTCCTTACTTGAGCCAAAAGGAGTTGTCAGAGGAAATGGAAAATAATTCTCTGCCACTGCCTACTACGAAGCCGGAATTTCTTAATCATGTACAATTAGCCTTTTTCATCTCAGATTTGTTTGATTCTGTGGATTTCTCCACAGAAATTCCAAGTCATAACTTTACTGAGGCCTATGAGAAAGTGACAACTTCTAAGGTCAATGATTCCCTGTTTGAACATACTTCCGTCAGAAATGAAACTCTGGATAATAAAACTTTGGTTGCGCAAGAAACTGGAGATTTCAGAAACCAAATTTTGATCGGCAATGAAATGAAGAACAGTGGTGAAATATATTATGATTATGAAAATGGTATGTAAAATATTTATCTGATTAATAGTGAGGTAAGTTTACTAGTTAATTTTAAATTTGTTTTTTGTTAATAATTTAAATTAAAGCCTATTGTAAATTAACAGAGCATTTCATATAAAAAATAAAAACCTTAAAATTTTCACATGGTTTACTTAATATCTTACAATATTTTTTAAAATAAATAGCATATATATATATTTGCTATTTATCGACTTTCCACATTTTGAACTTTAAATGTGATCTTAACATAAAAAAAACTGTTTGTTGACATTTTGTGGTTAAATAAATTGTTGGAAGGGTTAGGATAGTTGCACATTCTATATGCATACACACATACACACACATACAACAACAAATACAAATTATATGTGATTTAAAAACATCACAAGCAAGGATGTTATGTGGTAGGAATAATTACAAAAGAAAAGAAAAAATATTTTAATTAAAATTTATTTAATTTTTTTTATGTGTTCTTTTTTGTTTCCAGAAGGTACAACACCAATGCCAGAAGTATTGAGACAAAGCAAAACTTCAAAAAGTGTTTGTAGAAACCACCTCGGCTATATTGCTGACATATCAAATGGCTGTCAAGTATGTAATTTGTTGTGTTTCCAATTTTAATACAATTAATGATTTTTGTTACTGTTATTGCTGTCGTAGACATTCTACATTTGTACAGAGCATGGCGTTGTTGAGCCGATGTCGTGTCCAAATGGGACTCTCTTCAGCCAGGACTTTCTCGTTTGCGACTGGTGGTACAATGTTGAATGTGTTGACAAAAATCAATGAAAATTTTAAATTGTAAGCCAAAATATTAATTTAGAGGGGCAGTATCATGTCCATAAATGTATAAAGACTGAAATTAAATAATTTAAAGTTGTAACTGTTTGTAACTTGTTTAGCTGTCTACACTCCTTCCACTTTTATCATTTAACATATCAACAGCTTTCTTCTGTAGATCTGCAATTGCAATACGTTATTTTTTTTAAATTGATTTGGCATATAATTAATCTTAATCACCTTTACGTCTATCTATGTTTTCTGCTTCTTCCAAACTGTCTGGAAGTTTGGTATTTGCAGTCTCAGGGAAATAAATGCAACAAAATCCAGATAAAACTGACATGGTACCAAATATCAAAACAGGATTAACATATTTACTCTGTAAAACATAAATTTGTACAATTTCCAAGGCACAAAAGGTCAAATGCTCATCTTCAATAAAATATATACCAATAATGGTGTCTGGGGTGCAGCCATTGAACCAATTCTGCCAAACATCGAGCAGATACCAAGTAAAGAGTGGCGTAGTTTTGTAGGGTACATTTCAGATGTAAAAATATATAGAACATTAAATGAAGCTGTAATTGAACACTTTCCTAGCAGAAAAAGTAACAATCTTCCATTTACTTTTTCTAAAATTAAAACAAAACAAAAATAAACCCTGTGTAATATTACAATTGTGATATATTACCCTCTGAAAGAAAACAGAATCCAAAGCATGACATTGCACTAATAAATAAAAATAATGCATTGGAGACCCTTCGACCAAATAAGTCCAATACAAACAGCGTTACCACATATCCTGGTATTTCTACTAAACTAACAAGTATGAAATTAGCATATTTGTTCCCAGCAACAGAGACAGAATTAAGCGACAGGCCATAGAACACAAAAGTATGGGTAATCCTGAAACAAAGTTGTTTCCTGATATAAGATTTTGTTATTTCAATAAAAGAGGACAGAATTTTTAATCATTATTCATCATTCATCTCCTTTTTAATATTACATTTCATTTTTTTAAAAATTGAAACAATTAAGACAAGTTTTTTTAATGTATTTTCAAGTAATTATTTTTTACACCTACCAAACAAATGAGGAGACCAATAGACGAGTTTTAATTGTTTTTGATTTTGATATCGTCTTCCAAATGTGTTTTTCTTCTGAAGCTTCCTAAAATGTTTTTAGCTTTATTAATAAAGCAGTTTTTAGCAAGTATATATAATCACCTCGATTTTGTTTTCAGTTCCTAAAGAATCCAACTTTTGTATATTACTTTTCGACAGTGTTTTCCCATTAACAATTGCAATTGTATCGATAATCTTTCGCATTTCCAAAAACCTATTCTGTGTGTAAAGCCAACGGATGGATTCTGGTATTATCCTTTTAAGATATCAAAAAATATAAATGTCTCATAAAATTAAATCCTAAGTAAATTTACCATTTACCATATATAAAATATAAATAAAAGCCCAGGGATGTACAGGATTCGTAAATAAATCCGCCAGTCGGGGATGGCCCAGGCTGTCAGGCCAAGAATAACTTCTCCAACTGTGTAACAGCAGCATAGTAAAATACTTCCAAAGACCCTTTTTTTATAACTGATAATCTCCATTCCTAGAATGAAGGAAGCACTGTAACAGCCACTGGCAACAATGGCATCCATCATCTCTAAGAAGAGGAAGACATAATATGTGGGAGAAAATGACCTCAGGATTCCCATAACAGTTGATAGCAATAGCATAGTCGTCAGTGATGTCTTTCTGCCATATCTTTAAATCCAAATTATTAACTCGAAATCCAACTTTAAAATAAATAAAAATTACTTGTCTGAAAAAATTCCTGCAAGAGGCATTCCAATAAACTGGCCAATATTGTTAATCGTTCCAACCAATGTCAGCTTCCAATGATTCTCACCACAGAGTAAATTAAACTAAAAGAATAAAAATATGATTAAAATGAAATGATATATGAAAAAAATTCAAATTTGTATACCTCATTAGCAATAGTTTTCTCATTTGTTTGAAAGACAAAATTATTGCACTTTTCAGTCTCCTCTTTGTTGAAAGTAAAGCAGCTTTCAAATGTCTCATTAAAACGAACGTAAGTTTGACATTTAGAAAATTTATCATTTTTAAATGGTATGGCATTTTTAAGCCACTGTTGCTCGAAGACGGGAGTTGTCTTATTATCACAATCCTCCACAAAACATCTCAAAACATTCAAACATATACTAAATGATTTTTACTTTTTATCACTTTATTACCTGTAGTTCAAATCGCCTGCAGTAAATATATAACTTACTGAATAAAATGTGTTGAACGTCACAGAGGCAAATAGCAATAAAAATATGTAAACCTGGTATCTGTTGAATTGGCCCAGTTCTTTTATAATGCATTCTAAATCCATTCTGAATCACAACTTCGAAGCCTTGAAAGTCAGACTACACAAAAGAACAGTTTAGGCTGTTAGTTAGTAATCATCACAGGATGACACGCACTCAACAACATAATTTGATTCAATACCCTTGGCAAATGATTATTCAATTTGACCACCATTTTTTTTTTTTTGCAATAGTTTTAAGGGAAAAAATTATTATCTCTTTAGCAAGAAATCAAACTAAACTCTAGGGTTGTGTTTACAAATCAGTTCAAAATTAAATGTTTAACAAAAGTATGTTTATAATAATAATAGGAACTATATTCAAGATTATGACATTTCCAAACCCATTTCCTCATCCACGATGCTCTTGTAAAACCAGAACTGGCCGTGAAATTTGAACAAGAGGAACTTTTTATTTGGGAGAGCTTCATCCTATTCAATTTTTTAAATGGCAAAGTTATTGACTTAACCTTATTTGATTATATTAAATTTTGTAAAAGTAAGGTTTATTCATTTAGTTTATTTCAGGCTTATCTTAATTTTATTGTCTGTGTTTAATTATATTTTTGAGATACCTTTTTTAGATGTAATTTGCTACATCATTTTCACAGAGAAATTAATTCTTGTTGGTTTGACTTTTTTTAAAAAGCATATACCATTCCATAATAGGAAGTAAACTGGTAATTCAAAAATCTTCTACTTTCTGGCACTACAACCAAAAAATTAAAAACTATTTTGCAAATATGTCTCTTAACAAACTAGTATAGTAGATTAAATAAACCAGTTTCTAAAGAAATTATCACATATTAAGTACAACAATGTCTCAATATGTTTTAAAAGCCAATTTCCTGAACGTAAAATATTTTTTTCAAATTAGATTACTATTTATGCTCAGCAGTAAAATGCTGGACGAGCAATTATGAACCTTCTATAGTTACCTGTAAAGGAAGTACCAGCACTGATTTATTTTAGAAGTACTAATATAAGTAGCATGTAGGTCGGTGAAAGATACAAAGATTCAAAATTCATATTTTTATAGTGTAGAAATTAATTACATTTTTTTTCAAAGAAATTTTAAAGCCATTTGAGCACAGTCAAATGGAGTGTGAGTTGAGCAAGCTTTGACTCTTCATTCCCATTATACCCCTTCCTCACTGAAATCCAAGCAATATAACTCTGTGCAAAATAAAAACTTAAAAAAAAAAAAAAAAGGGTTAAAACGTGCAGAAGTGTACATATCAAACAGTCAACAGCACCTAAGACCTGAAACACCTCCACCTCAATGCTTGAATGGCTAATATATCTCCAGCTCTTGGAAAAAAACTTAATCAGGTAACTCTGATTTGGGAACAAGGATATATAAGAAAGGAGATTGAAGGCAACGAACATACTGATACACGGGCAAAAGCAGTCCTTAAATCCTTCGAGCTATAGCTGTAAATTCGATGTTGAAAAATTTGACCACACACTGCATGAATTCAATAATATAAAATATCCAAGAAGTTCATCAACATCTAAACCAGGAAAAAACAAGAATAAAGGAAAATAAAGGTCTCTATACTGGTCATTATCCATTTAATTACCATCTAAAAAATGTCAAGAAATACGCCAACTCTATTATGAAGAGGTATGAAGAGAACAACAGCATATCCGCTTTATACTGCAAAGTATTAACATGAAAGCCTCTTCAATAAAGCAATAAATACGCCTAAATAAATAAGTAAAAAGGAATCCCAGAAAGTGTTAATTGTAGTGCACTTTTTTTTTTTGTAAAAAGAAAAGGATCAATTACACAATATGTTTGTTGGGTCAATTAAAGAAAGGGGGACTTGGTCATCAGTAGCCTCAAAGAAAGGTGGCCCTAGAGGACATTTTCCTGAAAGTACTCCTATGATAAAATGTTACCTTATCTGACTTGAAAGGTGCTAACATTCATAAAATTAATTATCGACATCCAATATGTACATTTTAACTAGATACTTCCACATCCCTACACAGATGTTATCAGTGCCTGGAGTGCTGACTTTCTTGGAGTTTAGGGCCAAGGCAAATACTCAAGAAGAAAAGAACTGATTAAGTGGATTGTTCAATGTAGTGTGACAGGTGACCTGGAGCCTGAAAATTTGAGTGTTCTCTTTTCATTATGCTAGGTGAGAAAGATTCTTTTCAATCCTGAACTACAATCTACATGTTTTGATGAACTTATGAAAGAATTTTGGATAAAGGAGGGAAGTAATTTGTCTTCTCAAACAGCGCTTTCTGTCGTGTCTATGATGCATGAATGCAGAAGTTAACAATTGCTGTTATATTTGTTATCGTTATTCGTTAACTTGTATGGTACCAAACAGTACAAACACTAATGAAGAAATAATTCCCATGTTTCAAACTGAAACATTTTATTTTGTTCAAATTTTTTTTTTATAATTAACTGCTAAATGTAAGTTGAAATGTCATTGCTTTCAAAAAGCCTTAAAGAAAGAAAAAATGAAAACCATGTGGATATAACTGAATTGCCGAAATGTAGGCTTTTGGACTTATTGGATAGGCAGAACAAACTTGCATCCAACAAGTGAGTTACATTGACTGCTTTTCCTCACAGAGAAAGCAAAATTGTCATACACCAATATCTTTTAAGCATTTAAATTTGTTTTGCATACAAAGGTTTATTATTTAAGTTTATAAAAACAGAATTGTATAATAGGCCCTTCATTCCAGATCAGCATTGTTAAAGCTCCCAGATAAAGGAGTGAAGTTACTTAGCTTCAAAATGGAAATTGAGGATGAACTCAAAAAACGAAACGACATTGCTGACATCAGTAATGTTATGGCAGGATTGTCTATCCGTGCCGATATACAAGAAATCGAGTGGACTGGAAAGCTCAGTAGTCAGTCTGAAAGCAAATCACAGCCTGAAGATGAAAATGATCCTTTGAAGATTCTTGCAACCCATTCCGGTACAACTTTTCACAAAAAGATTATATGCTTAAAGTAAGTGGTAGCAGTTCAAATTAAATTGTACCAGCATACAAAATGAAATATTAGTTTGTGTATGCTTGGTGGCTACAGATCATCCTGGTCTTTTTATTTATATTAGTTGTGCTTGTCCTTGTTTCTTTCAGTGGTATGTATGTTCATTTCCTTGTGTGTATGTTATTTTACACCTTATAACAGTTTTAAGTATTACTAAATGGGCATAAATTTGATTAAATAAATGAATTTGAATAAATAATAAATGAGAAGATTAACGCACAATTTGACATCACCTATTTGCCCAACCTCATTTTTTTGTTATATTATATTTGCATTTTAAATGTTACAAGGATATACACACAGGAAGAAATATATCAACCACTGAAGATAAGAGAGAGAGAGAGAGAGAGAGAGAGAGATGATGAAATATATCTGACAAATATGAAAATAGTCAGACCTGTATTATAAGAATAAATCAATGCTCAACCACATCTCAATGTTTCCAAAAGCAATTTATATTTTGGTAAAAAAAATTATTTAAATGTTACTTACGTCTTATTCATTCATCCTTGAGATATGGTATCTTTTATGTACAAACTCATTATGGTAAATGGTGAGGTGTTGTGTAAAGTAATTTTTCATCCCCAATTATTAATTATTAGATGTTAGTGAAACCACCTGGATGTGGTTTTTGGAGTTTGTTGTCTTAGTCACACAAATCAAAAAAGAGCAAAACATTTTTGGTACATCCTGTAAGAAGAAAACAAAACATTTGCTGTACATTACTATTTATCATCATTTTTAATTAGAAAAATGATTAGGCTATTGAATTTAATAAATTGCCTAACTATTCCACAAAAAGCACAAGTTAAATGCAATATAAATTTCATAAAAAATATTTAAAAAGCAAGCATTTAATGATGTGATCTTTTATTTATTTAATTCCATTTTAATTAGCATAATTAAATTAAAATAATAATAATAAATTAAATTTTAATTAACATAATTAAAAATTTGTGCTAGGTCTGATGATGACCCAGAACCTGATATTTCTGAACAAGACATTCAGGATGCCTATGCTATTAATCTCTGTAATAAAGTACATAAGATTGAACCTCCAGTAAGATTCCTGCCACACAAGACGTTAAATAAAAGTAAAGAAATGTCAAAGGACAAGTTAAGAGACCTTTCTGCCGCAGCTGTTCCCCCATCAAAGTTCGGATCATCAAAAGAAGTCTCTCTTGAGGACTCACTCAAAATTCAACTGGAGCAGGCAAAGCATCTGAAAGAGATACAGTTGAAACATGCTGCAGAACGCCTAAAAGACAGGACATACTTAATTGGCACTAAGATGCCTGATGAAGACGGGCTGAAAGTCTACAGAGAGGTGGTACAAATTGTAGATAGTGAGGACGAAAACGAAGACGAAGAAGAAGGTTTATGAGTAACTACTCATTCTATATCTTTATTATTATTTAAACTGCCTGTAAATAAAACGAAAATTATTCTTTTATTATTTTTTATTTATTAAAAAACAGACCATGAACATTTCTGTAATACTTGAACATTGGTTGAATACATTGTCATTCATTTTATATTTTAAAAATAAATATTTTTTTAACTTACTGAAAAATTAAAAATAATCGTCTGATTACAATTATTTAAATAATAAACAAAAATAATTATTTAAATGTATAATGCAATAATGCTCTTACAAACAATTTCATTAATATTGCTGGGATAACAAGTAGTCTTGGCATTGACTCAACATATTCCTGGTGTTTTCATGATCAACAAAGGTCAGTGCATCATCTAGAGTTGCCCATTTGAAATCTCTATGCTCATGCGAAAGTACAACTGGATTCGGGTTAGTACCAATGTATTCGGCCAGCCAATAAGTGACTTCTTTTTGTTTCTGCTTTGTCATGTACTTCAGCACAACTTTGAAATCTGTGAGCCTAAGTTGGTCACAAGTGAGCCCAGCTTCCTCTTTTGTCTCCCTGTATGCTGTTTCCATCAGCTCCTCGCCTGGTTCGACATGGCCCTTCGGTGGTGTCCAATGCATTTTCTTAGTCGCCTGGAGTAAAAGAAACTCCCAGACATCTCCATGCTTTCTATACACTACAAGCCCAGCTCCAATTATTTCGGCCATTCCACAAATAATTTCAGTGTTTAGAGATAAAAAGAAATTATCTGTTATCGCCTTAAAAATTTACAGATCTGAAAACAAAGTTGCAAAGTATATTGTTTTAATGAAGTTTCTTCTAATTTTGAACTATTTCTTAACTTGTTTTGTGAATTACTATTTATCGTTAAATTATTTTAAAGCATTAACATTTTTGTCTGCATATCCTTGCTGGGTTGGGCTCTCAGACCCATTTCAGCATTTTGTCATGCCATGTCAAAGACAAGACATTCTGAAGGTGAAAAAATGATCAGTAATGACTAAATTACAAGTTTTTCATCTTGCCTACAGATGCTAGCTTGGAACTAAGATATTCAATAAAGTTAAACATGTAGAACATTTGCGGAAATGATCAATGAACTGAATCAAGAATTCCTGATGCAAGACATAACTCACAATTATCTCTCCAAGGGATCAAATGCTGGGGAAGAGAACTGACTGCTGTCATTGGAAGAATCCCTTGTCAACTTGGACAATATTGCAGTCTGCAGCACCTGGATTAATGAGGATACGTTTCATTTGTTATTATTAACTTCCAAGTTCTAACTTGGACTCTTAACTTCAACTAAAGTTCCATGCTCAGTGGTGGCGTTTGTAAGAACCTCCTCAATGGAAAAGAAAGAGCAACGTATAAAGGAGTTTAGCCCTGTCTTGATGTTGATTGTCTAAGACATCAATTTGATAACGACAAGTTTTGAGCAGGATAAGTTGTTTCAATTAACCATAGAAGTTACTGGTCAATATCTTAAAGTGTGATCAGGATTTATATTGCTAGAGAGGAAAAAGGTACATCCAGCACCCGTTTAAACTGCTTTGGACAGTATGATGGCCTGGAATTTAAAACGAGGTCCCAGCATACACCCTAGTCAGACCCAACTAATGTTTGAAATGATTTCTTCAAAGGAACTAAACTTGATCCGCACAATAAACCAACTTGCAATTAGTGTGATGGATTGATAAAAGGAGTTCTTTGCATTTCCCAAAATTAGTATAAAAAAGTAGTTCAACGCTTATGGCGAATATTTTCCTATCACTTACTTTATAATAATAATTCTATATTTTCTTTACTGGCTATATTTTTAAAATAATAATCTGTCCTGCAAAAAACGAAAAATGTGTTAACAAGTAATTGCATCATGAGTTGCTAGTGCAACAGATAAGAATTAATTTTAACGATTCGTACTTGACAGTTCACTAATATCCAAGCTTATCATTATAAGCTCTAATGGAAGGGTTCAAATTTATACAATATCTAAAGGAATTATTGTCATTTTTCTTTTAAATAAACATTATATTTATTTAATTGGTATACACTAAATCAACAATGCGAATATAACTTCTAATAATGTATGTATCTAGTAATGTATAAATGAGTTAATATAATCTATAGATTTGACTATCTTACCTATGGCCTATGCCTAAGGGTTCATTTTAACCTGACGTTAACACTTAACAGCACAAACAGGACGATAATGATAACGTTATCGGGTGTTAAAGGCGACGAACTGATATACCGGTTCTTCACTATGGTCGATAATCTGTTAAAGATATCAGACTAGATTTTGTTGTATTTTATTACCATATATTTTAATTATGGATGAGGAAGACCCGAGGGTTTTGATTCCTGAAATTTGCAAGCAGTTTTACCATTTAGGATGGGTAACCGGAACAGGTGGAGGGATGAGCATCAGAAAAGGGTATGTGGTTTGTGGAGATCAATTTTGAATTAATTTGACTTTTTAAGCCCTAAATTAACGTATCGTGCAGTGCTGATTCACAAAATTGTAAGCGAGGTTGTGAATATTTTGCTGAAATTAATTTCATGTTACACTGATAAAGCCAAACAAATGATAGTTGTGTTGGCAAATTCAGGGACAGGCTCTAGTTGCCTACTCACAAATCACGAAGCAACTAAAGTCCAAAACTTTGGAATGCCTGTGATGCCATGATCACTAAATTCAGTTTGACAAAAAAAGTTGTAATCAAAATAGCTTGTAGAACAGACTGGAAGAAAGGGATCCCAGTTAATACCAACCATATCTGGTTTGTAGATGGCTTCAAAACCGAATGTGTGTCGGGAGGTAGCATTAATGGAAGACAAGTACTAGAATTTATATAAGCCTTGTGTATATGCCAACGTCATTCAGATGGAAACTGTGTGTATTGAACATTGTGCCAGAGAAATAAAAAGGCTGGAGATCAATAGAAGAATAGCCATCTACTCAGACATCAAGGCAGCTGAAGGAAATTGCCACATCAGTGGTAAAGTCCAGAGTCGTTTGGACTGCATTAGAGCCCTGTCAGACATTAGAGAAAATAACAAAATTACCCTTGTCTGGATGCCAGAGCAGAGGGGCAACGAAGAGGTCAATAAATTAGCCTAGGAAAGTTCAATGAGGACACTTTTGGTCTTTAACCCTTTTATAGCTTACCAAAACGCATATCTATTAGACAATGGATTATTAAAATTCAATTCCTTCATTCAATGGAAATTTAACTTGGGACAGAGGCATGCAAAAAAAGTTTATCAAAGGACCATCACAGAAACTAATGGCAGAAATTTAGGACTAGAATAATAGTTGGACTGTTAAGTGGTCACTGCAGAATCAGGAGGCATAGGTATGTATGTACGTGGAGTGGCAGAAACAAGCTTGTGCAGATATTGCCAAGAAGAAGAAGAAACAGCTGAACATGCCATCTGTTAGTGTGAAAACTTGTCACGTCTTTCTGTGTGCAATGAAGGTGTGCAATCATAACGGATAAATCGCTAGCATGCAAAGAATTTGTATAACATTAGCTCATAGACCCTGCAGTTGTAGGTTCAATTCCTATTATTTTCCCTGGTTTTTTTTTTCCAAACTACTCTTCCCCCAAAAACAAATTATATTATCACATTCTCTGATTCTTCTCACACTGCTAACATTGAAAAATAACGCCATTAAATTTTTAAAAAGTAATAAATACATGGTGACGGTTAGATTATCTCACCAAATTTTAATCAAACCCAGTATATAGAAAATGCTAAGAAGCCCTAGGAAGCATCCCATTTTAATAACCTTAATTTTATTTGGAGCATAATTTAAAAAATTCTGAATGTTTTGTTGAAAATTTATTTTAAAATAATAATTAGATATGTACGTTTCAATAGGAACCAAATATATATTGCTCCTTCTGGTGTTCAAAAAGAAAGGCTTCACAGTGAAGATCTTTTTGTTCAGGACCTAGATGGTAACGATCTTGAGTTGCCACCGGCAAAAAAATGCTTGAAAAAAAGCCAATGCACTCCGCTTTTCATGTGTGCTTACAAACGTAAGTTAATATCAAAAAATCCCCCCCCCCAAAAAAAAAAAAAAATTGTAATCAATTATTGAATTTTCAGTGAGAGATGCTGGTGCTGTAATTCATACACACTCGAAAGCCGCCGTTATGGCAACTTTGCTCTGGCCTGGTAATGAGTTCAGTGTCACCCATCTGGAAATGATTAAAGTAAATTAATCATTATCAAAATGCCTCTTGATAATATATTGTTGAATGTATTCCAGGGAATTAGAAATGACAAATTAAAACGCTGTTACAATTACAATGAAAAACTCATTGTTCCTATAATTGAAAACACACCTTGGGAAGAAGATCTGACTGAAAGCTTGGCTCAAGCTATCAAAGATTATCCATCGACAACAGCCGTCTTGGTTAGACGTCATGGGATATATGTGTGGGGTGACACATGGAAAAGTGCAAAGACTCAGTCCGTATTTTTTATTTTGCTTAAAAACGTATTTAAATTGTCTTTTGTTTTTTAATATTTTTTATGTCTTTTTATAGATGTGAAAGCTATGACTATTTGTTTGATGTTGCTGTACAAATGAAAAGGTATGGCTTAAACCCAAGTGAAGCACCAAAATAATAGAAGAGTCAAGTAAAGGATTTGAGTGAGAACTATTAAATCCTATTATCAATTTTTACTTGGTAAATTGTAATTGAAAATTGGAGAGTTCAAAATACATGGTATAACTACAAATCAACAATGTTGTTCCTATTGGGAACATATTTTAAATTATGTATCTTCTCTTGTTTTTTTTTTTCAATTTTTATTATTGTTGAGTCCATATGTATCCATACGTACCTGGGGATATTTTTCCACGTTTATATTAAGCTTTGAGCTTGGAAAATAATCGCTTCCAATTATTTTAAATGTTTGAATTCATAAAGATTTATTCTCTTCTACTGTAATATTTGATGATTATTTGGAGGTCGTGAGATGCGGTCTGGTGTGACATAGGTTTAGAGAAACATTTTATTTATCATACGAACGTTTTGATCTTTATTGAGATCATCTTCAGTGGTCAAAGTATTGTTTTTTCTGTATAGATGTGTCATTCTTGTCTGTCAGTGGGCATTCTCAACAGACTTCTGTACGGAAAACAAACACGAAGACGAAGATGAGCTTCATCAGTCATGGCATGATTTTTGAAATTTAGCTTTAGGGAAGGGAATTGTCATAAAATTCCAGATGCTGGGATTCAAACACACAAATGCACATTTCACTAATAACTCATTGTTTAAAGTAAGTACCCTAATTTTTTTTTTTTATTTATTTATTTTTTTTTTTTTTTTACAATGGTACACATCTGAACTCTGCTATATTAGGTATAATCGATCACATCAAACTACTTCCTTTTCAAATAACTCAAAACATCTTGATAAGTCTATTTGTACCAAAATCTAAACTTAAAAATAGCACTCCTAAAAAGTTGTGTTTTTGACCCAAGCGTGTACTTATTGTCATTTCTAAAACATTCAGAAAATAATTATTTATTAGAAAATCAAAGTAATAAAAATTATAATTATATATTCTAAATTCAAGTTTAATGGAAGTGTTCTTAAATAGCATAAGAAACACATAATTTCTGTTTGTTGAAAGTAATATCAAAGAATATTTTCTTTAAATACAAATCCTGTGTGCAAAATAACGAAGCGTCAAATCATTCTAATTTCCAGTTTTCTACAATGAAATCTAACAGGAAGACACTCCCACCATCCGCTCATTGAATTAGCCCCTCTCTTTCATCAGTGCTCCCTTTACTTTTCTCTATTCATTCTCCTCCCTACCTATTCTTTGGTATATCCCATGGACCATGGTATCTCCACCCCCTCCAACTATGACTCATCCGACGACCTCAAGGCTCAAACTCAAAGCCCTATTAACATTCCATTCCTGAATACACAGGCTAAACTTTTTAAACATCCATTTTCAAAGCCTGTCTGCCTCAATGCAGTTGCCAGCAACATGTTAAATTTAAGAGTATTGCTAGTTTCAGCTTTCAATTTCAACTGCAAGCAACACACAACTGATTTTATTTCACGTGTACATATACAAAAAGTAAACTACTTATGTACATTTTTTACTCCTGACCTTGCACAGTGGCATATCAGCCATATGTACAATTATGTCATAATTTATATTATGTTATGTAAGAGAATTAATTCTGTATAAGAGCGATTATACAATTTTATAATCTTGATGTTATCAAAAGCAACAAGTAATATTGAAATTAAACAAAAACGTTATCAACTGTCAATATCCCAAGAAAACTGGTTTTAAACTTTTCCACTATTATTAACTTGAAAGAATTTATTTAAAAAAATTATCCTTCGTTTCGTTCATTGAAAGAATCATGTCCTTCAAAAATCCCTAGAATGTTGAGTCACATTTCTTCTTTATAAAAGTATTTTATCAAACTTATGAGATAAAACCAGTCTTATAATTCCCATTCAACAAGAAACAACTGCAGTTGCTTAGTTGGAATAAGTTTGACAACTAAGGTAAGTGATCAGGTTTATCATAAGTCTTGCATGCTAAACAATTATAACAATCATAAATAATACGTATTTTATGACATTTTTATTTTTTATTAATACATATTTCACTTGGCCAAAAATAGTGTGGGTAAGTGATAGATTTTTCGGTTTTTTATTGAATCAGTGTTCAGCATATGGTTGACAGAACATTCACCTGTTTTTATAATTCTTAAACCGTGACGTTTTTAAAAAGAAAACTTTAATAATTATTTAACTTTTCATAGGATCTGTTTACAAATGTCTCAGGGGAAATTTCCTATATTAAAAGGAAACACGTCATCCCTGACTCATTAATAATATTGCAATTAATTTAAGTGATATTTTTTTATCTATTATATCACAAATGGTTGAAACGTTCGTGTATAATAAAAAAATGCACTAGAGGTTTTCATTTTTTCACATCGAATTGTTTATCGAATGTGACGGTTTTATCGCAAATTTGTCAAAACCCTGTTTGTTCAGCGATAAAAAAAACCAGGCAAACTTTCCTTTGGAATTGGACCCATGCTGCGTGGAAGGCAAACAAAAAGAAAGGAAGGTACAAAGTAGAAAGGAATGCCTGTGATTAAGCCCTTCTCGGACCTAACGTGAACGAAGCCCACCGCATTCCAACGCGAATAAGATTCAGCCTCCACGCCTATAGAAAAGAAATAAGAAATATTTTAAAATTTACATTTTTTTATAGATTGCATAATACATATCGCATCGGTATGGTGATTTCCATATTTGGTGTACTGCTAGGTATTCCATCTCATTCATTCTTGTTCCTTTCCCTACCAATTATAACCAGTTTTGATTTTGTTGTTTATATTTACATATTCATTATCGTAAAACATTATTTATTTGTTAATAAATGTAAAGAGCCCGAAAGTCCGTCATGGAATGTAATAACATAAATACCACGAATTCAAAAGAGATATGTTTGGCTAAATTCAATATAAATGGAAATGTGTTACAAGTTTAAAAACAAAATTAATAACGAGAGTTAGATCTGGGGCATAAAATAATCACTGGTAAGGAAATTTATTGAAATTTCAAATTGATGCTGGTGTACAAAAGGGAAATTATTCTGATGGAAAAACGTTGAACAATTAGTCTCAGTGTTCGATTTAATGAACACGAAATACGAAGAAAAGGAACAGCTTAAATTTCCCACATTTATCTGTTTGAAGAAATTATTGCGAAAAATAGAAGAATTTTGCGAGGAAATGCCAAAAATAGTGTACAATTTTTAATGGCTTTTCGGATATAATGTCCGTTCATACGGATAAAATATAAAGTCGCCATAATGGGAATATCACGTGAAATAAATTCTTTAAAATATATAATCACCGTGCACCCCTACAATTTATTGTTGTTCTTTTTGAGAAATTGATTTTCGAGTACAATCTGTTAATATAATTCTATTAAAGAACCACCATAATTATTCAGATTGCTTAAAATTTAAATAAAGTTAGACAGTAATTATTAAATTTTAGGTATTTGTTTAAATTTTTGGAAAAATATGGTAATTTGTTGTAGTTAGTAAATGCAAAAGTTATTTTTAATTGATGTATAACACGTTCCTTCCTTCCTTCCTTTCACATACATTTCGATAGTAAAAATCCTTTGTGAAAGTCATCTCATCAAGCGGCAGTATTTAAGGGAATAGGAAATTGTCATATGTATAACCGACATTCCAATTTTTCATAACATGAAATTCAATTTAAAAATTAACGTAACCAAAAAGATCCACTTGTATGACAGTTTACTTCATTGTTCTAAATCTCTGTCAAGTTCCTGTTGATCAGTGGAAACTGTTTCATATTTATCTTTTCTTTTTTTTTTTCTAGGAAAAAAATCGTTTTTCTTAAAAAATTGTAGAGGTTGCAGAAAGCAGACATCAACTTTTTTGTTAAAAACATTTTCATTTTGTTTATATTTATGATTGAAATAAACTTACTTATCAAACGTTTTATTTTATGTTTCAAATTATAATTTATTTACGGAGAGCCAACTCTATGCCATTAGGGCCATTTTATGGGAAGGGGTTCTACACCCCTGTGAAGTTTCCTGTTGATCATAGTCATCACTATTCATCTAAACTTTATCCCTTCCTATATAGTCATAACAATCAAACCAATTTAAACCTCATCCAGTCTTGGAGGATAAAAGTTACGGAAACTAGATCCACCTAAAAAATCCAAATATCCAGATGACTTCAATGAAAACCCATTCCAATCTAACCTGTTCCAAACCCCTGTAAAGTTTCCTTTCATCAGTGGAGTCATCCCATTATTATAACTATTTTTGAAGAGAAAAAAATTGTTTTGTTCAAAAATTGGTGTTCCGCAGTTTTTTTGTGCGTTCAATATCGAGTTTGTGAGCGAATAATATTTTTTTTATATTTGTATTTCTGTTAAGTGTCACTGCTGGTTGACTTCTCTTATCCTGTATAACATGCTAATCTTTATAGGAATGATAAATGGAGGAGTGGGTTGTTCTATATTTTTTAAAAGGTAGTTCTATTCACGGTTAGTTCTTTTCATTTTGAAGCTTATTGCTCATCGTCAGGTTGAATAAATTTACTACCGTATAATGAGCTATAAGCTTCGAATTCGGACGTAAAAACAACTAACTACGTGTAGGGACTAACTTTTTAAAAAAGATATGCTAGTTTTATTGACATTTACCTCTTTTGCATGTTGCACCCATTAAACTAAAATAGCTGTTGTAAAAATCATAATAATAAAAATAAAAAATAGATAAGGCAAGTATATGTAATGGTAGTATCGTTCTAAATATTTTTTGTATCTTTTCATGTGGCTAAAATTAATTTAATACTTGAAAAAGTCTGAGTTACAAATGTAAACAATGAACGTTCGAATATATTTCATTGTTTAATGATACTAAGAGTGCTTTAGTTTTATTAAATTTTCTTCGTTATAAATATTAACTGGGAAGAGAACAAAAAATAAACAAGACGGCAGCCAGACTTATTGAATTAGTTGATCAATGAAACGAGAATTTGTTGCTAGTTATGTACGCAGAGTTGGAAAGGTTTTTTTTTAGGTGAATTTTAATAAAGTATAAGTAGTCTAATTTCATAGGAAACAAAAAAAAAGTATTTTAATTTATTAATAAATAATTTAATAATACGAATAAATATAAAAAACTTTAAAAGAGGTGGGTCAGCCCATTCCATTCCTACCATGACGGTTCTGTTTTGGATATTTGCTGCGTGATGCCGCGGCAGTCACGTTCTGAATTAGTCGCAATCATCGGGTTCAAGTTGTCTTCGTTACTTTTACGCGTTCCTATTTTAGTTATTTCTATTTTAAATTGTAAACCTTAGATATAATTTTTACATTTTAGTTTAAATAGTGTAACGAGAGGGACGAAAGCGCATTTCCCGTCCGAAACAAGCCCAGGTACGTTTGGTTTTACGGTTTGTGAATAATATTCTTCCCTTTTGTGAATCGCTTTTTTAGAAAGTCGCACGTCCTTCAATATGATTAACACATTTTCAATAGTTTCTTTTCAATAAAACCCATCAAAATTTCGTAAACGTGTTTCGGGCAAGTTTTTATTTCGTATTCTTTGGACATTTTTAGTAGGTTTGTTTTGAAAAAATAGCTGGGAAAGGACTCTGGTAGAAAATGACCCATTGCTTTTATCGTTGAGATATTTGGACTCGTGCGGCTGCTTCCTACATTTCGTCTGGGTCCGACTTTTTTTTTTGTCTAAATGGAGCTCACAAAGATATTGAAACATTTCAGGTATGATTTTGGTTTTATTTGGATTAAAATGGATTCTAAAACTGCTGATTTCGAGGTCGGGAAGTTCCGAGGCGTTCCAAACTCCATTCGAGACCAAATCCCATGGTTATTTCTACCTTAAACATATTTTCAAAGTTTCAATTTAAATTGTTCGGTATTATTATTGGAAAATAAACGCAATTTTGAATTATTTGTTCATAAATCGGTATTACAAGCATTCCAAATTTGTTTTATTTTTAAGAACTCAATACATATAAAACACATATAGTGTATTTGATAAATAATTTCAAAACAAAGAAAATTTGTCTTATTATTCTAAGAGGGCTTATCTCCCCCTCTCTCCAGCACATCATAATAAGATGCAAAAGATAGAAAGACGAAAGAAGTAGCATCTTAAGAGAAGTTATTAATTACGAAATTCTTCTTTCATCGTACACCAAAACGACATACAATAAACTATGAATTCTTGTGCAGTGCAAAAATCAAATATAAGTGAAAATAAGTTTTGTATAAAAAGTTAACCATGTAATAATTATTTTGTTTATAAATGGTTGTATATATCAATTATACCAAATAAAAAAATAAAAAGAGGGCTTATAATAAAAATAATTTTAAAAAAGATGAATCTAGGCGTAATTTTATATCTTGGGTAATATGAAATTTTAGAATTACTGGCAATATTTAAGTTTTATTTAAAGTAAAACCAAGATATTTATGTGATTGGAAAGTTGCATGGTTAGATTATGTTGGATAAATGAAATGATCTTTGATTAATATTTTAGTTTGTATTCAAAAGAGATTCTACTCGCCTGGTTATATATAAAATCCTAACGACGAACAAAATTATATTTACAAATATGTACTACATGTTTATTATTAATGTAAAATATGTAGTAGTAACTTCAAGGGCTACAACTCAATGATGGGGTTTTAATTGTCCGTAAAATAGTGAAAATACGTGTTGAAAATGTACGTATACTTTACATGTAAGAGTTCATCAACAGGTAGTACATATTTGTAAATATATTTTTGTTTTGTAATTAGGATTTCATATAATAAATTAAACATTTCTTTGTTGGTTATTTATGTTAACACACTCCAGCCAAGTTTGCAGAATGGGACTAGGGAAAAAAAGAAGAATATATATATATATATTCCATTCCTTGATTGTCTCGAGTGTTTTTATTTGAGTAATTTTGTTTTGTAAGCAATGTGGAATTGTAGAATTTCAGTATGATTAATTTCCTTCCGTTCAATTCTCTCAACTAAAAACCCTTAATTAATTGTAGTATGATTAATGTTTTATTATTCTAAAATTGTGTTGGTTGGAAAGTTTAAAGATAAGATAACGTACAATCTAAGGATTTCAGATTGATGTATAATTTATATTTTAGTTTTACAAAAGGGATTAAACAATTGTTATTGTGGTATTGGAAAGTTCCAAGATATTCTTAATACCACCAAAAGATATCTAGTTTCCAAAGCTGTTTGTACTAAATATATCCTCAATTATATAGGTTGTTATTATTATTATTCTAAATATATTATTATAAATAGGAAAAAGAACAGTTATTTTAATTATATGCTGATAAGTTGGTGTGAGTATTGCAAGCATTCCAAGTTTTTTTATTTGCAATACACTTCATACAAAACACAATGTGAGGTATTTTTTTAATCAAAGAAAAAGCAAAAATGTTCTAATATTTATAGAGATCTAAGTTAGCTTATAATAATAATAGATATGGGGAAAACTACTGAAAAAGTATGTACTTTATGTTATTTCTAAACATAATTATGCTTTATGGGTAATATGAAATTTTGGAACCACATACAAGGTAAAATTTATGTTTTATTTAAAATATAAAAGAGTAAATTTGTGTCATTGAGAAATTTCAAGGTTGTATTATGTGGGATGTTGTAAAGCAAGGTTGGATTTGTATTTGAGTTTGTATTCAAGAGGGATTCTAATCGCCTGGTTGGTAAGTTTAAAGGTTACATATTGCACATTGATTAGGGTTTTAGTTCTTAATTAAAAAAGTGAAACACTTGGTTGAAAATAATACATGAACATGATTATAAATATGTAGTCACATTTGTAAATATAATTTTGTTTTGTAGTTAATGTGGAATTTTACAATTGCTGTATAATTACAGTGTTTATTTTGTTAGTCTAAACTTAGTGATGATTGCATAGGTTGCAAGTTCCATTATTAGATAAAATAGAATTTACAAGTTTCTGGTATTTTTGTTTTAGTCGTATAAAAGAAATGTTTAAGTAGGTTATTGTGTAATTGGAAAATTAGAGAGTATTGCTAATTCATCAACAAGGTAATCAGTTTCCAAAGTTTAAGGGATAGTTAGGGTAGAATACATGACTTAAAGAGAAAACCAAAAATTCACAAGCAGGAGCCTCTAATCATTAGCAAAATCATCTAGAGGTCCAAAGAGCAGAAGTGTGACAAGGACAATCACCCAGAATTCTACAGAGCAGCAGTATGACCAGGAAAATCGTCCAGAGGTCCACAGAACAGCAGTGCAACCAGGAAAATAATCTAGATGTCCTAAATACTGACAAAAAGTGACATTCACAAGTAGCCACATTTAATTACCAGCAAAATCGTTCAGAAATCCATCGAGCAGCAATGGTTAACAACCAGTTAAATTGCCCAGTCAAGCAGCAGGAGCTAATTACTAACAAAGTACAAAATCATGATTTTCCTCAACACCTCAGCTACATAACAGCAAAATCATCAAGATGTCCTAAATACCAACAAAAAGTGGCACTTTCACTAGTTCTCATTGCCAACAAAATCTTTTGGAAATCCACAGAGCAATGGTGGCTAATGATCAACAAAATCAGGTTACCAACTCATGCTGACAAAAACAAAACACTACCAGTCATACCTAATTCCTGGCAAAATCATCCAAAGGTTCACAGAGCAGCAGTGGCTATTACCAACAAAATCAGCCTAAGTCAAAGAGCCGATGTTTGTAGACATAAAGAATAATGCAGTCAACGTGATTAAAGCTTTCCTTGGATGAAATATAATACAAAGGTAATATGTGATGCAGAAAAACCAATATTTTTGGGCAGTGTGAGGCATAAATGCTAAAGTTGATCTTTGTTAGTGAGATTAATACTTAGGAATTTGCACATAACATCTTGGAGGAGTATGGAGGAGGAATGATGATTTTTGTCAAATTACAATATCTGCACGAGTGAAAATGGAGGAATACAGCTAGTATATTATTTTTTCTGAACATAATTATATTTTGTAAATTTTTATCACAAAAATTCCTTGAAGTTAACAAACTACTAATTAAATGTATTTTTCATTGCTTTTCAGAAACACAATATATTACAAATATTTTTATTAGTACAACATCAGTATTGGGGCAGCAGATCTAACTGTCATAAACATGAATGTTTACATGGCTAAGTGGTTTTTATCCACATCCCTCTGAAACTTTTGTGAGAAAGAGGGATACACACCCTTAGAAGTCAAGTCTTGAAGGGAAGGGCCTGCTGCCGCTATTTGGTAGGCCATAGGCTGCCTCCATGTTTTAGCTTTAACTTTACAGTAATATAGGGCAGATTGATTTTTTTTAAAGATATATATGTACAAATCATAGTGTTTTTTTAAATAGGTCTAAGGTCATTTAAGTGCATCTTTAGTAATAATGCATAAGTTCAATACTCTTTTTTTCTTATTTTCAGTGTTATCTCTATCTTTATTAGATATTATTTGTATGGTCCAAAGTATTTGAGATAATTTCTATTGTGACCGATTTGAGTAATAAAATAAGGTTTTATCATAAACCTCATGGAAATCTCATGCAATTAGTTTGAAATTACAATGCAAAAGGAATATCAAGTGTTTTGAACAACTTGAGTCATAGCTTTGTGTTTCATGAACTCATGATTTATTCCAGACTAATTAAAGTGTATACTGTTTAAATATTGGGATTGTTTTGTCAATTACTGACAGATTGAAAACCAATTATTTGAAAATGCAAATACGTGTTTTACATTATTGCATTATTATACTATACATAATAATAAAACATGAATTTTAATAGGATAATTGTTTTGATTGAATTCTAGATGCCTCCAACTACCAATGGTACTGTAAATAAACCTCTAAACATGGCTCAGAAAACAACAACAGTGACAGACAACTCAGTAAGATTTCCTGCGACGGTAGAAGAAGATGGTCCATTGCCATCAACGAGCTGGAGTATTCCACTTTCTGAAAGCATGCGTCATGAGGCTGAAAGGCTTAAAACATTTGAGCAATGGCCAGTAACTTTCATCACACCCAGAGCAATGACTTCTGCAGGTTTCTACTACTTAAAGAGAGAAGACCTTGTTAAGTGTGCTTTCTGTGGTGTTGAAGTCGGTCGTTGGGTACCTGGTGATGACCCAATGGCTGATCATAAGAAATGGTCTCCAGGGTGTCGCTTTGTTAAAGAAATCAATGTTGGCAATGTTCCAATTAGCGAAGAGACTAACATGAACAATATTGAAACTGACAGAGGTAAGACAAACATATTTTAACATGATTTTTTGTTCAAAAACTATTAACCCAGTGACCAAAGTGTGTCCAAAGCATTATCCATCTTGTGGATTCTCACTCTTAAATGCATTTTATTAAAACGTTACATGTTTATGATTATTTATCTAATTTTGTTTTTTTGCATCTTAGGATATGACACGTGTGGTTCAGTTGAAATAGGACTATCCCAAGATCAAGTAACAAAGGTGAACATCCTGGAAAAACATGCTGGATATCAAAAGACAAGGGAACCTGCCTTTCCACATTATGCAGCTTACAGTTCACGGCTAATGTCGTATGAAACCTGGCCAGTTTCTCTTAAACTAAAGCCAAATGTGCTTAGTGATGCTGGATTTTTTTATACAGGTAAAATAATAGAAACATTTCTATGATATAATTAAAAAGTTTTGTAGGCCAACATTGTGTACTAACACGCACAGTGTTATGCCAAAATGCTAGTGTTCATTATGAGAATACTGGCATTACTATATGCCAAAGGTCTAAAGTGCTTGTTATGAAACACTACAAAGTGCTGCTATGCCAAAACACTAGTGTTCTATACAAGACCAAGATAGCACAATTTGTACCTTTTTCCACCATTCTAGTCTCAATCAAGTAGACACTTACTCAATTTATTTAAAATTATCATACTAATTGTAATAATATGTTGTTAATAATTAATTTTTTTGGCCAGGTAAAAGTGATCAAACTGTATGCTACCACTGTGGGGGTGGATTGAAAGATTGGGAAGAGACTGATGAACCCTGGGTTGAGCACGCAAGGTGGTTTTCTAAGTGTTCATTCGTTCTGCTTGTTAAAGGCAAAGATTTTGTCGATGAAGTTTCTGGCAACAAAGCAAGTCAAGTGAGTATCATTGTTAAATATAATTCACTATTTTTTGTGGCCTGCTTGACCAATAAATAAGTTGGATCAGTATAATGCTCACAACATAACAGTTGTGGTATTATGTTTCAATATTGTTCATTTTCCTCCTTTAATGGTACTTAAATGTCAATTGCATGTATTTCTTATATTTGTCCTTTGTTTCAATATAGTTTGTAAAATATTTATTGTACATTTTCAGATATAAAGTTATTTTAATCAATTAATTTAACTTTATAGGTCAAACTATCCTTGT
Source organism: Cimex hemipterus (assembly GCA_039619505.1). NCBI lineage: Eukaryota > Metazoa > Arthropoda > Insecta > Hemiptera > Cimicidae > Cimex > Cimex hemipterus. The sequence continues at coordinate 3,782,610 of CM077105.1, read as the reverse complement.
TGAAGTTTTTAATTATGCCATTATTAAAAACTTAGAGGATCTTCCATAAAGATAGTCTTTTTACTTAATTGCTTTCTGCTTACGGTGTTAGCAAAACCTATCTTTTTTTCTTTGGAGGAAGTTATGGAAATTAGTAAAATTCTTCTTTTCTTCTTTTGAGGAAGGTATTGAAACTATATTTTCAAAGCTCCATTTGAACGAAGTATAACCACTGACTTTGGGTTATGCGTGTAGTATAATGTTTTTATCTAAAGGTATGCATAGCTAAAAATAAAAAAAAAAAATCTTATTTGCTGATTTCTGATTAAGATTAAAATAAACACAACACTCCCAACATGACACATCTACACAGAAAACAATCTTTGAGCCCTGAAGATGATTTAAATAAAGATGAAGAATTGGCCCAATAAAGAAAATGTTTTTCTATCCTACACACCCAAGACTGCTGCATCTCACCATCACCAAACAATCATGCATATAAAATAAAATGCTTAGAAAAGGCCAAATTTTCATGCAATAAAAACTTTAAAAATGTTTTTTAAAAAAGTACATTGTACCTCTCCCATTTAATATAATAAAAACATTATTTTCATAATAAAATTCATTATTGCCGATTGTTTATGATGTGAGATAGTTTATTTTAAATGGAATTACAGAATATTACTAGAACTATTTATTTCATAATAGAATTCCACTCATGTGCACAAATATACAGATAAATGCGTGGTGTTTAGTGACAATTAATTATTATTTGGGGATCATTAGGTGTGGTCAGGTGTGAGTGATGTAGGTTTAGAACATTTCGATCTTCATTGAGATCATATTCAAGGCCTGGGTACAGATCCTACCTGTACAGATAAATGTTATAATAAAATTTCAAAATATGCATTAGATCTATAAAAAAAAATAATAATCTTGTGAAATTTAAAATTGATGTTTTCATTAACCCTATTAAAATTTATTTGTATTTATTTTTCAAACATCAGTAGGACATATATTTGAAATCAATGATTGGGCACGTGAGGCAGGTCGCGCTTGCACTCGGAGTTACATTTCAGACCCTTAGCTGTTGAGGATTAAAACAAATTAGACATAAGCCTTCCCTTCTGGGTAGCCCTGTAGTCACCAGTACAAAATTAAGGTGCTGTGAACTGAGCAGGTATCTTTTTATGTCGTTCTGCTCCCAAGCTGAGAAAGACAAAGAAATAAAAATCAAGATACATATATTATGATGGTACATAAAACAATTTCTTGGAAAATTCTCGTCATCTGAAGTTAAAAACTATGTATCTTCGATTCGGCATACGTATGGTCAAGGCCACTACTGTGCATTTTCCCTTTTGCTGCAGTTTTTTCTTACACAATTTGTCTTTAAACTGTTATCCCATAAAATTGTTGCATTTTCATGTTGTTTTTGACCATAAAAAAAATTTAAACACCAAAAAATTGAAAAAATACACATTTATGGATAAAACCTTAAAATATGATTTTTTTTACAACATGAGTGGCAAAAGAACACCTCTTTTCAATTCTCAAAAAAATGATAAAATTTCTGCGCCTTGGGTTTTTATTGATTAGTACAAGAAACAATGATTGAATTTTTTACATTAAATCTTATAAGCAAGCTAGCTATTAACAATGATTTAATTTCAGGAGGCAAAATCTTCAAGTTCAAATGATGAAGTGGGTCAGGTCAGCACATCCACCGATACTGAAAAAACCCTGTAAGTGTTGTTATTTATCCATTATTGCATTCAGCTTTTTATTTAACAATTATTGTTATGTATTCAGGATGGAAGAAGGCGGTATCGTAGATACCATTTGTACAAAGAAAACCACAGCGAATAGTGAGTCAACAAATGACGGCCGTCTTTGCAAGATCTGCTATATGGATGAAATGGGTGTTCTGTTTCTGCCATGCGGGCATATTGTCGCGTGTGTCAAGTGTGCACTCTCCCTAAGGACGTGTGCAGTGTGTCGGAAACCTGTGACAGCCACATTCCGAGCCTTCCTGTCATGAATTTCCAGAAGTTTTAAATGACATTATATTGTAACTTCTAGTCAATACTTTTATTTCTCCTCATAACATACTCCAGTTTCGTTTATCTCAGTTTCGACACATTTTTAAACAATTACAAGTTTTCTTTTTAAGGACTTTTTTGTTGTTGTGTATATTAAATGTTTTGCTGAAATCAAAGCTTATAAAGCCAAATTTTTATTTGTTAGGCACCTTATTACTAAGTGAAATTCCCAGAGTGAGTTGAATCACATCTTGCCCCTATTTTTTTTTTTTTTTTTTTTTTGTTGTATAATGAATTTACATAATTATTTATGTATATTGTTATTATATAAAGGTATTATATATTTTTGTCAAACATAAAACACAATTTAATGTAATGTGTTTTGGCATTAAGATTTTACTACCTCTGTTTTTATATAGAAAAGTGAAGTTTTTTTTTCTTGTCGGTGTGCTCTGGAATTTTCAAATCCACCCTGTGGGGGGCAGTCACTAACGACCCAAGTATTTTCACCCTGCCTTACTATTCCTTTGTAAATATTTAAAATAATGTTGGATGGCCCTGCAAAAACAAAACTATGGGTACGGTTAGAGGAAATTTTTATCAAACAATTTTTATCAAGTTTTCACATTTATTTCATATTGTAACACACCAATGTATAAAATATGTGTATTTAGAAAAGTAAAAAGATAAGTGAAGATAATTAAAATACATAAATTGTAAATAAATTTTAACTTACAAAACAAAAACAAAAAATCTATAAAAAAGAGGAAAAACATTAGGTACAAACTATTACTTAGTAATTTAGAAAAAAATTCCAATACCTGGAATCCTGGAGGTTATTGGCACAAATTATTTCAGAGAGGAGATAAATGATGAATAGAAGACACAGTCAGATTTCATTTGTAGGTCTGCTTCCACTTTTCTATTCCTTGAAATTTAAGTTTTTTTATGGGTAATAGTCCTATCAATAAACACAATTTTGTGGCAATACTTAAAGTTTAGAGAAAATAAATGACAGTAAATATTCAAATAAAAATAAAAGTTTCCTTTCATAATCGAACAGTTTTATAAAATCTGCTATAGAACTACCTTGCATTATATTTTTGCTTAGAAATCCTGATATTAAATTAGCCATTCATAGATAATAATGTTAACATTTCTATGAATAAATCTTTTATAAATGAGGACTAATGGTATCGTTTTCCATCTTCTATTTGAGATGTACATCTAGAATTGCAGGAATGTTATTAAATAACGATAGAATCAAAGGGAACATGATATTTTTTCTTTAAAGATTTTCTTTCATTTTAAAGTGTTTGAAATCATTGTAATTGTCACATAATTATTTTTGTAAATAGTATTAATTTATGTGTAATGTTAATATGTCTTATTCACAACATGATAATAAAAATAAATAGCTAATTAAAAAACAAAAATCGTAAAAGTTAACTTTTTTCATCATAAACCCTAAATTGGGTTGGTTTTAGTTTAATGCCTGTTAAAGCAATTAAAAAAAAAAGTAGAGCAACTATTAAAAAATTAATAACTTGCTAACTTAAAAAAAAATTGTAAAAGTTGACTTTTTTCATTATAAACCATACCATATATGGGTTAAGTTTTAAGTTTCATGCCTTTTAAAACTATTTAAAAAAGAAAAGTAAAGCAACTATTTACCAAAGTAATGTAACTTTATGCTTTGCACAATTATATACTTTATTAAGCTTTTATTATTGATTAGATGAATATATAATGTTTGGGCAGATTTGTAAAATTTACATTTGTAGGTATTTTGTTTTATTTGCAATTGTATAAATTAGGCTGGATATAATAAATTGAATTAGAAGTTTATTGTTTAAAGGAAAATTGTTACCTTATACTTTTTTGTTCACCATTGATATGCATACCAATATATATGACACAAGGCACCATAAAAATATTGCTGTAACTACATCAACTTGCAAAGCGTGAAAAAAATATCCCTAACCAAAGCTTTTTAAAAGATAAAGGAGAATTCCCAGTAAGATTGGCAATCTAAGTATAAAAACTTATAGAAAACTTACTACTAATCACAATTAATTACGGTTTTTAGTTGAGATGAAGAAAAAGTTAATGGCACGAGAGGGATTCGAACCCACGACCTTCGGCTAGATACGCCGCTGCTCTACCACCTGAGCTATCGTGACCTCAATCCACTCGAACATAAACTCCTCATCTCAACCTCACGTTATGAATTTTCCCTCCTTTCACCATATTTCAAATGTCGTGTAATCGGTTTGGATTCTTGATGAAAATTGAAATGGCGACGGAGAGCCATTTAGTGAAGTGTACCCCGTTTTAAATCATTAATTCACTATTTTCATGGTCTGCTCGATCAATTAATTACAGTTTTTAGTTAGTTGAGATGGGGAGTTGATGTCCTAGTCTGAGGATCGAGGTCACAATAGCTCAGGTTGTAGATAGAGCAGCAGTGTATCTAGCCGAAGGTTGTGGGTTTGAATCCCTCTTGTGCCATTAACTTTTTCATCTCAACTAAAAACCGTAATTAATTGTGATATATTAATTGCTCGAGCGGATCACGAAAATAGTGAATTAACTTATTACTAATGTTGATGAAGAAGAAATAGACCATGATGATTGATGCGTTTGGGATCTGGTTTTAGTCAGGTAACCATACATTATTACAAATGTAATTTCACTCACCCTGGCAATTAAATAACTATTTATTCTCCCTGGTTTTGTCACCCTTTTTTTTTCTCTTCAATATGTTCATCATAAATCAATTTCAGTTTATTTATTTGGTCCTGTTCTGTATCATTCTTATTATCATCGAGATCATGTTTGCTCAAATTATGAGAAAAAAATGAAAGCCTGAATTCAGGACGGAAGAATGTTCTATCCTAGCCTTTATTTTCTTTGAGTATGCTTTCTGAGTTAATGTTCTACCTAATTTCACAATTGACATGTTTAGAGAGCATTTCACCCAACTTGTTTGGATTGTATTTTTTTTAAACATTCTTTTTGTCTCAAATTCTTTATTTTAAACATGTAAGTATATATTATTATTGATGTTTTCATGAATTTATTTAAGCTGATTGTTCACTTTCAAGATAATTCTTTGTGTTTAATGTAGTACACCAGTCATTGTACAGTACGAACTCATGTCACATGGCCAGCCCATCGACTGCTGAAATCCACTCACGCCAATTGCTCTGGCTCAGAAACAATAGAAAAGGCATCTTCCCTCAGGTCAATGGGATACCTTATACAGCCAAAATGACAAACGAGGTGAAGTTAAACTTATAGGACTAATTTTAATTGTGACACTTAAAAAACAAACTTTTCAGATTGCTTGTATATAAAAATACAGATTTGAGAACACTTCCTTCAGCTACATCATCTCATGTTTCTATTTCATGAAGGTGAAATATATGTAACCAACTTAATTACTGACGCATGGAATGTCTAATCCACTCACACTTTTGTTTCTTGTGTTGATGAAATCAATGCTAAATGCTAAACTGCAATCTTAATGTACTTACCACCCTAAAGTTCTTCTAATTATTAAAAATGATGCAGTTTGGTCAACCAATCCAATTGTATAAGCATTGTAACCATGCACCTGGATTCACCAATAATTTTAGAAAGAAACAATGTGGGATAGAATTGTTGTGAGGAGACTGACTGTAAGGCTGGGCTGAGATTTCAGGGAAATATAACATTCAATAACATGATTCGTCACAGTGTTCCAAACAATAGCGCCTAGGTTGTAAGAACAATATTTAATTAGAAACCCCTAGTTGGACTAGTTTTCTGCTGTATACCAGGCCTAAAGTCTACACCAATAGGAAGGCTTTGGCCATATATGGCCAAGATAATGCCTCTTGATTGCTAATGTTGACTTCCAGTGCATGACCAAGGAATCAGGCTGAGGGAGACAATCCTAACAGAAAACAAAATTTATGGCAATGTGTCAGTCAACACCTCAACAAAAAGTAGCTACCCGTACACTAGGTAGCTTACAAAGACTAGCAAACCTATGTATCACAGGGGCAATGAAAACAACCCCTACAAATGCACTAGATACCCTGCTAAACCTACCTCCACTAGAACTATTCATACAGGGAGAGGCTAGGAAAAGCTCATTCAGGCTCCAAAAACAATTAAATTGGAAAGGAACCAAACAATTCGGGCACACAACCATAATAAACAAAATCAGACACCCATTATTAGAGATGGGGACTGACTATATGGTCCCGGAAACAATCTTCACGACCTCCTACAAAATCTCAACAGACTACAAAGGAGAAGAAGAACACAGGAGAACATCGGACACAATGATATGGTATACGGATGGCTCCAAAACAACTGAAGGAACCGGATCAGGAGTTTTCTGTACAAGCCCAAAATATGAGCAATCAAACTCACTAGGGAAGTACACCTCGGTCTTTCAAGCAGAAATACATGCTATCAATGCTTGTGCTCTGGAAAATCTTAAAAGAGGTTACACTGACATGTACAAGAATCACATCAAAATTAGTCAGTGAATGCATCCAAAATCTCCAAAACCTGGGAAAACACAAGGTAACGGTATCCTGGGTGCCAGGGCACAGGGGAATTTTGGGTAATGAAGAAGCAGACAGACTGGCCAGAGGAGGATCCACAAGACCATACATAGGCCCCGAGCCTATCCTTGGGATATCCAAAACAAATGTGGAATCCTCCATCGCAGAATGGATCCAAATAAAACAAAGAGAAAAATGGATAAACTCTAGCAGTGCTAGACACAGTAAACTCATGATAAAACAACCCTCACCAAAACTGGCAAAAACACTGCTACAACTGGAGAGGGCAAATTTCAGAGGAGTGGTGGGACTACTAACCGGCCACTGGCACCTGAGAAAACATCTACAGAACATAGGCATATAAATAGTGATCCAATTTGCAGACTATGTAATGAGGAGGAGGAAACAGCCACTCATATCATCTTCGAATGTGGAGCAATGGCTCAATGGAGATTCAATCTGACGCACAGAAATGACTCAGAGACCACATTGAAGCAATAACAGTCAATGACTTGATAATCCTGAGAAAAAGGATCGAGTCTATTGACTAAACTAAAGAACTAGGAAGGTACAATAAGCCAGAAGGCTGCAGTGCTTGGGGTACACAAACCCCACCTCCTAGTACCTTTGCCACCTAACCTAACCAGTCAACACCTCATGCATTCTTGAATCTCTGAGCAGAACTAAAAAAAAGGCTTGACATGCTCATTTACTTCAGTATAAGTTGAATCAAATTCTAACTAGAAAGAAAAGAGAAACAAAAGGCCAACTGGCCCTTGCAACTTCAGTTTGAAAACAAGCTAAAGGAAGGTGAAGGAGGGATTATGTTAGACTGCACAAGCTGTAATGCATAAAAATAAATATGGTGCAGCAAATTGTTAAAACCCCTAGCCAAAAAATGAGAGCAACAGGCTTGAGGGTATTCCAAACAAGTACACTAATACAGTAATTGTGAAATTTAGCCCTCGTATTAGTTTCATAGATTACGACTGCAAAAATTGAGTTTGATTTCCTTAGTGGTTTGGGATCCCAAGACAAAGGCAGCAAAATCCTTCAATAATGGACTATCGCGGGAATACTAAAATTATGAAATGTTAGGATTAAAATGGTAGTAAGACTGTTCACTCTGCACACTGCACACCCCAAAATCATATGATCGACTAGGAGTACAGAGTAGCTTCTGCTCTGACGTTAATCAAACAAAAATTTATACCTTAAAGTTCTGTTTTAGACAGGAAAAATAAAAATAATTCTGTACAGCTTTACTCAATTTTTAACTCTTTCATTGTCTCTTCAAATCATTATATATATATATATATATATATATATATAT
>CM077105.1:3761977-3774294 GCA_039619505.1 Cimex hemipterus | reverse complement strand
TATATATATATATATATATATATATATATATATATATATATATATACATATGTGTTGAACTGGTACTGAGTCACTATTGGGATGGTCCGATGGTCCACAACTGGGTTTTGATGTTACTCAAATGCCTTTCGTCATGGTACCATTTTCTATGAGGGACCTTTTACGTTTTAGCTATATCTATATTTGTTTAATTAAACCATTAAATATCTTAATTTTAAGACATGATTTTCCTTATAAATACATAAAAAGTTGGTCTTCAATAAGGTTTGAAGGAAACAAAATTAGTTAATAAAAATATATATAAATATATTGCTAACAAATAAAAAAAAGATGATTTTATTGTGAATACATTTACATTAATTACTTCAAAATATGTGAGTAAATAACTGAAGCTATGATATATTGCTCATACCTGCAAAAATTAATTAGAAATATGACAAAATTTTTATTATGTTAATTAGAATTCTACAAAGTATTTACATTTTACATTTGTCACATTAATTACATGTCTGAACGTAATGGGGAAAAAATAAAAATAAAAAATAGAAGTTGAATGATTGGAGTAATTAGTAAAGTTAATAGTTAAAAAATAATGCATTGACAATTTTAAAATATAATAAACAAGTAGGCGTGTGTTTATTTTAATGTCATTTTACAGGATTAGTAAAGTTTTGTTCTGTACATTACCTACAATCTCCTATCTTCTGCGGCCGGACTTACGATTACGGTGTTCTCCAGAGCTGCTCGAGGAACTGCGCCTTCTTCCTCGATAACTCTGTTTCCTGCTGTCAGACCTGTGTCTATGAGATTTTTTGTGTCTTCTGTCACGAGAACGGCTTCTGTTTCTGCTTTTTGACCTAGACCTGGATCTCGAGCTGCTTCTCGAGTAACGTTTGCGATGGTGTTTGTTATGCTTCTTTTTGTAATAAGGGCTTGGACTTCTCGAATCAGTATTACTTGACTCGCTGGAATTATATGAATGGCTTTTCTGATCGTTGACTTTTTTAACATCCTTCAGTTCTTCCCGAGTCTCGTTCCCCTTATCTCTTTTCCCTTCATTCACAATTTTTGGCTTTTGACCTTGATTGTTATATTTTTCCTTGTGATTCACAGTACCTAAAGCATTGAAATAATATATTTAAAGAGAAAATTATATTAATACCAAATTTTTGATATGAGAGTTAAAAGTCTGGAAAAAATTTAATGTATAACTCACAACACACTGTTTAATTTATATAATTTAATCAACTAGAAATAAGGAATAAATTAGCATTAACATGATTAAATCTTTTGGTATTTCATTTATAACATTATTAGATGCAAATTACATTGACTGACAAATCAGTTATGATGAAACAATGACCATTTTAAATTGAGATAATAAATTATGAATACAAATTCACACCAATTTCATGATAAATCAAGGAAAAATTTAATACATGAGCCACTTCAGACCAAAATAATTTTCATATTTGTTATTCAATCTGATTTAGAATTTGGCATTTTGCCTTATGTTTATAACTATTGTTCTTTTTCTAAGATTTTTTTTTTTTAATTAAGTGAATTTGCCATCTTACCTTTGTTAATTGGTTGTACCTGTTCTTCAACATTAATACTTCCTTCATTGTTTACATCTCCTCTCAGCTGCTTCCTTTCCCGCTCCTCCTGTTCAGCTACTTCACGTTCTATTCGGACTTCTACTTTGACAAACTCGTTTTTCAACCTTTCAATCCGGTCCTGAAACACAAGAAGGAAATGCATCAGCGTCAAAATCTCCCAAAATAAATTTGAACAACAAAACAGGAAATTTTCTATAGTTGAATTAATAGATCTAAAATTACTCACACGAATGTCCTGATCTGAATCTGGGTCAGTTACCTTCTCCTGTTCACTCTCGCTTCCAGAATCACTCTCATATATTCCAAGTCCTGCCAATCAATGTAATTAAGAGATGATATTTGATTTTTTTCAATTTTCAAATTATTCTACCAATATTCATTTCTCATTTTTTATCTAGCGATTAAAATTTCAACTTTGTATTATTATAATAGGATTGCTTGTTCAGTTTATTCATTATTGGTTAAGCATTATTAAGACATCTCAAAAATTAATTAGTTTGATTTAATTAACGCAATCCAGAACAAAATACAACATTTTCATGTTCTGACTTACCAAGCTTTCCAGTCAAAGAAGATAAAGCTGGTGTCTTGCGAATGGTTGCCGCTGGAGCTTAATGGTAAATAGAAAATTTTTATTAAACATAATAAAAACCAACTTAATGAAGATTCAATTTAAATTTTCAAAGATGAGTTAAAGGTTATGTATCCTTCGGACTTGATGTGTATACAGTGTGAACTAACAACTAAAATCAAGCACTAATAACTGTGTTTTCAGCCAATCTTTTGGATCTGGTTTGAAATGATAACAAATGAAATAAAGCTATAATAATAATAATAATAATTAAAATTTTAAAGCTTTTCATTGAATTTGAACGACCACAATAAATGATTAAAAATAATCAACACCTCAAAAGTAAACACAAAAATTACGTTAATCCATTTTTTTTTTACTTTGTCCTAGTAACCAAATAATAACTAAAATTGATTTTATAATTTTTAGGTTAGAGAAATGAGACAGGTTATGGGCTCAAGTCCTGCTTGCGACACTAATTTTTCTTCTCAACTCTACATAAAAATTATAAAATCAACAAAAATTATAGTTGGATCAATGTACAAAAATAATTCAAGGTTTATATTTTACATAGAATAATCTGTATCTTTGAACTTAGAACTGTAAAAAAATAAATAAAAAACCTTAAACCAAAAAAAGACAGAAATGAAGGTTTTGAAAAACAAAACCCTGACATTAAATATACAGAAAATAATCCTAAATTAAAATTTGGCCAGATCCTTCTGTTAAATATTAACTCTCAGTTCATATTCGTTAATAGGTGATGTTAAATGATGCAATAAACCACCCGTTTTGAAGACAGTCGTCATTATTTAAAGTAAAACATGTTGTTTGCGAAACTGACATCCATATCAACATTTTTTTACATTTTATGCACTGTCTACCTTTCTTCTTAAATTTTTTATAAGTTTCATTGACTGCTTTGCGAATCTCCTCACTTGTCACTTCCATTAAAATTTGGGTGAGAATTTTCCTTACATCAACCATCTGCAAACATTAATTGCAATAATCATGACTGGAAGGAAGAAATTAATTACAGAAACATACACAAGCTTGGAGTATTTGTTCTTTAGTCCTAAAAACAGGTTTTAGTGGAACAACTTTAGTGAGGCTTTCAGTAAGACGAGACTTTTTGGAATCCTGGACTTGTTCTACCTCTTGTTCAGACTCTTCTGAATCACTTTCCTACAAAAATTCAATGTATGATTTATATAATTAATATATTTTTTTTATAAAATTAATAATATACAAATTTGCTTTTTTGTGGCAATTGAGGTTCGCCATTAGAACTGCTGTTTGCAGGTGTGGAAATTTCAGTCTTTTTCAACAACTCTTCCTGCCTGAGTTTCTCCAGTTTCTCATTCTCAGCCTTCTTTTGTTTTTCTCGTTCCATTTTCTCAAGCCCTTCGCGAATCCATGCTGGCAGCTGTTTTCGTTTTGCTGCATCTGTATAAAACATTTATTGATATCGTGATTTGATAAAAAATTAGTACAGTAAAACATCCATTATGTGAGGTACAATGGTTGTTCCATTCCATAAAAAAAAAATTGCATTAATAATGTACAAAAATACATAATTATCCATTGTATGATGGTTAGTGGTTCCAATGGAAACCGAGAACCCCGGATAATAGTATTTATTTATTTATAATGCATTTATGGTAATGTAATGTACACCAAGATTTCAAAAGAACCACTAAATGATTAGTAAATTATTTCAAAGAAAATTACCAAACAACTAAGAGAAATGTAAACATTTAGAATAAAGATCTGTACTTGATGGTAATTAACTTCACACCCATTAATTATAAACAAATTTATAATAATAGCTGACCTAGCTCAGGAGGGGTGTCAGCTACAATGATTTCCTTCTTCCTTGAATTTGTTGTATTTTCCCATGATTCTTTCGGTTCTGTGCCAGAACCAGACCAATAATTCTGAAATCATAAAAAACCAGTACATATACAAATGTTTACTACATTACATCTTACTATAAATAAGGAATCTGTAAAAACCTACAGAGCTTGATGAATACGTCTCCTGTTGCACTGGAACTTGAGGAGCTGTGTAACAAAAAACATTTTGAGCAGGAATCGGCACAACTGGCTCTACCGGAATCACAGGTGGAGTGTAAGTATTTGGAAATGTTGTAGCAGGAGGGGGCTTGGCTGTATTCCAACACCATCCGCTGTTCTGGTCCCACCCCCATGTTGTGTTTGTCCAATTGCCTGTACAAAAATAATTAATTAATGAAAATAACTTTATTTATGATTTAATTATCTCGGTTTGCCTACACTCATTGATTTTTTGATCATTGACAATTACCCATCTCAGGGCCAGTTTTTCTGAATTAATGGTTAGGGATGGTTTTATATATATATTCTGTCATGCAAATTATATATATTAAAAAAAAATTATTTTATTAATCAAAGAGTAAACAAGTAAACTGAATGACTGCTTCCTCAAATTTTGTGCTTGCATATGTACATATGTTAATCCGTTTGGGATATAATTCATAGGGGAGTGCCTAATCTCTGAAAATTTCATACAAATTGGTCAGATGATTTATGAGTTCTGCTGGTTAAAAGGAGTTTTCCACAGTGAGATATAGAACGAAATTTGTTCAAAAAGGTCTAAAATGCAAAATGCGGGTGAAAATTTTGATTTTGGAAGACAAACATTTTTTCGACATCCCATATGATTACTAAGTTCCCAACTTTCTGCAGTTCAGAAGCAAAAGACAGAAAAAATAAAATGTTCAAAATCTTAGAAGTCCACATACATTTGTTAGAATTCAATTAATTTTATGATGATGTACCATGCCACTCAATGTACCTAATTTTACATATGAGGACTCTTACTGATTATTGATTAATAATCTTATTGATCTTATGATTGGTTGTTTTATTGCCAGTTATCAATAGTTTCAATTAACACAGGGTTCGGTATTTCTTCTAAAAACTCCATAAAATAGCGAACCACAAGATTATTTACATGATTAATACCTGGTGGGGGTGTAGGCTGCCAAGGCTGTTGCTGTTGCTGCTGCTGCTGTTGCACAGGATTGGACGCAGGTTCTTCCTTGGTTAGTTCCATTGGTGCTTCACCACCTTCTTTTTCAATGGGTGTCTCCTCTTTCATTTTGATCCACTGCTGAGCAAGTGAGGCCCAATCCACTGTACAGCAAATTATATAATGAAACGCAAGAAACAAAATTTAAATTTGCTTAGAACTTAATATATGTGAACATAAGTTGTTGCAGCACCATATATTATGGTATTGTACTGGTTTTGTGTTGATGCATCAAGCTGTTCCGGCTACATTTTTTTTTTTTTTTTTTTTTTTTTTTAATAAAATTAAATGTAGTTTGGTTTTTAAAAATTATAATTTTATTTTAGGTTGTAATATAAAATACAAAAGATTCATTCATTTTATTCTTCTTTAATAGTTAATTTTCTTAAAGATTCTTTATAAAGAATAATAAATTAAATTTGAAGGAACAAAATTTTAATAGGTTGTGGTATAAAGGATTTTAAATTTGTTCTTTGATGGACTTAAAATAAACAATCAGTAAATAAATAATTTTCATTTGTTTCTATTGTGTTTTTGCATTGAATATTTAGAATATTTCATTTTTTAAAAAGGTGCCTGATCGACAGATTATATTATCGTAATCAGGTCTGACAAAATACAAAAATCCATTACATATCTCAACTGCATGTATGGGAGATGGCAGAATGTTGGAACAAGGCGGGAGGCAGACCAGGATTATCAGAAATGACTAAACTGCATGTCATAACCCACACATGTAAATTTCACAATTTAATTTGTATTTTTTTTCGTTTGGCAATTTTTTTTCCAGCAAGCAGTAACATCCACCTATTTATAATATGGATAGGGGTTGTTCAACCCCACACTGAGGAATATCGAATGCTCTGTGGGAGGAAATGTGATTAGACTCTATATTTATATCAGATGATGTGTTATGTTTAAATATTGAAATGAACGTAATTTATCAGTGTGGGAAGGGATTGCTCAACCAACAAATATCATGTACTCTGGGGGAGTGAATGTGACAACACCCATCTTTGCATAGGATGGTGATGTATCGTACTTTGTTTTTCTTTAGTTGTAACCCGAGGTGCAAATGAGAAGATAGCATTTTTGGATATTGACTTCGTTCTTATATAAAAGCAGTAACAAATCAATATGCTCAAATGGAGCATAGATTGAAAAATACATATATTAGTATAGAAAAAGAAGTACAAAACACACATAGAGCAGGCAATGACCTCAGCTGTTTGTTGGCCCATAAACTTCCCACATTTTTATTAAAGAATATAACATAGAACCTAAATATGCTTGAACTACCAGGCAGTTTTAATGTTTTTACAAAGGTGGTTACAATAAAATGAAGAAAAATTGAGATTTTACTGCATTTATGCATTAATGTCGGTTCAATTATGTATTGTTTTAACCATAACTTTAAGATACAAAAGAAAGAAAAACCTTGCTCTTGTGGAACGTTCATGTTGTACTGGGTTCCAGAGCTCATGGACCACTGTGGAGGAAATGAATCTCCCTGGCCGGCTATATTGGCTGGCCAAATATTTTGAAAATCTATAAAAACCCAAATTTCAAGTCTTTTATTATTAAAAGGGATAAATAATAACGATATTGAATAATTGAAAGAGAAAAAGCGTTACCTGGGTTCATGTTTCCTAGTTAAAAAATATCAAGCACACCTCTAGTGTTGAAGTACTAAGCGATAGTAACTAAGTACAATTGAAGTCATTTTAAATTAAGACATATCGTTGTGGATTTTCGTAGGTCGCTGTCTTGAAAAATGTCCCAGTCGATTAAACACATAATTAAAATAAAAAATACGAGTGTGCCTCGGCGAACAAATTAGTTATTGATAATTTTCCAGACGAATCACACAACTCACAAACAGAGAGATTCAAGAATTGAAGTTCAGAGAGGAAAGTGAAGGTTTCTTACAAAGAGGTTTGCTCAAGAGATTTATCATTTGCTCAATTGGAAGGAGCTTCAAAATTAAAGTTCAAAATGGGAAAATTTATCTTTAAAAATACTAAAACCAATGGCAAATGAAAAATTCGCTAAACGGAAATAAAATGTACGCCTCACACACCACGAGATGCCTAAATCGCAAAAGCTAGTTAAAATTATCTTTATTCATTTTTAACTGTATAAAATACAGTTAGTTACAAAAATGTATACACACATATGACCATTATTACAAAAAGAACACCCAGAAAAAAAGAAAGGAATGAAAAGTTTTTCCTTGCCACATGTAATATATCATGGATCAATCATTTGTAGCATTTAAATTATGAGATTTTTTCATGCAATTTGAAGAAAAAATATGTGTATAGATGATTAAGAAATGGCAAAAACTGACAACTCTCTGTAATTTTTATGAAATTAAACATATTTTAATCAATTCTCATCTTTTTATTTTGTTATCTCAAATAAAATCCTCTATAATTGTTTTTATTTAATGTCAGAGAATAATTTTAAAATTTCTAACATGAAAATATCATGATTTTTATAATCTAAATTAAAGTTATGCAGGAAATCAGATAATAATTATAATAAATCTTTAAAGTCCTAAATGAGAGTCCTATGAAATGTTTAAAGTAATAATTTTTTTCTTATGTGATTACAGTGAGGTAGCATTCTAAAACAATTAAAACAACAGTAAATAACAATATGTATTTTGTAAAAATAAGTTAAATGAATAAATTCACACATTCATATTGACTCCTTTTTTGGCCAACATACCATTTTCTAAGGCCTTGTGGAATGTTAGTTTTTTGATCATTTTTCTTCTGAGATTACAGTGAGATAGCATTCTAAACAAGTAAAACAACATTATAGAACAAGACGAATTTTGCAAAAATTAGTTAAATGAACGAATTCACATAGTGTATTTTGTTTATACGTGTATGTAACGTCAGGTATACCAATTCAAAAATATGACATTTCTTGTAGTCGAATGACGAATCGATTGATATTCAAATTTCGATTCTTTTGAAGATTCGATTGTTTGGCATAGGGTGTTTCCATCGATGGTGTTCCTCTTAATTGGCTTATCGTTATGTACTCCTGCCCTATTTGCCTTTTATTATTTTCACACAAGTTATAATTTCGAATGTCTGGAGAGTATTGTTCTAGCCATAAAGATTAAAAGGCGCTGTAGAATCGAAAATCAATAGTTCACGTATTATGCTGTAAATTTCAATGTGAGCTTTGAATTGTTGACTGAGAGAAGCATTTAAATCTTTTTTTGTTATTTTTACATTTGAAAATTCTTATGCAGTTTTAGAATGGCAAACGATCTTTGGAGAGATTGCGTCAATTGGCTGACTCGGTGCGGTGTGCTGCGTCCCGATCATCGGGCGAATTGGCCCGACGCGACTTTGACCGACCTCGCCTATACTTTGAGGGACGGCGTCCTCCTATGTAACTTCCTTCATAATCTTGAACCAGCATCAATCGAGATGAAGGACGTCAACCAGAAGCCGCAATTTTCTCAGGTAACACTTTACTTTTCCTACTCATCAACATGTTCGCGAAAAGTATGTGTGTTGAGAACATAACAATGATTACTCAAACATATACATATACCAAGACGCTCGCTGATGGCGTTATACTGATTGCAGACGACATTAGAGTTTTACAGCTCATGATAAGAAGGTTGAGTGAATATGATAGAAAGTCCGCTTATATTTAGAAAAACAAAAATCTTGGTGTCCAGGAAAGATGGAGGAAGGAAGTGTCATAAATGACTGTTAGGAATAGACAAATTGATGTGGCAGCAAATTATAAATCACTTCAAACCTCATCTTCATCAAAACCTGCTAGCAGGAAAACAGTGTAATGGAACCTTTTGGAAGGATGAATTTCATGATTAATTGAAATCATGAATAGGCAATCAGTTTAGTAGCTAAATATAAAGTGTATGATGCTACATTGTGCACATTGATGTGCTAGGTGTAGGTGGTGAAGCTTACAAACAGGATGAAAAATTACCTTTGTTTATAAAAAGGCTATTTATTTTAAGAATGGCACCATCTACTGGTACACAGAAGAAGATATGGGGGCAGGAATTTTCGGTCCTGGAACCAAATACTCAAAACTCACAAATACACCTGTACAAGCTGAGTCCAAATTAATTGAATGATGTACCCGGTTCTATCTGAATAAAGAGTACAAAACCAAGAATATAGCTACCATATTTGGTAGCCAAGCAGCCATCCAAACTCTGCTCTAAAGTTCAAACACTGCTCAAAATTGGTAGTGAATTGTAAACCCAAATGAGACAAAACTATGTAAAACAAAGTCCTCTTCTGGGTCCTAGGACGATAGGAGTAGAATGCAATGAGAAAGCAGAAAGTGGATGCCTTCGCAAGAGGGGAGGTAGCATTATTGCTGATGGGGCCCAAGCCTTCTCTGGTATAGGAATGCACACTATCAATGAGCACTAAGGTAGAAGGCTAAAAAGAAAATGAGGGAATAATGGAACTCACTGATGGAACATAAACAATGTTTAGAAAGAAACTTTAGAAAGAAAGAGGTAATAGAATGTATAAAGGCAACAGGAAAAACCAGCGAATTTTAACAGATTCTTAACACTACAAAAGAACATGTGAAGAAGATTGGTATAACAAGGTACATGCAGAGGAAACACCAACTAAAAAACTGAGGTGTTACATTGCCCATAGGGAGAAGTGTTTTGGATCATACAATGTAACCATAGAACCACTAGGGATCAGTGGTGTGCTGTAAGCACAGATTAGGAGATAAAATAGCTCTTAAAATAAGCTCTCTCTTAAATGCACACCTTGACTAATACATCTTATTTAAGCATTTATTTATGAGCTATACCCTATTTTATTACAATAATTACATGAAACCCAAAGAACATTTAAAACATAAAAAACATTGTGATATTAAAACATAGACAGGAATAAAATACTAAAAATAATAACATTCAGTATAATTTATACACCAATATTTGAATGCAAAGGTGGGATTTAACTAGTAAATAAAAACTATTGTAAAACTACATAATCGGTTTGAGGTTGCACCAACTTCAGCGAGGAATTATTTAGGTGTGTTCCTCACTGAATATGATGCAATGTAGTAACCCTGTGACTGTTTAACACGACCTAATGGGTATGCTGATTACTGTGATCTCTTGTAATGAGCAAATAAAAACAACAATAACAACAATTAAAAAACAAACAATTAAAAGCCAGTTTCTCATTGGACATTATGTTGGTAGGGGACCAGCAGATTCACCCTTACAATTCACGTTGAGAGATATGTTAGTGCCTGTTTCAACCTGATAACAAGCATTTAAATTTTGAAATCGGGATTGTTATAAACAACAAACCTGTGATTAACATACTCCATCTTTGTCATTTTTAATAATCTACAATCCATTTGGTAATGATGATGCTTTTTAATCACCATGCCTCTATTATCATTGCCCTTTCATAATCTAGTTTGTAGTGTATTGTAGAATGACTGAAATGAAAAGTCAACATGAGCGGACTGTCCTGGATGTTCAAACTCATCGCACAGTTTAACAAACATTCAACCTGCATATATATATATATATATAAAGATTTCAGTCAAAAAGACAAGTAATTAAGCATCCTATGTAATTATTGCTTTTTTAGATAATTCTTTTTTATTAGTTCAGGAGCACTATAAAAATCCATGAAGCTCGTTATTTCATCAATGTTTGATAGCATACATTTAAAATTGAACATGTTCATTATTGTGGCCATTAAATTATTTTCAAAATAATTAATTGTCAAATTTAAGTATCTTAATTAATAATACACAGTTTTTCATTTATATACCAGCTTGGTCAGTATATACAATGTTGTAAAAAGTTGGTAAAAGTTCGCATTCACATTTTTGACCAAAACTGCTGTCATGTGGCAGATTGAACCTACTAATTGAATGGATTGGTAATGTTAGTCATTAGGTTGTCTACTCATCGAGGTATCAGGTGTGTTGTGTTTAGATAGTACTACTAATTGTACTAAATTAAAATGTTTCATTGAAAATTGATATTGTTTCAACTCAATCATTTTGCTTTATAACAGTTATTTTAAATGTGGTATTTGTATTTTGTTTTTTAGTTTTTATGCCTGCGGAACATAAAGACATTTATTAATGCTTGCCATTATCACTTTGGAATGAAAGAGAGCGATTTGTTTGAACCATCGATGCTTTTTGAATTAACAGACTTGTATAGAGTCATTCACACCCTGTCAAAATTATCCAATTCACCCAAACTGCAGAGGCACAATATTGAGTGAGCGTTTTTCTTGGTTTTAATTTTATACAGTTTTGTATTATTAACTGAAAATTTGTTGAATTTTTTGAAAATGTTGCAGGGGTTTTTCTATCCACAAGCCTAGGACTTTGTCCCAAGAAGACATATATAGAAATCTCAATTCATCGTAAGCATTGTTTTTCTTCTTTTTATAAAATAAGTACTTGAAGTTGCAGTACGTTTATTTTCTTTTTTCAAACTGCATTGTTATAATATGGTTGTTATATACAGAAGAGTGAATACTCCTTGTGGAGATATGCCATGGTCCCAGTTTATGATAAAATCAGCTCATTTAAATGATGAGAATGAAGATATATACGAAGACCTTTGTTACGTTACTTTCTCATCTGAGGTATTCAGATTCAGCTTCAATTATTTCAATCATAGTTTATTGTAGTGTGCCCAGTAGTTTTTTTAAATATATTTATTTATTTATTTATATTTTTGCAAGATGAAGCTGATTTTATGCAATATATTTTTGTAATTTGTATTTTGTGAATGATGAATTATTGTTGTTTATTTATTTTTTATTCAATGGTTTATAAATGCAATAATAAATTTTGATTTACAAATATTTGTTTTGTTTACAATAATTGGCATGTCAAATATGATATTTGAGATTTAAATATATTGGTACCATACATTACAATTTTTATTGTATATATTGGGAATAATTCTTAGCCCAATTAAAAATTTAAAAACTCAAATAATCATATATATATATATATATATATATATATATATATAT
>CM077105.1:3651571-3754021 GCA_039619505.1 Cimex hemipterus | reverse complement strand
TATATATATATATATATATATATATATATATATATATATATATATATGTGTATGTATGTTTTCCATATAGATAGAATTGTAATTGTTATATTTATGTATTAGTATATTATATTGAAGTTATATGAAATGCTTAAAAGAAAAAAAAAAACCACTTGTTTTGTTGTAAATGTGAAAAAAATTGTTGACTAATTCAAAATTGCAGTACTGAAGAAAAATGTTGCTGAAAAAGTCAGTCAATAAACGTGTCATTTACAAAAAGTCTTTATGTGAAATATTCCTTGGCATTTAAATTATTTAATTATTTTTTAACAATCGACTTTTATAATATTTATTTAAATATGTAATTATTTCATACGGTTGTTTACCTTGATGTATGTAGTTTTTAGATATTGGTTGAGATATTTTTATTTAACGTTTACTTATACACAAACGTCTGCCAAATTTTCATGGTCCGTGTCCAAGGGAAATGGTAATTTAACAACCTGAGCCATGAACAACAAAGAAACAGAATATGAAAGGAAAAGATTCCTGTTTTTAAAGTGCAATGGACCAGAGTTGATTACTTGATGTTTGTCGGCCCATAAATAATACATACTGCTATTAATCTTACATTTGCTTACATAAATATAATACATTTTTGTGAATGATTATTATGATTTCTAGACCTTGGCAGTGTGGTGTTTTGTGATTTGACTAGTTTCCTACTAGGTGTAAGTATATTTGCTGACAACTCTTGAGCTAGTAACAGATCTAACGAGGACGTTATATTTTACAAGTCATAGCTAATTGCTATGGCTACAGTACAAATTATCTCATTTATTGAATTTGATGCTATTGATGAGCCAGTTCAAATACACTTCATACTCAGAGAGAAATGGAAGCAGGGCAAGTTCATGTTCGTGCCACAGGTTCATCATGTTGCAGTGGGGTAGTGTTGCACTATTTTCTTGCCAAAATGGTCGCACATATATTTCTGAATCGTTTAGTGCAGATGATGTGATTTTGCATGAACTAACTGCTGGAGGTTTTTACATGTCATGAGTTGTTTTAGGCCCTATTCACAAAGGGACAGGGATACTGGTCTCTGAGCAACTGTGAGATTCAACGATCAAAAGACACCATCATGTGTAATTGGTAGCATTTCTCAGGTTGAGGTACTTCAGTAGTAGCAATTCAGCATCATCACCATGTGAATACTAACGAAGGGGCCTGGGCATGTTGGTCTAAGGGCGGGAGCACAAGTTATATACTTCACCAACAACCAATATAAAATCGATTAATTTTATATTCAAACTGAAAGCAACTTAGCAATATGGGCTACTCGAATTGTTATCTCCTGGTCAAGCAACCAGTGAATTAGATCTGCATATACCCTGTGTAAGTAACCTCTCAAGTCCCAGGATTTCAATGCACATCAAAAGTAAAGAGAAAAGACAAATTATTTCACCATTGATGAAATACTGCATCTATTTTGAGATGCTTATGAATTCAGTATATACCTGCCTCGTATTCGGTAAACCTGCCAAACAGTATTAGGATAGTCGCATTGCATAATTCCAAGACCTTTTATACAACAAAAATAGATATTTACAAAAAAGTGCTGAGGACTGAGGTAACTTTACGCCCAGCAAGACTGCTTTAATATTAAGAAAACTAACTTAACTATTCGATGCTAGGCTTTTATTAAATTAATATACACAAACATAATAATATCAAATTTATAATTATTATTACACTTGCAGATTCAATCTCAATATTTCAATCACCTGCTTTAACACACTTTTTTAAATGGCTTTATTTTTTCCGTATTAACCAGAGAAGGTACTTGTACTGGTTGATCTATGTGTAGGAAGATCGTGATAGAAAATTCCAGGGGCAAAAGTGAACCCATGACTGTGAGGTCTATGAGCCACTGAGAGTCTAATCACTGGGCTACTGCATCCCCAGGCTCACTCCTAATCTTTTTTAGATGCTAAGTAAGAATAAAGTTTTAGCCAAAAAGAAGTGATATATTATTAATAATATAAGGGGATAATAAGACAATTATCAGTAAGAATAAATCCATTTTGTATTAGTAACTATATATTTATTATAAACTGCAATAAAAGTTTGTTTTCTTTTAACAGTAGTTATTTACTAGAAATGATGAAGGTGGGATGAGTACTTAGATCCACTTTTTGTAAAATGAGGTTTCTACTCACAGATTTGTTGTTTATAATAACAAAACAAAAATAAAGAAAAAAAGGAAACAACAAATCTGTAAGTACAACCATCAGTTACAAACCGTAGTTAATTACTTTAATGGTACACTGAAACTTGGGCCCTACTTACTGTAGAGAATGTTGCAAACTTTAAATGTGAATATAGTTTTTATAAATTTAGAACAATGTCATTGCATAATTGAAAATCCAACAAAATTAATATTTAAACTGTGCTAGTATTTAAAAAAACAGTAAATTTAAATATTATAACAATATTTAACTTTAGAAACATGGCCTCAAGTATTATTAGTGCTTATTATATTAAATTCCTTTTAAAAACAAAACTTATTGGGTTTATTATAAATTTAATTTGAAAATTAGCATAATTTATCATGTCAATTAAAAGGCACTTTTTTTTTTTTAATATTTGTTATTTAGATATATAAATATGTCAGGAAGACAAGTTGACTACAAAAAGTAAAACTTGGTAACAAACTTATATTTGTAATGAACACGTTAATTTTTTTAACCTTAACACATACATACTCAGAAGAATAAAGATATATGAGAATGAAATAACACAAAATTAAAACAAAAAACAATCCCGCCACAAGGGATGCGGATATATGTTTTCTCTGGTCCCAATGTTTTTTCCAAACCCGACCTATTGACTTGATACTTCACACTTATTTCTTATTCTAACTTATATTTGTGTTCAACAAGGACTAAATAAAATTAACATCTGATCTAAATTGTGTAAATTCATGCAATTTGAAAAATTATTATAAACTGAATATCATTGACTTTTTTTTAAATGAAGCAAGCAAGGCACACTCAAAGTCACTACTTTCAATAAATAATCAAAACCAAAATATTTTGTTTATCCTATTTCTTATTTTTCTCTCTTAACAAAGTAGTATTTGTAAGAACATCAAAATTTTACTTTTTTCCTCCTTCAATATTTACCAATGATTCAGCAGCAGTCATTGTTCAAATTATAAAATGATTTGGTCGTTAACCTGATACCAGAACAAGATGTTTTTGAAATTAAATTGCTATTTTTACAATTTGTAACATTAATAACTTGCAAATTGTTGCCATTTGCTTAAAAGAAAAATAGTCAGGAGCCAAGCATTGATATCAATGAAAACTATCTTTGACGCAAAACAAAAACGAAGGTTTTGAAAAACTCAACTAGATGACTATTTCTTTCTTTTCTTTTTGTATGTAAATTATAAGTATGGTTTACTTAATTAAAACCAGTATTACTCAATTCTTGTACTGTTTACATTAATATAGCAGTGTATTGATAAATCTATAAATAAGAATATAATTTTGATAGGATACATTATAATAAAAATATAAAACTTTTTTCCTAACGATTTCTAATTTCTAAAACATTCCTTTTAACAGAACCAATTCTTAAAATTGAAATTTAAAGCACCAATTGGAAATAAATTTTGATACTCCATTAAAAAGTAAAACAAAAAGCAATGCTGATTGTAAATTCATTATTAGTAGTAATTAGTCTTTGTAACTAAAATAATATGATTTCAGTTTTGTTATACAATTATAAACTAACAAAATAAGAAAATATTTTGTTAACACTTAATGGTGTTTAATGAAGCGTATTAGTATATGAAGTAGTTTTGTTTTAAATATATATATATATATTTTATATCTTCTTTACTTGGTGTTTTCGTTAAAACTTTATTTCCATACTTAGAGTATGGTACACTTTTTCTTTTGATTATTATGGTTTGGCTTCGTCAAAGGTCTCTCCGAAGCCTGGAACTTCCTCACTATTCTGACAAGTTCATGGAAAGCCTGATCAACATTTATTCGGTGCTTGGCACTACATTCGATGTACGGTATCCTCAACTCTCTTGATACATTTTGCGCTTCGGTTGTTGTTATCTAAAAAAAGAAAAAAAGAAACGTTCACAAAAAAAATTGTTAAAAATGGAGTAAGTATTTGCTCCAGAAGAACATTCTAAGTTCTATTAGTTATGAGCTCAAATGAGAATGCAAATGACATTTTGATAAGCGATACCCTGCTACATTTTTCAAAGTTCGTTTCAACAAGATTACATCTGGTTGCATACTTCCTGGCATACAAAGCTATATATACACATACACAAATTATATTTTTCATAAATTGATTTGTTTGACATGATATTTAAAGAAAATCTCATTTGTTAGTCTAAAAAACTGAACATTTTAAATTTATTTTCTCCATCTTCAGGACTGCAAGGTGTTCATCCTCTCTTTGTTCACGCCAGTAAATACATTCATAAAGAGTACAACCTTTCAACTATGTGCAGTGATTAGTGACCGTTAGCTGATGATTATTAGAAAATTATGAGATGCGGTCTGGTGCATCTCACGATTTCCAAATAATCTTCCAAACTATCTACACTTAAAGAGTTGGGGAGTCACTGTACACATTTGGGGACTCACTGGCTTGCCACAACATTCATAATAAAAATTAACCTACTCGATCAACAGGACAGGGTAATCTCTATTCCACAGACCAAGAACACAATCCTTCACTCCTATAAATACATTCACAATGGGGGGGGGGTAGATGTTACACTAGTCTGTTACCTCTTCTTATTCTTATTTTTTATTCTTATTTATATTCTTATTCTTACCTTATTATTACTTCTTATTTATTTTTCTATTCCGCTGTTTTTTGTGTTAATGTTATTTTAATGGAATAGAGGAGGAGAGAATAAGAGTATTATATAAAGAACACATTATTATTTAAAGTTGAAATTACTAGCTATTTAATTTTAATTGCTTTTTTGTTATTCAGAACATGTTGTAATAGTACTTATAAAAACTGACAAAAACGATTAACTCACCATTCTCTGATTTTCTAGATCAGCCTTGTTCCCAACCATGAGCATCGGAAATTCATCTCTGTCCTTTACTCTCAATATCTGACGGTGGAATTTATACATCTCATCAAAACTGGCTCGGTCAGTAATTGCAAATACAAGCAAGAAGCCTTCTCCTGACCGCATGTACTGTTCCCTCATGGCACTGAACTCTTCTTGTCCCGCTGTATCTAAAACTGAATGAACAAATGTTTTATTCAATGGTTTTTCTAGTATATCACTAGTTAATTACCAGATTACTTTCCTAATTTCAATATGGAAATTATCAATGAATTATTTATCTGCAGGTATTTTAGCCCCTGGATAGAAGCTTAATGAACCATATCATATTAAGGCAGTCTGTCTGAGACACCGATTACCATACCCGGCAACGTAAATGCATGATTTATTGCCAGTACATACAAACTATGTACCAAAAAATATTTATTAGGGGAAATATTTTACCTACGTTATAAAATAGGTTGGAATCATATGGTTATAATTATAACAACAAATGGCCAACAAATTAACCCAATTTTCATTTGAGACTTTTCTTGGATAATTGCCGACTCATACAAATGGAACCCGATCCTTAAACATCAATGAACAATGTAGGGAACTATGCAATGCAATTCCTCTCTACTGGCCTGGAAATATTTTGTCTTAAGAGATTTCTCATTTCAAGATTTTACAATGCATGGTGTCATGATTAGTGAACTGTAAATGGCAGGTAACCACACAAATTGAAGAAGAAAACCCCTAAAACAATTTGGATAGTAGTGCGATCAAGCTACTTTTGTTTAGTTTTTAGTTGTATCTCTCACTTAACTATCTTCAGATTTGTAAAATATATAGAGAAAATACATTAAGTTTTTAGGTATAGATAGTTTGTGCATATCAACAAATCCTAGTTCATGAGGCTGAAGCTAAAACAGCGATAAAAATCCTTTTGGATTTTTCAAACTTTCATTCAAGAACTTCAGTTTATGGAACACCATCCAGACTTTTAAAGGAGCATGAATCACACTCTCAGCAGATTAACTTTGTGTTCACCTACTCGGACGACATATTTATAGCCTCACTCAATCCAGTTTCATATTAGCACGATTTAATTGCTTAAATGAGTTTGTCCTTTCTATTGATGAAATGAAACATGGTGATATACCTAAATGGATACACCTTTCATCTGTGTCTCTTGTTGACCTTGATTGACCCTTTTTTTGATGTGACATCATGCTTCGGAGTGCCTACAGAAAAAAAGACCTGCCCACAGAAGATATACTCCTGGAAACTTTATGCAGAATGGAGTCACGAAACACAATTGAAAATAATTTAGGATCATGATGGCTATGTTGAAAAATTTCTCGACTTTTTCCAACAACCTTTCAACAAGTCAATGATGATGAAAATGGAATTAGAATGAAAATTCCATGGATTCTGGGAATCGAACCTTTGGGCTGATAGGACTATAATGCTAACCCACTCCCACCACAGCAGTTTCATGAGACACTACACTTTATAAAGAGATTAAAACTATTGTCGGTTGATATAATTGATTTTGTACATCAGTGTATATTAACTGAGTAATTTCTTCCAATTAAAGTGAGATAATTGTAAATTATTATTACTTACTGTCCAGTTTTGCAGGTACATCATCTATAACACATTGCTTGGTGTAAGAGTCTTCTATTGTAGGATCGTAGTCCGTAACAAAATAACTCTGCAATATAAATGTTTTTTTAAATCGTTTTGAACATTGTAGTAGGTAAATTCCTCGGTTATTTTATTTACAAGGCATGTAAAATGCAAAAAGAACCACACCTGTTCAGATCTATGTAGGTGTTAAAGTTAGTATTCTCTAATTATATATGGACCTTATGTTATATTGAACAGTGAATGGTTGCATTATTATTGCAGTACTTATTATATTAACTGTATAATTCATAATTCACCTGAATAAATTGTATGGTGATAGCTGATTTGCCTACACCTCCACCTCCGACTACCACCAATTTATAGGTCGGTGAGTAACTCTGGTTGGTCCTCTCATTTTGTTTATACATTATAAAAATTCAGATATGTACAAGTTCACTAATACAAACACTGTCAAGATTATATAAAAAAATAAATAAATAAAATAATGTGGGCGCTGGGTCAAAATAAATTCATTTCGTTGAGATACGATTCAACGATGGTAGAGCCAAAACCCGAGACTTATTAAAACCAAACAAACTTTAAAATGGGAAGTTTAAAACCAAAAAGCAAACTAGGGCAAGAACAGCCCAGACTAATATGGCACTAGTACTACTACTCCGACTTCATAGACAAGAATATATATATATATATGACGTTATATTATCACAACTGGAAAGGCTGACGAATACTTGCGCCACCGGAACTAGAACTTTACTTAAAAGTAGAAAGTGACGAAACAATAGTCAATATTGACGTGCCGACAAAAATTTAAAATTTCTAAGCTTTTAATAAATCTTGACTTGGAATGCTTAATTTTATTTTAAAAATCAAAGGAAATAGTTTTTTTCCCCCAAGGAAGTCTGCTCGTTAGATTTGTATTTACTCATAATTTGTGTTTCTTTATACACTGCATAGTACATGATTATTTATGTTTCAACACCATTTAAGTTTATTCCAACAGAATTTCGCATTTTATTCTAGTATTTTCATATGTTGTCTCCAAATTATTCTTCAAAATAATTCTTTTTTTCCCTTCTACAGTCAAGTGTACTGACACGTTAAATCTTGAAGTATTATGTTTATTTTATGTTAAATTATTTTTCACTATTAAAATTTTTGTATATAATTTTAAAATATATACATCCATATAAGTATATCTACTTGCCCTTCTGTACGTGTATGTAGGTTTATGCATATTTCTACGCTTAACTTATATTATTTTTAATTAAAATATTTACTGAATATAATTAATCAACATATATTGTCAACATCATATCAACATATATATTTCACATATTTTTTTTTAAATATTACGTTTGTATAAATATACATATTTGCACTTCTGAACACATGTCCAAAATTTCCAAGTTGAATTTATTATTAAAATATTTACTAAATATAATTAATCTAAATATGAACAAATATTCTTATTTTACTTACTTAATCAAATCAACTTTCTAATCTTATTTAAATATGTAATATTGTTTTACAATGCATGCCAATTTATAATAACAATGCTATATGGGATTTTTTGAGGTATTTTTATATAAAAAATTCTTTAAAGCTATCTTCTTACTTTACATATTGTTTACAACTTAAATCTTAAATTTTTTGCTTTGTTTTCTTATTTTATTTAAATTTTTTAAAAATTAGCTCAAGTCCTTAAAATACATTATTATTTCATGATTGCTAAATAAATATCGATTAACGGTCAATAATTACCACACATTTCTACACGAGAAGAACGAAGCACGTGGGATTCTATAAACAAATTGCAGCTATATAAAAAAGGGGGCACACTCGACACTACACGCGAGAATGGCACAATTATACAGAAGGCAAACGAGCCGTGAAGATGATCTCAATAAAGATCGAAACATTGGGCACGATAAAGAAAACATTTTTCTGACACCTACATCACACTAGACCGCATCTCACTATTTCTAAATAAATATTATTATTATTATTATCAATGTTGTTGTATGTGATTGTTCTTGGTCAAAATACATGTTAACATCGGAAGTTTATTTGGTGCTCTGTTAATTGTATTTGTAAGATGCCAATTATAATTTATGTACATATAAATAAATTATAAGTTATAACTTTTTGTTTATGCAATATTAACTTTTGTTTGTATTTATTATTTATTTCTCGATGGCCGTATTACACAAATAGATCATTCATAAATTCTGTGTAATACACACGTGTACGACTACATTTGGTGGGAGTAAGTCAACAAATGAGTAACCTTCAACTAACAACACAGATGGACTGTTGCTCTATGGTCAGTTAGAAAATCACACGAAATCCGTTCCCAATGCCAAATTCTTGTACGATTGTGTTTACATGACATAGTACGTGGTACGTTGATAGAAAATGAGTAAGGAAATAGAAAAGTACAGGTACGATTACGAGGTGTCGAGCCAGTGGGAGCTGAGGAAACAGTTCATATTGGCTCATAGGGACAAGTACCCAGAGGAGCGTCTCGTCTGCCTTGCACAGATATTTTCAAACATCCACTTTCTCGGTTGCCGGTAAGTATTTTTACGTTAGAGTTAGTTTCGATTTATTGACTTTGTTTAAATGTGTGGGTGTCACTCATTGCCTGACCTGCTAAAGCTGGCCCAATGCATATCCGACTGTGATGATTACAGTGTGTCTTTCAGTTGTATCCAATTTGTAGATTTAGTAAGTCTTCACATCAAACGCTACAAATTCCGGACTACTTTTCACGTCCTTTTTTTTTAAAAGCTGAATAACAATAATAAAAATCTGAAACCCTTAAGATTAGAAGTATCTGGCTAGAAAGTTGGATTGTAGACGACTTGTCAATACCCAAGAGGTAGCATAAACAGGAAAGTGCTCTCCAACGTAGAACGTGTGACTCGAGAACTATGTAACAACTTCACCAGATTGTTGAAGATAACCTCTTGATTTGACTGCACTGAAGGACCACAGCTAACCACAACGAAAGATGGTTGTTGGAATGGTGAGGCATGGAATTGGATATTATGTTTTTATGTGGCTCTAAAGCCGAGCTTCCAACATGTGAAAATCACTTGCACAACTGATTCACAAAACTTAGTTTTGCATTGTGTATACCTAGCCAGGACTCTGAAACTATTGGTGTGAGGATGTTTAGAGGTGAGTGACAGGTCAGCCAGTTTTTTAATGCACATCAAAATGGTTCACGTCATCTGTTTCTCTCCTGATAAATGCACGCACATCTTGAGCTTCAGAATGAACCAGGAGGACTGTATTTGACTTATCTAACTGTATCAAAGCTATCGAGTTTTGTGGTATCGTAAAGATAACTGTCATCATAATAAGAACAAGAGAGAAAGAAGGAAATAAAGTGTTTTCTTCATTTGTTTTCTTTTTATTCTTAACATAAAGATTGCTATGATAACAAATGCACCATGTTTCACTTTGTGGAAAAGATTAACCTGAGACAGCTATTTCGCAAGTGATTAAAGAAATTAAAAATCATTTAAAGAAACGACAGACTATACTCTTATAATTAGGCTGTCAGTGAGGTTGTATGGAAGGAAAAAGCAGGGCATTATTTACTTTCTTTTTTTTAAATAGTAGTGTAAATTTTAATTTTTTAAAGTGTAGTGCAGTTAATATTAAAAGTCTGAATTCAGCCAGAATTATACAGACCACTACCAGAAGTTGTTCTTCCCTTTCTTTCAGATTGCACATTGAGCATAATTTGGACTGCAGGCCTGCATTTATTGAAATAATCAGTTCACCTCTAACATTGAAGTTGAATTGGCCACTCCCAGCTCACCCATAGTATTCTCCTCGAAGAGCCCTTAAATCCATATGTCCAATCTCAATGGCCTACATTCCATACTACCCAATAAATAATATGTCAATAAACAAAATTTTTAACTTCTTAAAAACTCTTCTGTGAAGTAGTTTGTGGGGGCTTGGGTACAATAGGGCTTTGGTTGTGCCATTGACGCACAACAGCGAGAACAGACCAAGATGATCAGAAACAAAACAAACACATGTTCAACTCCTATAGAAATCAACAAATCTTTCCATAATTTATTAAAACTTATGTACAAACCATGTATATTTTTTAAGGTATGAAGAACCAGTTATGGAATTAATGAGTGAGTTATCAAAGGGCATTGCAGTAAATAATGACAAATGGAAAACACAAGCTTTTGTGTCAGCTTCCAGCGCTGTTGAACAAAGAGTTAAAGGTATTTTTAAACTTACATTCTAAGTTGGCAGTTCCATACTGTTATTTTTAATAGCTTTTCGCATGAAAAATTTATATATTTAATATATTGTTGTTTTGTATTAATTTCAAAATAAGAATTCCTTTTGTACTTGTGCTGAGAGTGGAAATTTTAAATGTACATAAAGTCAAAACTAAACAACTGTAGGACTAAGTTATATATTTTCATTTGAATTTTTGACTAATTACTAGCTAATATTTTGTCATGATAATTATCAGTATTGATTTTCAGACCGACTCGGTGGGCAAAATAGCAACAAAGCCTGTCAGAATAAACCGCTGTCAACATACGTTAACTTTGTTAAATCGGAAACAGAACAAAATCCTAATGTGCAAGAAAATGAGATTGGCGTAGATGCACATAGTGTGAAATTGGGGAAACGACTGGCTGAGGAAGCCAATTTAGATAACGAACCAACTACGAAGCGCCAAAGACTAAATGCCGAGGTGACAAAAATTAAAGATGACATACAATACGTCATCGACAGTGGGCCATTTGGGCAAATTGTACTTTTTGAAAGTTCATACAATAATGAAAGTACTATAAGTGTTATACAAAGGACTGTTAACGCTGCCCATATGGTTGTCAACTACATTTTCACCTATGACTCAAATCAAACGTTAGTAAAAATTTTTTGTCTAGGCTTTAAATGTCCCTAAAAAATTGTTTTTCTTTTGTTTGTGTAACAATAAGAATATGTTACTTTGCATGTACTCTTGTTTAAGTAATTTCTCTAATTTTTCAAATGCTTAAAGATGAATTTGCTCTGTAATTCGTACAGGTGATGACAATGATTTATAAGAGAATTATACTAAATTACTTTTCACCATAGCACATTCATTCTAATAAATGCATGTATTTTCAGAATTCATTATACAAGATTATGAATTTATGCGAGATAAAACGTGAGAACAAAAATGGTCTGATGTCTAAAATATGTGCCCAGATACCATGTACCATTATTTAACTATAACCCTTTAAGATAATATCAGCAGCATTTTCCCTATGTTTTTGAAATAAAGAATTTTTGTTTATACACCTCAATGATTGTTGTCTATGAGTGGCCAAATTACTAAACTTTTTGTTTGTTCAAGATTTTATTATCATTAGTGTAATTTACATATTCGTGCACAGTCAATGTGATTAAAACTGAAAACCTCTTATTATAGCACTTGCAAAATGATGCTTGATGGGCTTTACCTTGCAACAGGTCAAGGGCCATCACAAAAGATCTCAAAAGAAGCTGCTTGCAGAGTTGCAATTTCAAGGCTCAAAGAAACATCCTTTACCATTCTTGTAAGTGTCCTCTTTAATAAAAATTACAAATGCTCAAAATATTTTTATTAACAGGTAAAAGCGGTGTACAGTGGGAGTGAAATTGTCGATAGAAATTTAGACAACAAGTTACCAGAATTTAAGTCTGCCAGCGTTGAAGAAAAAATTGAAGATACCAACATTGGGAGTAAGATGCTCAAGCTAATGGGTTGGCTCGGTGGCGGCCTAGGAAAAAATGAACAAGGAATGGCAGAGCCAGTCAAGTAATACATTTATAAACTGGATTTACTTAAGTCTTATTTAATGATTTTCTCATTTTAATAGGGCTGTTGAATCAAGTATAAGGAGGGGTGGACTTGGGATCAAAAACTTTTCAGATTTTCGAGGGAAGGTGAAAAACATAATTAGGAATTTTGCTTATAGTAACACTAAAGAGGATTTAGTATTCTCACCAGACTTTACAAAAGATGAAAGGAAATCTATTCACAAGTGAGTAATTTGATATATAAAAAAACTTCAACCAAAAATGATTTTCATTACAAAACATTAAAAATTAAAATACAGTAAAACTTCGTTATGCTCTTTTGAGGTTCAAGGTAAAACTGCAAAACCAGGAAAACACTATTATCGGGAAATCACAAAAACACATCTTAATATGAACAAAATTTATTTAAAAACAGAATGCATAAAAATGGGTTTGTGGGTGTGTACATTAATATAGAATAAAATAAAACTCCAAATGTCTTTATGATATGTGCCTGTACTAAAATATAGTTTTTTTTTTTTTTTTTTTTTTTTTTTTTAATAAAGTCAACTAATTTTTTTATCACACAATTTTCTAGTTTTACCTGTTTATCTATCTGTTTATTTGAATTTGTTGAAGGTTTCTTTAATTATGCCGATGTTACAGGAAAAAATGTGCAGTGTTTTGATCTCATTCAAAATGTCATTTGTTTTCAGCGTGATTGTATTATCTTCTTCACCTTCTTTTGATGCACTGGGATGATCTTCAATTATAAAGTTTTGCTGGTCACAACATTATTGTGGAAAACATTAAAACCTTCCAACTCAATGTTCTTCTAAAGTTACAAAGTTTCATCATTCATCTATGCTCAAAAAAAAAAAAAAAAAAAAAAAAAAAAAGTTAAAATTAAGTTGGTGGCATGTGAAATAAATTTATAAATTTTTTTGGCAAAGTTGTAGATGATAGAAGTCATAGACGAGTCATCTATCATTAATAGGTTTTGTACCATCCTTCTTCTGTAACCTTACTTCAGGACTTTTATTATTCCTTGATTGAGAGTTGCAACTCACTAGTAGTGTTTGGCGGCAAGAAAACTGGCTTGATGTTCTGCAGGTCAACAGGTTTTAGAGGTGTAGCACAGTTGTCTATGAGTAAAAGTATCTTGCGATCTTTTAGTTTGGCAGTTTTATGTGTATGTATTAAACAAGATTGTTAATCTTAAATTGCAGCAGTATAACTGGGAAATTAGAGCATTAAAACGAATAAAATTGTTATTGAAAAATCGTTTTGGGATCAGGATCAAAGGAAAATAGCATTATAGCAAGGAAATCATTACAAGTGGGAGTGTTATAACAAAGTTTTACTGTATTTGTTTGTACTCTCTATATCTTACATCAATGGCTATATAAACCTCCCCCCCCCATTTGCATCTAATTTATTTTTTCTTCTATCAAGTATCATGTTTATTAAGGTCTGCTGAGTCCTTCTCTTTTACACCAAAGGCCAGTAGGTTAGAAAGTATTGTCTTAATGATGTGCCTGAGATCATAATTTTCTATTTCATTGCATACAATTTTTTTTTATTTTGTATTGGATGGAATATTTTATTTATTTAATTTAATTATTTTAAATTGTAGTCTTGTCCAAGAGTTCAATCTAAAGTCTCGAAGCTTCGGGAAAGAGGACAACCGTCACATCGTGATATTCAAGAAAATCAAACCACTTGAAATAGTTGAAGATTTACTCGTATGTGGAGGGGAAACAGATAAATATAAGCTTATACCTCCTGAGTCAATGAAGGAAAGGTTTTCTCCTTATTTATCAGATAATGTTTAAAATAAAAAAGCTATAATCTCGATTTCAAAAATCCTCAAATTTTAATTAATTAAATAAAAATAATTTTATAAGATTGGATTTTTATAAAAACAAAAATTATTTAATTAATAAATATATCTTTATATAACTTGTAATTCTATACTTGAGTTTACTTGACCTTATCAGACCACAAAACAAATACAGATATATATATCATATTATCATTTTCGGCATTTATCATTTGTAACATCTTGCTTGAACTGGTCTGTATCATCTTTTTTATCTATAATGAATCCAAGCGCCTCCTCGGCCTTGCGGAAGTTAGCCATTATATTGTTAGCATACTGGCGAATTTCTGCATCTCCGGCATTTTGCAGTGCTTCTATTTTATCTTTTTGAATCTGAAATATAACAATAATCAAACTGATGCAGTTAGGATCAATTACATAATTTAATAGCAATATTTTATGAGATAGTGAGGTAAGATGATGTGCCTGTAGTTATTTGATAGTCGCTGATCCTTCTGGTTTGTCTACTCTTGCTGTTTGAGAATAATTATTTGGAGGCTGTGAGATACGGTCTGGTGGGACGTAGGTATTTTAGAAAAATATTTTCTTTTATTTGGCCAAAAACATCTCACCATCAACAAATAATCATTGGCTAACATTCACTGAACACCACACATTTCTTTTGAGAATAGTTTTAGTTATTTTCTCCCTTTAACATCTCTCTTGGTGGATTTATTGGGGAATATACTCCAGCAAACACACAGGCAACCATTGAAATGCAAAAGCATCTGATTGGCAAAACCAAAGAGATAGGCAGACCAAAAAAATCAGAAAAAATCATGTGACCACAACGTTTTTACAATAGTGAGGATAATTTTCTTAACATTTTTAAACTATCTCAAGAATTTTTAACTTTTTACATTAATTTCTGTAATTTTAATTTTAAAAAAATATTCACCTGCTGTAGAATTTTGAGTAAAGCAATTGTATTGGGAATCTCAAAAGTTAATGATTCAAGCAATCGAAGAGCAAGGACTTTCAACTCAGGGCATTCCTCTGATGCGACGATATGAGCCAGCGTCGTCAACAGATTTTTGTCGTCCTGTATTAGATTCAGCCCCGTCTGATTAATGCTTATATTGTACAAAACCATCAGAATGATCCTACAGCGAAAAATGTTCAATATTATTACAAACATTTATTTATTTTTTCATCTTGATACCTATACCTTTTCAATGGACTGCCAGACTTATGTGGTATGTTCGGAAGCACTTTGAGCATCTGTTCTATTGTCTCTTTCCCATTGGCATCAGTAACGATATATTGTCTTCCTTCTGGCACAGCTGCTATATTTGCAACAATGCCACACATTGAAAGGATAAATTGTGTTTCATTACATTTAACTTCAGGCATCTCGCGTGTATACGTGCCCATGAAAGAAATAAGCGTACCACTGACAATGCAGAAAAATTCTGACAACTTATTCTGAAATATAGTTGAAACCCAAAAAATGTCAAATAGGTGAAATGTATATTTTTACATCATAAAATTTTTAAATTAGAAACTAATGTAAAATATTTTATTGTGGTGAACCTGTAGCTTGATCATCTTCAATTGTTCATTTATTTTTGCTGGATTCGTCTCCCATGCATCTTATGTCACTCTGATAGATTGAAGATGGTCAAATGCCCAAACACATCAGATAAAGCCAACTAAAATAGGCAGTCAATGATCATAGATGATCAAGCTACATTGTTTTTTATTTAATGGCACACGATCTCTTCTGAAATCCTTCCAGATAATTTATATTGTACATTGAAACAAAATAATAACTGACATATAAGAATTTAGCATCCAATTACCCTGGGTGTCATGGACGAGATGTCAAACCACTTTAATGTTTAAAGGTTAGATGTATCAACCATTTTTTACTCATGAATAATCTGGATTAAAAAACAAAATTCATTGTTATCTGTCAAGCCTGTCAAGCTTTTGACCTATTTTAAGGCCACAATCAGGGCAAAACAATCTTAAATATGTCTACCAATTGGCATAATTAAGTTTGTAACGGATGGCTTCAAATTACTTTGAAGACCGACTCAGTCCCAACATTGCCAAGGACTCTCATGACTTTAATAATCATGAAAGCTGGACATATTAAACGTGTTTTTTCATCCAAACCATTCCAAAATCCAGACTATTTAAAAAATGTTTTATAATACTTCTTTCACACTATTCTCAATTAAAAAGCCATGAACTGTGCTAGGATTTGAACCCAGAACCGCTAGTGTGTCAAATACAAGTCAGATATTAACCACTCAGACACGTGGTCTCTTCTAATGTACATTATATTTGGTCCTGGGTTTGTATCCTAGCATAGACCTTTGATATTTTAATTGACAATAATTTGGAAAATGTATGTACATATTTTAACGTGTTGTATCACTCAAAGTGTTGGACGCGTCAGGCCCTCCTGTAATATAGTATTTGTATTTTTACTATCGTAAGTTAAATACAAACAGTTGTTAATAGAAGTTCGACAACAGGTTGAAGCCTGGATGCTTTCCAAACCAGGTTGCCCAAAACCGAGCCTAAAGCTGCACAGAATGAAGACTGTGTCTGCAGTTGGTTTCTCAGTTTGTAAACTTCGCCTTGAAGTCTGCCCAGGTATTCCTGTTGGCTGTCCCATTCCTTCTGCAGCTGTTCATACTTGCTTTTAAGAATCTCCAACTCTGTGCTTTGGTTCGTGTACATGTGCTTAACTTTGAAAAAAAAAAAAAATATGTGTACAAAATTTAAAACATTTTATATTTAAATTTTGGTACAAAGATATTATTTTTCCCTGCTTGAAAGTAGGGTATTATTTTTATAATATACTACTAAAATTTGAGGAGAATATTAACTTTTCTTCTCAATATGAATACTTCCTCCTTTTGCTTTAGTTGCTCATTGTCTTCAGGAACGTGTGCAGACAAAGAAACATATCCATACTCTGGTTTTCATTATATTTTTAAAGACTTATCTATGATGGGTTTGTTCCAGATGGGAGTTCTAATATTCTGAGCTCTATTCAGAACAAAACAAATTTTGGGTTTGTTTTCATGAAACTGAAAGCTCTTCATGACACAAATCAAAAATTGGCTAAATTATTAGAATTAATCTTATACTATACACACACCAAATTGTTCTGAAGTACTACTAGGCTTCAATTAAAAGTAAAAATATTTTGGTTGGGGGCGTTGATAGCCGTAACAGTTTAGGCTTAAAGCAAAGGTCCTGGGTTTGAATCCAGCAGCCCTGCATTCGAACCCAACATACTTACAAATGTTTTTTTTTTCTAAAACACCGGCAAAGACCTTTGCTGAGAGGTCATATAAACCCTCAGAGTGCTGGTATTTTAGTTTTGTTTTACCGTCATGAATACTAAAACCCCACAACCGTTACATTAATGGAATTAAGCTTTTGCCACAACTCGCCATATAGCAAAACCTTGCACCTTTATACTACTTCCAAGCCCACATCCAAATTAAACTTGAATAAATAAATGACTTGTTCAAATAAAATTAATTTTTACCTTTGTTCTAAAATCAACCAAAACCTCATAATCTTGAGTTTTATTGATTTTATTTGTAAACAAAGTATTTAGGTAAAAGAGAACTAAAAAGGGTAACTTTTATTGTTTTTATAATTTTAAACAGTTAAACTTACGCCAAGAGATATTTTTCATAGAGTTGCAATCTGTCTTCATTGTCGATTGCCCAATTAAGTTCTGAGCAGAGTAAGTTCAAACTCGGGAGAAAATCAACTTACGTAGTTGACTTTCATTAAAGTACACAGAAATATTACTTGCAAATTTTGAAAAGAATTGAGCCAAAAGTAAAATTTTGATTGTTTCTATGGATACAATTTAGTAAAATATTTAAATAATTTACAACAAAAAAATGTCTCAGTGGATGAGTTATGTTAGTACTTGTATAATAATTGGGGATAAAAAAAATTGAATCACAGTATTAAGCATTGGAATGTTGAAGGTGGGGTGTATGTGCACATACACTTTTTGTAAATGATGGTTTACTCAGATTTTTAAATCTGGAGTAGAAACAACATTTAACATTATTAATTTAAATTGTAATTAATTACTAATTAATTATTAAGTATTGAAGTAGTGTGAGATCTGACAATCTATTTATATAAAATAATTAAAATTCAATATTTAAAAAAATATATATTGTCTGTTAATTCTAACCATAACTTATTTTGGAAAAAAAAAAAAAACTGGAAAAAATGAGAGAAGAAAAGTTGCCGAATTGTTTATTTTCTGATAATATTTACACGAGAGCATTAGTTTTTATAACAAAAAACATCTTATACATATATATAAAATACAAAAGAAATTTTTTCATCGCTTTGTGTACCGTATATACATTTATAGTATTATCTAAATACATTGTACTGCACATCTAAAAAAATTAACATTGAAAATTGCCAATAAATTTTCCTATCTCGTGCATGTTAAAACTATTTGGAAATTTCAGTCTTCCTTGACATCAAGGGCCTTCAACCTTTGGAGGAGAGGAGGGTGTGAGTGATGCCAGCTAGAATAAAGCCAGTCGAAGACAGGAAAGCTCAAATTGTCCTTATGAAGCTTGATGAGCCCTTGCCTCAGGTACTTTGTTTTCCCCAGCTGCTTAGCAAAGTTGTCTGCTTGAAACTCAAACTTGCGACTTAATATAGTCAAAAAGAATGTCATTATCTGAAATAAAATTTATGTTAATATACAAATGTAATAAATAATATAAAATAAAAAAATATTTTAAATAAAGAGGGTACACTTACACTATTATAGGGGGCAAAGACAAACTGGAGTACAATGATTAATCCAATTATAATAGGCTGTTCATGTTGGAAGCCAAAAGCTTTGTAAAGCTGTGGGTATTTAAACAATATTCCAAAAGCGAAAAATTGTAAAAACAAATTCACCTGGAATACAAATTTACAAAATGATGGAATGAAAGATTTTGCAGACAAACAAATAAATATATGCATTTTTAAAAGTAGTTATACATGAAACATGATGGTGCAATGTGCATGGAAATGGACTAGTAGCCTAATTTTTATAATCATCCTGGTCTGTAATTCTTGTACACCTGTCTTTTAGATGCATTTCAGTATTTTGCCAACTATTATAAACATGGATAAGATGGGCAGACCAGCTTGTTTCGATATCAACAAGCAATAAGGTCATCATCACCTTGGTTTTAATTTTTTACCTTATAATTTGTATAATTATGAAGAGATGAACCACAGACAGTTTGCAATTGTTTTTAATTTTTTTTTCTTTTTATTCAACTTTCTTTTATCTAGAACATTCTCTTATCACAAGTTCATGCTTCTTTGTTTTGTCCCCTCACCTCATGTTCCAATCATCTCACCAATTATTATATAATAAAAAAGTATATAAAAGTCACACAAAAATTATGTGCATGCACATATAAGTTATCAATAATTTAATTAAAATAAAGTGTTCAATTATAAAAATTACTATCATAACTTAAATAATTCATATGTACCTGCATAATAAGGATGTTTTTAGTGACATGGTTAAACTTCCAGTGGCCAAGCTCATGTGCAAGAATAGCTAATATTTCATTATTGTCACAGCCTTTATCACCATTTTTTTCAGACTTCAACAGCGTGTCAAACAGTACAATCCGCTTGTTTTTAAAAAACCCATAAAAATATGCATTGCTGTGGACAGACCTTTTAGATCCTGAAAAAAAAAAAAATAAATAAAATGGACAAAAAATTGTGTTTTCATTATGCTTATCAAATAAATTTAATACAAAGCAACAATTAATTTAAGTAAATTAGACGTAAGCAATATAAATATATTAAAAATTAGTTATTAATCAACATTTTAGAAAACAGAGCTTTTTAATCATATTGTATTATAAGTTGTTTTGGATAACTCTTAATTAATAATCACATTGTCTTTTACTTAGTTAATTATCTACATTCTGCTAAGACATATTTAACAGATAAATATTTATGGTAATAGAAATAAATGAAAATCATAATAGAACAAATTAGGTATATCAGATTACCTTCAACTAAATAAAGTTTATACAATGGGAATTGAACTTTGGCTGCCAATTCCTCAATTTTTTCCTTTAGTTCTCCTTCAGGGAGAGGTGTGTACTTGTCAAAAAGTGGTGCTATGAAATCAGGGTAAATTGACATGAGGAAGAACAGTGTCACCATTGCAAAAAGCCAGAGATATAGGAAAAAATATTCCCCGCCAGCTTTTACAATGTAGATCGCAATGCATGTCAGAGGGACGACCAGTACAGTGAGCACTGTGTAAGACAATATTTTATCTTTAATAAAAAATGGGACAGTCTGAAAATAAAATATTGGTAATACAAATGAAATTGATTTAAAATTAAAGGTGGGGGTGGAGATAAAATTTATACCTGATTGTTAAACCCATGTTTTTGTTCGATGACAAACGTATCATAAATCTTGAGTGGAAGCGAGAAAAAGAAATTGATTGTATTCAAAAGTATAATAAACAGTGCGCTTGTCAATATTTCGTTTTCTTCAAATTCAAAGTTAGCCAGAATTGACTTGCTCTTTTCCCAAATGTGGTACAACATCATATACCACATAATACCCTGGCAAAAAATAAAATAATAATAAAAATACTGTGAGACTAAAATATGTTTATTCTGATATAACTTACAGTTCCGAGCATTGTGCCATAAATGCTTTTGATAATTGAAAATGAGCTTTTATCTAAAGAATAACTTCTTGATTTCTGAAAAATATTTTCATCCAGTACCTCTGCCAATTCATCAGGGATTTTTTCTGTCACTAAGTAAACTTTGTGCTGAAAATATAACATACAATATTCAAAACTGGCTGACTTATTTTCACAGTGAAACATAAAACTATCACACAAATTTATATGATCAGATTAAATTATTAATTTATTGTAATGTTGTCAAGAAGAAATTGAACGTAATGAAAAGAAAAAGGGACTCAGTATTTTTACCCAGTTAGAAAAACACTGGTCCAGCCTTTGGTTATTGAATGCTTACAAGCCTGAAAAAAATCTAATTGTTTTTATTGGGTAATCCTTCAAACAAAAAAAAAAGATGAAGTGGTGTTCGTACGTTCAACCTATTCAAACGTTAGTGGTGACACTGAAATAACAGAAAGAATTAAAAAAGTTTAACAGTTTGCAGTGAATCAATAATTTCTACTCTGTTTTCCGTGTACATGTTACAGATATTTTGAGAAATGTTGCAGTTTGTCTGGGTGTATGAACTTATGAGCAAAGTGCAGAAGTAAGGAGCTTCTACACAATATAGTAAACCTAGAAGTAAGCCAGAGGTTTTAGTTTAATAGGTCATGGCTTCATCCGTAATAACGACGTGATTTCAGAAGTAGATTTATTTTTGTTATTGATTTTAAACAATGGAAACATTGTAAAACTTAGTTGTGTGTTGTGTTAGTAGTTGTGTCTCTTACCCATGAGACCAGAAGCAACTAGTGCACCGGACTGAAATAATGTATTAATATTTGCTTTCCTTAGTGTTAAAAAAACTACTCTCAAAAGAACTGCTATATCTCCAGACGAAAGGCTAACCACATCCTTGAAATTCTAAACTGAATACTGAAATATGTGTGGACCAATGAGTTTTCCAACACTAGTGTAATTTTACTGGAAGTTGGCATATTCTGGTTTACTGATACGGGTAACTGTGCAGGTAACCCTCTCTGGTAGAGTGCAACATACATGGCAGGCCTAAGGCTTGGCAATCCAATTAACACATAAGCCTGACATAACCCAGGTTCTGTCTACCCTTGTCAGCTTTGTAACATAATTTTTTTAAAAGATACAAACATGTCTTCACACATTTAAATATATAACAAATATTTTAAAAACAAAATTGTTTTACACGGTGCTAGTCGAAACTATACCTGCCGCAGTGCCAAGAAGAGCTCCCAAGAGAACTCCAATAGTGATAATGCGAGGATAGAGACAAAAATCTGTTGTTCTTCCATAGCGAAGAGGAAAAAAATCCAGTCTACCTGACTCGGTTAAACTTTTAAATTTTGTTTATACCGTCACGAGTCGGATTATTCATCCGTTTGAGCAATTTCAAGAAAGTCCGCATACAAATTCGCTCTTAGGGAACCGCTGTTTACCTTACAACGAACTCATAACAAGAAACTGAATGATACCAAGTTGTACGAATGATTAGTTTTAACCATAATGTAGACGATCACGGACCGGTCTTAGCACCTGGGTGCTGTGGCTGCATGATAATGTTTCTAACACTGGAACTTTGAATTTCATGTTTTAACTATGTTTGAAGTAAACAAAGAAAATTTAATTTTATATATTCATAAAGATTGTTAATACGTAACGTCTTTAATAAATCTGAAGAGTTTCTTTTTAGACTATAAAAAAGAAAAAAATTATATTGTTCTTAAAATTTAAGTAGTTGTCAAATGTCAAATTTAATTTATATTTACTATTTCAACACAAATATTACATCAATCCCATGAGACATAGAAAGAATACTTTGCAAATTATATTATAATTTATGTAGAATTGATTCTCATAAAATTTAAGGGACAATTTTGGTTAAGATTTTGAAGAAAAAATTCTTACAATTGTAACAATCAGTTGAAAGAATCTCAAAAAGGAACAGTCATTACATTTTTTTTAAATTCCTCCTATACATGATACAAAAGTCATTGAAAAAAGTTTTATTTATTTAACCAGACATATGCCAATATACATTTTGCCACAAAACAATACAAAATTGTCCTTACGAAAAAAACTAACTTAAATTTCACATTTGCAATAACTATTTAGTAGATGATGAGATTTGGTCTAAGAGTTGGCGAACTCGTGTTGAACCAGCACATGGGCAAACTGTCTTCACTAAGAAAAGAAAGAAACATTAAACAAAAAATGATTTTTAAACACCTATTTATAGAGTAAAAAAAGGCAACAGTAAAAATTAATTATTTTAAATAGCTAAACATGATGTAATGCATTATTTATTTATCTAAGAACATATCTAGTTGAGGAGATTTCTGAATTAACTATTTTCTGGAGTCAGTTGTTACTAGAACAAGGAAGATAATTATAAGGATTGTGAGGAAGAACATGGTCTGATTATGGAGTGGAACTCTGGGGGTAGATTGAACAAAGCCTGGTGTGCGAATGTGCTTATTTCTTATTAGTATGAACAGAAGGTCTCATACCAAATTACCCCAGTCAATATCAAGTATTCTTGAGTAATATAAATGCTATCCAGGCTACTGTTTTTGTGTTAATTTATCCACTTAATTTATTACAATGTGGTACAGAGAGGTTAGCAATAGGATAAAGAAAATAGCCTGTTATTTCATATGACATCATAGCTGTAGAAACATGAAAAGAAATTAAAAGAAAATACGTATAAAAATCTATATTTATCTTACTTTATTCTTATTATATTCTATACGTTTTTAGTAAAAATTACTTTTTATCTTAAATTGCTCTATTCCACAGTCAGAGGCAGCCAAAAATCGCCATTTTAGTATGTAATACAGTTTGCTGGCCCCTAAAAATTCTACTTCTTTTAATTGATCATAGTTGTAATATCATTCAATTTGAAAAAGTATCAATTATTGTATAAGAAACAATTATTTTTGCTCCTGTCATTTGTCAACTTCGGTTAAAAATTGTT
Source organism: Cimex hemipterus (assembly GCA_039619505.1). Classification (NCBI taxonomy): domain Eukaryota; kingdom Metazoa; phylum Arthropoda; class Insecta; order Hemiptera; family Cimicidae; genus Cimex; species Cimex hemipterus. Next base: position 3,729,894 of record CM077105.1, on the reverse strand, counting down.
TTAACGATACATCCAACTTCAATCTGCAAATATTCAGTTTCATTAAAATATTGACTGGTTGTTTAATTGGATAATAGTCATTCAATCAGCTTAAAAGACCCACCAGAAAATAGAAAAAAATTACATGGAAATTAAAAACCAAATGGACTTACCAAATCCAAATTTATGGTATGTCAATTATCCAAAAAATGTTGTTTTTAAAAGAGAAATCTATTTATACAGAAATTTGCGTAATTAGGATAAACTTTTGTTGGATGTTAAAGATGCACAAACCTTACTTTAAAATCATGAAAAAATCACAAATAACATTGATTTACATATATATTTGATAAAAGAAACAATAAATATATTTATAAAACATCCATTTACAACAATTTACTAGTTCTAGATTGACAACAACAACAATATTAACAATACTTTTGTAGATACAATTTAAACAAAATTAAGAAAATAAATTTCAGAAATTATATTTCATCAGTAAGTGTGATGTGGTTATTCTATGATTTGAGTAATTAAAAATTAATAAATTATGTTCACTAGCATTTGCATTTGTATGATATGTTACTCTGATCAAGCCTTTGAAAATAAAACAAGCTAAATGTAGAATCGAGGAAAATCTCTCTTTTCAACAGGCCAATATCTACTTTCTATACAATGTTTTATAAAAGACTAGTACTACATGTTTCCAGGCCAAAAATTGTTACCATTAAAGACAAAATATTAGGCCCAAGGAATGTCTACATCCTTAAAGATTTAGGATAATATCATGCTACATTTGAAAAGATGTATAAATATACTTTGACAATAACATTTAAAAATAATCCTCAAACACCACAAAGCGTAAAATATTCCAAGGCTTGTTTTTAAAAGTATTAAAAGTCTAACTTTGGCGCTCATATAATTTTAGGCACAATAAGCCCAGCCATCATATCGAAAGAATTACTATCAGGCTGCACCGTCAGGACTTCACCTTCACTGGTTTCAACAGTTAAGTACCCATAAGAATCTATCCCTTTGATTCTAACATTCTTTTTTATTTTCTGAGGTAGGTGGACACTCACTATTGCATCACTGAAATAAAATAATATATATCACCAAACAATTGTTATTTACAAACAGTAGTAGAGTAAAATAACAGATGCACAAATGTGTACATCTACATTTCAGTTGGTTCAGTTAGTGTTTTAAAAAATGATTTAATTTAAGGATCACATTATTTGTTTAAAAAAATGTAAGTAATTTAAAAAATTCAAATGTACCTGTGAAGCCAATAAGTGTAGTATTGGGGGAAAAATACTTCAATCCCATCAGTATTAATTGAATCAATCAACTCTTCCAATTTATTAAAAACACAAGCAAAATAATGCTCAAATGTCAATCCTTTAATGTTTATCTTTTTGTCATTACTCATGTTCGATATCAAATCGTTAATACTCAGTGTTGGCTCTGTGTTTTGTAAGTTGACCCCGCAACCTGAAAGTGCCAAAAATAAAAGCAATAAATAAATAAATAAAATAAAAACGTCATACATACCAACATTGCAAATAGCTTTGGTGCTAGACAACATTGATGTAGCCATCACCCCACCAATTTTGGTAGTTTTATTAGCATAGATGTCATTTGGCCATTTTAAATGGATATTTAGATCCTAAATTTCAATTTGGACAATACAGTTTTTATCATAATGTAGATTTAACTACATACCTTTAAGTGAGGCAATTCACATATACTAGATACAATCGCAAGGCTTGAAATATGTTGTAAAAGTGACAAGTGTTTTCCCAAATTGGAATCCAAAGGTATATGCAATTGGATGGAAAACATAGCGCATCCTTTTGGACTCAACCAAGTGTTGCCGCTTCTTCCTGATTTATATACAAGTACAAGTTTTGAAATCAATTAATTAAACTTGATTTTTATTTTTATACAACCTTTCCCTTTTGTCTGGTACATAGGAATTGTTGTGAAGCCATGTACCATCTCAATGCCATCTAAAAGATCCATAGATGAAGTCATAACTTCAGAGAATATTGCTAACCTTCCAAGAGAACTAGTTTTCAAATTCTAACACCAAAAAGAAGTATAAAGTGAGTAAAGAAATATGCTAATGACCTCATTGAAACTCACATCAAAATAATCAACAGTTGAAAAAGATTCAGGGCAGGAGTGTAGAAGAACTGGAAGCTGATTAGAGCTAGCTGGTCCAGGATTGATTCCCTTTCCACAAAACTTAATAGTTAAATCATTATGTTTTAAAACACAATTCTCATCTAATTTATCATTGGCCTTTAATTTATTTAAGAATTGTTGTTTCACCTAAAGAAAAATATGTTATATTATGACTCAACATACTGTAATTATAAATACCTCATGGTTTCCTAAGAAATAGCCATGTGTGTAATTTATTCTTTTCTGGCTTGATGAACACTTTAGGCCTAGATGATTTCCAAGGACATCACTAAAAATTTCAATTCTTGCCTTATCGCTTTTTTCCAAAGCCTGCCTCTTTTTGTCATCCACTTCATATTGTCCTGGGTCTATTTCTAAATGAACCTAAAGGTAAAAAATTATTCATACACAAATGTAAAACAATAATGATGGTAATTAAAGTGTGGTCTATTTCAATATTGACAACAAGCAAATGTATGAATAAACATTTATAGCATGCTTTATTAACATTATTTTTTTTGTAAATACCTAAAGTTTCTACTAAAGAAATTATAAATGATAAAATTTATGTAAGTATTTTCATCATGCAGAATGCTTTATGTGTATGTGTGTAAATTACATTAATTAATTTAGGAACATTACATTATGTTACAGGAAGTACATTAATCCTCTTTTATATGTAAATAAATTTAAAAATGTTTAACATTTCCTTCCTATGCATATCAATAATAATTGATATATAATACAACAAAAACAGTTTTAAATCAACTCAAGAAATTTTTATGGATGATATCAAAAGGAAATTAAACTTGCAAATAGATTGTAATTAAAAAATCAAATCAAATTGCTGGTAAATGTACAATGTGTGATAAATTAGTACATTACTCTTGATTGTACCATTTCCGAGTTGGTTTTTATATTTCCCTGTTTTAAAGTTGATTTGATACATACTTAATGTTACAGTTAAAATGATGTGTCTCTCATCCCTGATAATTTTACATAACAAAACAGTCAAATGAACCCAATCCACATTTAACAATCACTTTCAGCAGAATGATAATTTTATAATATTATATTCTTTTAAATATTTTCTACAGATTTGTGTTTGATTAAATGGCACAATGTAAAAAAGCAAATGTGTAAGTCCTGTTGTAATAATTGGTTAGTCCATAATTGAAAATACAGATCTGACCTCAGTGTCCATTATTGCTCCTTGCTTCTTAATTTGACAAGAAATTCTTCATTTCATTCTTCAGCCAAAGATAGGTTTACATTGGATGAATGCACATCTATCAAAAGATAGTTTATTGATTTAACTTGCACACACTTTTTATATTAAAAAAAGTATGCACCACAACAAGGCCATAATTGCGATATCACAATGAAGTTGTATTTATAATAAAGATAATCTAATAGGAATTTCTTATTGGCTAGATCATTTAAAACAAGTGTCTGAAAAATAAACAAAGATCTCTGTAAAGTCTATTTTAGTACTGACGATTACGTTCTGGTAGTAAATAGTGATGAACAAATTTGAAAAAAAAATTTAAAAGGAATATTTATGTATGTACCTAATGCCAACAAGTATCAATACAAAGAATAAAAAAGCAAAAAAGAAAAGTTATGATTTAAAAAAATCCCACCAGGCAGATAATTGCTGGAGTACAATGCAAACTTAAACTTTATAAAACTTATTCAATATAGTTATTAAAAATAGATTAAAATGTGGGTTAATATAGGTTAGAGAAAGAGGGAGGGAAGAGCGAGAGGGGGAGAGAGGGAGAGAGAGAGGAGAGAGAGAGGAGAGAGCCTCTCCAAAGATGTACATTGCCTTGTTGCCTTCTAAGAATTTTTTTGAATGGAGGCCTGATACGTGTGTCACACTTCAATTTTATTTCGTGGTGACAATTTTATGATTAGTACTGCAATGTCTGGTTAAAGGATCCCTGCCTTTAAAGTAGAGGGATTAAATTTAACCTGTTTTTGTAGGAGCGAGCTGAAGTGTGGGATCCTAAAAAACCACACAGAAAAATGTTTGCAGTTCACAGTGGATTGAACAAGGAGAACCTATCCACCCTTGTTTTTGTGACAAATAGTTTATACATAGTTTTTAAGATATTAAATTCCTATTTGCTTAATTTAAAAAAAAGGATTTGTTTTAAAATTTGTAAAAGAAAGAAAGGTATTTAAATTGTGTTATAATTATTTTCCTGTTGAAAAGTTTAATTTTTATCATAAAAACCATGTGCTATGTTTGTCTCTGTTTGTGTGGGCCAATGATTTATTATTATTTTAGTTAATTATATATTGGTGTACTTTATTTGGAGAATTCCAAAATCCTAGTAGGATGATTATTTTGTATACAGGAATGAATGTATTTACTTAAGAAAGATCAAGAGGGTGAACGTGAAATTTACCAATTGTCGATAGTCATACTGTGATGGGTAGGTTAGACTAGACAAACTCTCATGGCTAGTAGATGAACAACCCCTTTTTCCTAAATATTATTTTAAAAATATTCCTCAATATAGTCTTCATTTGTTTGACAAATCAAATAAAAATAACACTTAGAACAATACTATATTGAATATGCAGGCTCATAACATAAAAACACTGACATAGTATTAAAAATTCACTAATTGCATGCAGTTAGAAGAAATTAACCTTATTGCTTTTAATCCTCACACTATGATTATTCTATTAATCTAATACATGCAGATTATATAAACATCCCCACAATGTAGGATTAGCTGGGCATGTACATACTTGGGAAAAAACAATTTTTGAAGTAGAGTTTACTAAAGAAACGAGAAGTAAGCTGGGCGTTTGCCATGTTTCTTCAGCACCGAGAATATCAATTTTAAGCAAGTGTACTTTCTCATGGCTATCAGTAATTTGAACAGATTCAGGAATTGCTCTCAGACTGGTAAAGGAAACAAAAAAAATAAGTATCTGTGAAAATATTTTACACTGTTACCAATCATCACCTTGAGTGTTCATCATGTGTGAACTGTGGCTTTCTCGGTGTCGGCTGGTAGCAGAAGACATGGTGCATTAAAGGGACGTGCTTCCATGTCTTATAAGAACATCTAACAAGCTCATTCGGTCTCACTTCGGCAGTGGCAAACATTGGGAGTATCGAGCCAATAAAATCTGAGCAAAGACACAGCAAAGATCCAGAATATTCTAGGAGATATTTCATAACATGAGGTGTAAAATTAGAAGGGATATTTCCATGAATGACAACTAGACAGGCATGTTCTAACGACAAAACCCCTTCATCCGAAAAATTCACTATATAAATTGTGTACCTGAAAAAAGAAATTTGATAATGCAAGATGGGAAATTTATAAAAACACTCTCTCACCTGTCACGGATTAAACAGTTTTCTAAAGCTAATTTGACAGCCTCAGCTGAAGATGAACTGTCGGAAAGTATTATAATATTGGGAGGTTTGACCACTGTGCCGTTCTCCTTTTCTTGAGTTTTTTTAGGTGTTGTAGGAAAAGATCGCAGTGAAGACATTGAAGTTGCAGTTGAATCTGCAGCTAACCTGTCATAAAAAAAATTGTAATCCAAAGCCTGATTTTACATAACTTGGCTTTAATAATAATAATATGAAGAACACTTTTCAGTTTTCTCAAATTTATTGGAATTTATAATGATATTGAGGCCTAGTGTTGGATCCCAAGTTCCTATTTTTGGAGGGAACAAGACTATTTTACTCTATACAGTACTTTATAGATGTCTCATCTCTTTTTTATTGGTTATGTTTGTTGGCTTGGGTGTGAGGTTCAAGGCTGATGGCGGAGTGCCTCACCTCCCTAACTGAATGAATTGAGTGTAAATAGGAAGAATGCACTTAAGAGTGAGTGAGAATGCGAATGGGAGAGTGGCTGGATCAATAAAACTGAGGTCTGATCCCAGATAGCCAACACCCAGGGTGATTCTTGAGGCCTGCCAGTAATTTATAGCAAATTACAAAAACTGGAATTGCCTGTGCGCTGCGAGAAGAGATAGGCGCCACTCTATACACATGTGTGTGCATGTACATCCAAGCACAGATTACAGATTTGAGCTTATACAAATTAGTATTATATTTTTTAAAATTTATTACCTTCTAATAAACAGTAAAGAATATAAATTCTAATGTTACATTAACAAAATTATAATTTGTAATTTTGCTCTGATATTGCTGATTGAACACATGAAGTTAAAAAGAAAACTCATAATTCAATCTCTTCTTATTTAAATTACAAAAATAAATAAATAGATAAAATAAAATAGAAATAGAAGAATTTAGAAGAACAACTGACACTGAGCCATAGCCAACTTAGGGACTAAAAATAGTTGATGGTGTATGAATCTGCAAACTAAATCGACCAATGGCAATTAGTCATTTTGTCATGTTTTCAAATTTGTAATTTAAAAAAATATATACATATAAAGCATTTTGGGTTAGGGTTTTTTCTTAGATACAACTTGATAGTCTTTGACAAAATTGGATGTGCTTTTTTGAACACGGATCAGTTGATACATACATGATTTTATATCTTTGGCCAACTTTTTTTTCAAATAATTTTACACTCTTTTTATCTACAAATAAATATTATGTATGTATAACTAATGACCAGGAGACTGTGAGGCCTTGTGTCACCTGTGATGGTTCTGTGTTCATATTCATTACCATTGGAATTTTTTATGTTGAAGCACATTAAGTTGAATTTGAGAACACATCATCAGAAAAACCTAACTGGACGAGTTGTTTGTTAAATTTTCCCTTTATTACAAACATTACTTTACTTTTTTAAGACCACATGTTTGAATATCTTTAAAAAAAATTAATAGATTCTTTTATCTCATTTTTATTAAAACAATAAATTAAAAATTAAATTTTTTAAATTTAGATCAATGTGTTTAAGTTTAATTACGACTGCTTAGGGCCTCATAGGATACATTTTCTTGATCACCATAAAATCAAACACTGACTTCCATTAATTGTGAAAATTGCCGCACTTTAAGTTTTGCCTCATTAATTGACATTAATAAAATGAAGTTTCCATGCATCTATGAAGTTTAGAAGGAAGAATAAACCAAACACAATTTATATAAAATTGTGAACAAACAAACTATTAAAATAGTGATTATTTTAGTCTCTATTTGTTAGTAAGATGTAATTTATAATGATTAATTTGTCAGAAGAGGTTTTTCAAATAACAACATGATAATAAAATTGAATACATTTTTTAAAAATTATGATTTTACAAGAGTGATTTGTAGCAAGATTCCTGCTTATTAACTGAACCGCATTTTTACTACGACTGAAAATTTTGCATACCTTGCATAACTTTTCGTTAATTTCAAAATAATTTCCATGTTCAGAAGGTATCTGGGATTTAATTTTCAATCACTATTGCTTAGTTACAGTAATGATTTATTGAGCCACTGGCATAAATCTCAGCTACAAAAAATTAATTGGAATTACATTTTTTCTAAATTGGAAAAGCAACATCAAACTGCAGAAGATGAGTATTGTTTGATAAATAAATGTTTTAATTATAATAAAAATTATTAAAACCTCTTTTAATGTTTACATCTTAAAACTATTTACAAAGAATTTATTTAATTCAAAAGAATAAATTGAGTTTAAAATAAATAAAAATTGTGCTAAAATTCAATTTTTGACTAGAATTTATAGATGAATTACCGAGTGGAACCTTGGGCTGTGGACATCTCAGTACTAGGATTTGAAACACTTAAAGTGGGACTTTCAACTGTACATGTATTCGATGTTATTGACGAACATTCACCATTAGAGATTTCCTCTTGAATAGATTGTTTTGGCGATAAACTTTTGAACTTTGGACTCCCTGGTACCAGTTTTACAGCCCTGTATAAACATATCGTTTATAAAACTTTTTTTTTTTGAGGGGAGTATGTAGTGTTAAGACTTACCCAACACCAGAGCCTGGGTGTCTTACAGAGATATCCTGATGCATGCTTTTAACTTGAGATATGGCATCGCAAAACGTGCAAAGCATAGAAATGTGAGCTCTCCAGCGGCCCATAAAACTGTCTTTCAATTCTTCCTTTGTCATTGCTTAAAACAATACCTTCTTATTATAAAGGTCAATGAATTAATCATTGTATGTAAATATATCAAATTATAATCTAAAGTCATTAAATTAATTCATTTTCTTTTTTATTTATTTTAACATAAAGATTACTGACTTACAGGTGTCAAGTTGTGCGTATGTCTCTGGGATACATTTAGTGTTTTCTATTTTGTAAGGTGTCCCTGTAGTTTTTACACCTGAAAATAATAAAATCCAGACATAAAATAAAATAACAACCAGTCAAAATTTTAAATGTATTTACTTTCTATTCTCATTATTTCGATTCCATTCTCAAGGGTGATGTTTTGCTGCATGAATACCAATGTAAGGTAGGCCAATTTGACATCGTTCATTTCGAGCAAAATACATATCCTGTCACCGACAAACCAGGCGATGGGATTTCCAAGATCTTCAACCTAATGAACCATTATGGGCGTGTTGTGTCAGTAAAAATGAAAAATCAAATAACAGACCTGTAAAACCTTTGAGGAATAGTTAAATTGGCATGTGTTGTAATTCGCTTCGAGAAGCACTTGGATCTTGTCATCATATGGAAAATTGTGCCTGAACTCATTTAGTTGAATTGGTAAGTGTGTCCTTCCAGGCAAAACTTCTACCCAACCTGATATATCTAAAACTTGCTAGAAATTTTACAAAAAACACTGATGAGCATTTGGTAGCATTCTAGTTTACATTAATAAAAATAAACGCATGAAATAAAATAAATTAAGGAATAACAATATAAAAAAAACAACAATAAAAAAGTGGATAACAAGCATCACAATGAACAAATAATAATGATGAAGAACCTTTATTGAAATCTATGTTACCTTATAACATTTATAAGGAATACTTGGAATACTTAAATATTAAAATAAACAAACTTCAAATTAATGAAGTAGTATCAATAACAATGATTGAGAAATTATTCCTCTAGTATCAATTTTTGTGCAAAAAATATTGATGTAAGGTGTGCAATGAACCTCTAATTTGATCATTACAGATCATCTTGCTCTTCAGACATATTTCAACATTCACAGACATATTAAAAAAAAACCTTGTCTGAATTGGGGGAAATTAATATTTTAAATGTAAAGAATACAATTGGTACACAGGGAATTGAAGATCCAGCCATCTATTTTAAGTTCCTATAAGTATGTTTCCATCATTCTTATCAAATTAGTCAAGTAAAACTTTGAAATGTAACTTCAGACTATGAACTTAATTATTTATTTTGTTCATTCTTAATTATATGATTTTTCTACCAGACTTCCTTTCAAAATGAATATGTACTAGGCGAAAAAGAAACTATATGTCTAGGTTAAAAAAGTTAATTATTGGTGAAGTAATGTTTCTAGCATCTATGCTGCTTCTTTTATTATTTTTATTAGTGCAAATTAAATGGCATGTTTACATATATGCAATACTGCATATTTGAGGATTTATTTGTGTGTATATCATATGGCACTTTTATTCGGTGTAAATTTAGGCTGCAGTTTTACTTACACTAAAGTAATTAGTTTATTTACACTAAAAGAACTCAAGTATGTTTCTTGAGCTATGAATATATTTCTCATCAGAATCCAAACCCAACAAGAAGAAACTATAAAATATTCACAATCTGACATTATATAAACACCATCTTGAGATGTTTTAAAAGCAAAATTTATTGTTTAAGAAAATTGGAGTTGTATACTTATAATTTAGAAACTGTAATCTGTTAATTTATCTATCTACTTTACAACCTGTCCTATTCTCACTGCATTTGCCTGTAAGCACATTACCATGACAGATCACTGAATATAGAGGTCTAATAGACACAACCAGAGGGAATAGGAAGGTCAGGATGGTCGGGACAATCAAGCTAGAGGTTTCCCTTTAAGTATCCAAAGTCAAAGCTTGTTTCTTTCTTTTTTAATAACAATAATGTTTCCAATTAGTGATTTTCCAATAACAAAATTTACCAGCTTATCTGTACAAATGTAATGCATATATGTTGATGTGAAAGTAAGGAACGTTTGGTTTTACCTTCGGATAGATAGAAACCATTCTTTTACTTGAAGCGTACAGCATCAAGTCGGCAATCTGTCCATTCCTGTAATTCTGGCAGTAATCAGAGAGAACACTGGTTACGATTAATTTGCGTTGAACACCTAAAGTAAATCAATTCAGCCGAATGAAAAACATGATAACTATTGACATCAACATTGCTTGTTATGATACTTGCCTCCATTATACGACAAATAAGGCGGCAGCTCTTGATGGACGACAACAGTACCTTGCTTTTTATGGACCGTACTAACTTTGTGCAGTATCGTGTTCAATCTCCTTGACTGCAGCCATGTCGCAGCAATGTAATACACTGTTAACATGCTAAATTTAAAAAAAATATATACACACATTAGTACCTTGTCTTCAATTTATATATTTTCATTGATCAAATACAAAATACCAACTTGTTTAAACTCTAAGATACCACCTTTCAATTCCTCATTGGCTATTTATTTTTAAAATTGATTTAATAAATTACATCAACGTTAAATATTAAAAATATGATAATTACAGGTTGATTGTGAGAATTAAACGACGTTGTTTATAATTTTAATGTTAAATATTCACACAAACTCATTTACATTACAACCCTTGAAATTCAGAAATTATTTTTATTATGGTCGTTATAATTTAAAATTAAAAAATTGTATTTAGGTTACGGCATATAAGCACTATACTGTAACCTCCAAAAAATCTCATTGACATACTGTGGCTGGAGACTATTTAAAAAACCTTTACTCCAACTCTTCAAATAGACAATTTAGCAGTTTAAATTTAAAATTTTCATTCAGGAAATTGTTTAGTCGTATATTTTTTGTTTGATTTATTTTTTATTTTTCCTTTTATTGATCGGAATTGATTTGGCGGGTAAAGGGTGTCTCCAGGGAGATGGCTTTGACAACATCCGGGGTTTTTTCTACCAGGATATAGGTATGCGTCTAAAAAAAAGGGACAAGGATGGCGTTTAGAAGAAGAAATGTTGAAAAGGACCCTTTAGAGGACCTGGGAAGCGATTTGTCAGATATTTCAGATGTCAAACCAGAAGACTTGGATAAAATTCTTAAGGTGATAATAAACCAAAATTGCCTGGATACAAAATTTATTTTTAATGAAATACTTGCTAAAAAATTATTCAAGTAATATTTCTCTGTTAATAGTTTATCATTTCAAAATACATACTACAAAATATATTTGTGAAAAACACATAACATAAACAGTTAACTTGTTATATGCCAACATATAAACGTTCCATATGTATATGTATTTGTATTGACAATAAAACTAGCTAAAGCTAGATAATTTTGTTTTATATGTTTAATATTTCTCTATTAATTTAGTTTTAATTGATTTTAAAAAATTAAACCATCTGTAAGAACACTATATGAATATAATAACTCAGTAATTCTCATAATTTGAAATGCCTATTTTATGCTAATAATTTTAGGAAAATCACCTAGTCTATTGTGAAATAGTGAAATGCATGAAACTGTCTCATAGACTAAATCAGGGCGAATAGGCATTTAATTGTACAGTTGATCGAATAGGCATAGTACATACAATAAAATTAGCTAGCAAGATTTTTCTGTTGATTGAATTAATTGAATTAATTATTGATGAAATATTTATGAAAAAATTAAACCATTCATAAAAAGAAAAGAAAAGAAAAACAATAAAAACAAATTATAAATATAAAAGCCCAGATATTCTCAGATTTTGACATGTATTTAGCATGAACATAATATACATATTTTATGCCAGTAATTTTTAAAAAATTTCTAGTCTTAAAATGAAGATGGTGAAAGCCAAAACGTGTTTAATAGACCAGAAATGATCGGTGACGACCAAATTCATCACCTTGCAGACACCCTAGATTAATTGAGATTCATTTTGCTTCTTTGTTTTTTAGTTCATTTTATATGACATATTTAACAATTTTTATTGCATATAAATCTGGGACTATTTAAAATGTATAAATATGGATAATCCATTACTTGTATAAAAATATATTAGATATTTATATATATTAAATTGTATTTACTGTACATAATATGTATACAGTAAATTATTAATCTAATACTATACAACATTGCTGATGATGGGTGTATATTCTTGAAATTCCAAAGTAAATGTTAATAAGTTATGTTTTTACTTCATTATTTAAAAAACAAGACACATGGAAATGTTGCCAGACATTAATCAACAAAATAATTGAAAAAGGTAGCAATCTGTTACTATTATTAGTTATTTCTGTAGGGCCAGCACATATTTATTTTCATTCATTATAAATAATATAGACATTGAAAATATCTTAGAATGTATTTTTGTTGCAGAGTGCTGATGATTTGGATAATGAAATTTTTGCAGATAAAGTTAGGTCGCCCAGGCACAGCTCTTCTGATGTAAGATCAAATTATTCTGTTATATGTTATTTTATTGTATGAGACGGATCTTTTTTTTTGTATATATATATATATATATATATATATAAACATTCATTTACATGTTATGTATTTACTTATTGAATTTGGTAAATTTAATAGTTTGACACTGAGACTAAAAAATTTTGTGTCTATAGATCCATGGAGGGCGATCGACAATTAAAGAAAATTGTAAGTTTTCATTTTTAACTTGAATTATCTGCAATTAAAGTATTTTTAATATTGATTAGATGAACCTTCAAGTAACTATAATTTGAAAGAAGAAGAAATCCCACCTAAACGAGGGTATAAAAGTCAAACTGAGTGAGTGAATTTGTGTTACTTGTAAAACCATGTAATTAACCCCTATTGTATTTAGATTTGATAAAGATGAAAGCACACTGCCATCGACAAATAAAAATCGTGGCTCTGGCGATTGGCTAGGGTTAAAGGATAATCAAGGTGACCCATCAAATACCAAAGAAAGCTCAAACCTGTTCAAAGAGCCACTTTTTGGTGAGAAGGAAACCCTCCCAAAAGAAAGGATATTGGCAAGAAGCAAAACTTCTGACAGTCTGCTAAATGTGAAAAAAGAAGAACCAAGGACCCCAAAGCCTTCAAAACCCACATCGGCAAGGAAAAGAGTGAATATTTTAGATAATCTGTTTGGCGACTCGCTTTTAAAAAATGAAACTAAAACTCCTGGAGTTAATTTAATCACAGGTTGATTTCTATCAATATCTCATTATTGTCAATTACTACAAATAGGTTTTCCTCTCTTAGGTCTGGGATTGTCACCAGAAACACATGAAACAAATGAAGATGCCAACAAATACACACCTTCATTGGCATCTGCAAGGAAACTAGACAAAAGGAAAGACACTACACCACTAGGTTTGGGGTAATTTTTATAACATTTTATTTGTATTATATGACATTTCAATTTTTGCATTTCTAGCTTTGATACAGATATCGATTGGGTATTAGGCCCTAAATCTCCTACCATTGTACCTGCTGAAGAAAAAAAACATGAAGAAAAACTAGCCCATTCAACCACATGTAGTTATTTATGTTGTAAATTTGAGCCTGTTTACATTTTAAGTGTAAATTTTTATAGTGCATGAGAATTTGGGACCAAAAGATTCATCTATTATTTCACCTGCTGTACTCCCTGATAATTCTATCAGGTTTAATGAGAGGGAAGTTTCTAAATCGCAAGTCATTCCTAAAGGTAATATTAAAGTCAGAATATTAAGTTTATTTTTAAAAAATTGACATTTGTCATTAATTTAAAGGAAGAAGTGGTATTTTAGAAGTTCCAGAATGGCTCGGAGGGATGCAGAAAGAAGAACCACCACAAATGTCGCTCTCAGAGAAACAAAGTGACAATGATACAAAGCAAGGTACAACTTATTCAATGTACACATAATAAAGTGTGTCTACTTCGAAAGGTTCTTTCAGAAGTCCCTGAAGTGGATAATGTCATTAACCAGCTGGGAAATATTAAGGTCCAATTGGGAGCCGCTATGGCCAGGCATAACCAGAATTTGCAGAACTACATGCAGGTAAGTTTTTACCATGGTAATGCACAGAATTATTTATAAAATAATGCCTTTTTTTACAGGTTTTAGTAAATGAAGCACGTCGAATGTCTTGTGCTGAACAGCTAATTGGCCCTAATAGACCACCAGTTTCAAAGGTGGCCAGCAATGATGAAGTTACGATGAAAGAAGATGTAGAAATGGAAGATAGCAAGAAACAGCTAGAAATTTCTCAAAAGAAAGACGATGGTTATTTAGAAACTATTCGTTTTCAGGAGGATAGAATTCATGATTTAGAGGTTAGCATATACAATTTTTCTTAAAAGTTTTGATATTTAAATTTTATTTATATTTAGGTTAAAATCGCAAGGATGGATAGCCAAATTGAACAATTAAATATGAAAATTGAAAGCAGTGAAACCTTAAAAAATTTGGAAATTGATAATTTGAAACAAGCCCATGAGTATGCCACTCGCAATTTTACAAATAAAAATAAATAAGAAAAAATCTAATGAAATAATAATAATAATAACAGGTTAGAAGTTGAAAGCTTAATGAAACGTCTGGAAAGGGGTAAAACAACATATGAAGAAATAATTAATGAACTAGAAGAAAAAATAATTAAGATGAAGGTAGGAAATAATCTTTTAATAAATTCCCTATTATAATTTTTAAAAAAATATGCTTTTGTAGAGTCGAGAAGATGAAATTGAAAAAATGAACAAAGAAAGGATAGAAACACTTCAAGCAGAGCGCCTAGAGGAATTAGAAAAAATAAAAGAGTATCACAAAATGGCTTTGGAGCATACTTTATACTCAACACAGCCAAATATGTAAGAAAAAATTGTTCATTATAAAATAGGAATATAATTAGTGTATGTGCATAGCTTGATGGCTACAGCTTAAAAAAATCTTGCTCATCCAGTGCCAGTGGTCACTCATATTTCATGAACTACTGTAGCCTTTAAGACGTACAAATACAAATGAAAACACATTGATTCACTGAAGCTGGTGAAATACAAAAACATGCTTGTAAAATAGACCGACCAGAATGATCAAGGATGCTAAAAGTAAATTTTACAGTACTCCAATTACATTAGTTTGAAAAAATGTGAACTTCGGTATAAAAAAGTTGTCATGTAGCTGAATCAATTAAAAACCTTTTTAATTTTAATTTAACTCCAAATCAGTTAATAAGATTGACAGCATAAAACTACATACATATCTTTCAGTACGGGCATTCAATTTTCAAAACAGTTGAGACCTGTGGATGACATTGAATTATCAGATCGTGAGGCAACACTTTTAGAAAAAGAGAAACAAGTTGAAAGTAATTATTTATTTAACTTTTTCAATAAAACAATACAATGTATCCATTTTTCCATTTTATTGTATGTTTTTATAGTTTTAAAAGCGGATCTAGCATTCCAAAAGAAACAACTAGATGAAGCAATTGAAAAGGAAAAAGTTATGAGGGAAGAAAGAGAAAGGGAAATGAGGCGAGTTCTTCTCGAAGTACAGTTTAAAGAAGAAATGAACAACAAAGATTTTGAACGAAGGAAGCTGCAGCTAGATACTCAAGAAAAACAAATTCAGGTATGTATTACTTAAATAATATAGTAATTTTATTATAATTAACTTAAAATTTGTGAATCTAGCAAATGAGGGCAGAAGCTTTGAAAGAACAAACAGAAATTGCAAAAGAGAAACTCACGCTTGCAGCTGAGAGGGCGAGAATGGACGCTGCATTAAAGATGGAGAGACCTAATGAAGATGGCCCTCTACTCCAACCACTCGACTTAATGAAAGTAAAAAAAAATGTCATTATGTTTATGGATGAACAATGGCTAATTAAATTGTTTAATGAGCAGGCTAGGATGGAAATGGAAGCTGCTTTGGATGCAGTGAGGGAAGCAAGGGAGATGGCGGATGAAGAAAGAAGGCGACATGTTGAAATGAGAAAAGTGGCTGAAGAAATTACTTGGGAACAAAAGAACAAGGATCAGCAGCTGGAAATGCGAGAGAGGCATATAAATAATGTTTTGCAAGTAAGATTAATATTAAACTAACTTTCCCTATACAATTTTCATGTTACAAGCTTAAAATAAATATAACTAAACAAATTATGTTAGGATGCTGAAATGACGAAAGAGGAAGGAATTGACTCTCTCAGGAAAGCTGAAGCACTCAGGAAGGCGGTTGATGAAAAAGAAAAAGAACTGCGAACAATAATAATTGAAATTGATACAAAAGAAAAGGGCCTTGCTAAAGTAAGTGCCTGCTAAATTTGGAAATTTTTTAAAACAAAATGTCATTATAATGAATGATAATTAATCTTTAAGGAACGTTTGGAGATAGCAAAAGAAAGACTTGAACTTGAAAAGCAAAAGTCCCTTCTTGAGGCATTTTTGCCTACACTTCATCCATCAGAGGAGCTTAAAGTCACACCTCTGAAAATTGATGATGGAAGGGTAAAAAATATTTTTAAAAAATAAATAAATATTGTAACTAATATACTGTCAATTTCAGGGCTATATTGACCCAAAAGAGCTTATAATGAGACTGAGGGCGGAGAAAGATTTGGGCTTTCTTCCAGGCCAAAAATTATGACATTGGCTATTTTTGAATTTCAGTATGAGAATTTATTGTTTTTGAATATCATATTTTCACTTTTATATGCATTTCTTAAATTGTTAATAAAGTTTAAAAACGAGGACAAATTTGTGTTCGACTTTAATTGTAAGAATTTGAGTGAGAAATAAAATTAGTAAATAAACTTACTTATAATGCTTGAAATTCAATAATAAAACATATTTTACATACATTTAAATTTAAGTTTATTATTGTTTATTTTATCCAATCACACTTAAGCTTTCAAAGTTAAGGAAGAATCTAATTGAACAGAGGACTTATTCTTTACCCATTGTTTGATGAATCTACTTTTTTGGCAATTTGGTAAGCTGGAAAAGGGTTCAAGGCTGATAGGTGTCGTAATCAAATTTTTCTTGGCCAATTTATCAGCTGTCTTAAGGCCCCTTTGGCCTGTATGCCCTTGTAAAAATATGTGTGATTTTGTTGTTGTTTCCAAAGTTCTTGACACAATTCTAATTATATTATATTTTGAAAAAAATATTTTGATGTTATAAAATTGATTTTGAAAGCCAGAAGTAAAATTTTAACGTAGACCTTTCCAAGTAGCTTGACTATGCTCATAGCACTTGAAATTCAATAATAAAACTTATTCTTACACACATTTTAACTTAAGTGTACTAAGCTTTTATTTTCTTTTAAATATGCATTAAAAATAATGTGTAAAAATAGAGAAAATTGAGCTTTTTTTACAAAGAACATGGTTTTCTTAAAAAATAATAATAAATTTAATATGGCATATTTCTGTAATGAGTTGAGATAGAAATGAGTGGTTAGTGACAGTAACTACATTTTTGGTCTAATTTCACTAACCATATTTTGCTTGAACTTGGTTAAATTCTCTCAGCATACTTTCTGAGAATGAACTGTGTGCATATTTAAATGGTAAGAACTGAACTATATAGTTTTTCAGTTGAACATATTATTTTTATACTCTAAAATATAGAATGATTTGAATTTGTAAGATTATATACAAAAATAAACGTAAAATAAACATGGAATTCATATATCAAAACAAAATTGATATAAATTCCTTTCGCTTTATGTAATTAAAAAAGAGAATTTTTAAAAGCAATGTACTAAAAAATATAATTATTTCAAAAAATGACATCAATGGTCAAATAAATTGAATGTATACTGCTACGACTATCTTGAAGAAATATGTTTTTTGTTTACTTTCGTAACGTAAAAAACCATTTGTGAGCTCATAAATCCTGTTTTCAAACCCAAGTCAAACTTACTGAGTCTGTTCATTTTACATGGTTTTATTCTACATTATCGTTTATTTTTTCTCAGAATAATGTATTCAATGTACAGTAAATAAATTAATTTTTGTCATTTCTGGAGTAAGTTTTTTGGAGGAAAAATATTACCCATACTATCGAGTTTTTTGTTGATTGAACTGAGGAGAATGATCGACTGCCTTTCATTCATAAGTTTATATAACTTTGTTGTTATAATCATGAAATAACCTACTAAGATGTCGAGTGTCATGTATGACAATTCGCCGCGATAACATCATTTATTATCAATATTTCTATCTGTCACAGGACGAGTTTTGTCATATATTTAATTAATTAAAAATGGAAGAAGAATTCCTAGCCAAGAACAACCCATGTGGGCAAACTTTGCTCGAATTGGTATCACGAGGGAACGTTATAATCGCCGAATTATTAAGGCTCAAAGACCATATACCAGCAATTTTTAGGTGAGTTCTTGAACTGAGTGAAAAATAAAATTATTAAATGTAAAATTTTAATTTATTCTATTTTAATAACTACTTAACAGTACAAATTTTTGTAGATTTTTATTGCTTGTTGTAACGGTTGTATAAGTGTGTATATTGTATGCTATCAAGGGCATTCAACTCCATTGCTTCATTATGTTTGAAAAGAAAGCACAAATTAAAAGTCAAACTGCTTCTTTATTTCAGATTAGAAACTAAACAGGATGTTCAAAAATATGGAGAAATATTGTTGGATTTTGGATATTTCAATTCGCCTGAAGTAGTTGAGCAAAAGATAGAAAACAGTTTGGTGAATAATCACAGGTTTTTGTGTAAATTTTTAATTTACAAAGCTCTGTGTTTCAGACTTTAAGAGAACTGTCCGAAGAAATACGAGAATATTATGGAGATATTTTAATTAGATTTTACAATGCTTATGAAAGTGTTTACAAGTATATTTCTGATCTTAATACCTTCATCGAAGAACTTGAAGAAGGTGTGTACATCCAGCAGACCATGGATACTGTTTTTCTTAGTGAGGATGGCATGCAATTAATGGTATTGAAAATTAAAAAAAAATAAATAAATAAAAATATGTGTATGATTTAGAATTGTATTTTAGTGTGAGAGTGTGTATTTGTATGGAGTAATGTTGTTCATACTTGATTTGTACCATATCGGTCCTGTTAGGGAGAGATTGATTGTATCTTATTCTCGTTACAACATAACTGTTGTAATGTTGGACCAAGTTTGCAAGCTGATGCGCTGCAGTGGTTTTATTAATGGCGCAAATAACAAACGGCCGCCAAATTACCCACAGGATTTATTCAAGTAAGAGTTTCTTCTTATTAAAAAAAACCTTTGTCAATCATTGAAATTTGCCTTTCCAGGAGAATTCCAGTCAATGAGAAACTGGTCAATGTGATCATTGGAAAGTTGAGGACCGATGACATTTATCATCAACAAAAAGCTCTGCCGCTTCCTCAGCACAAAACAACAGCACTGGCTCAGCAGTCTGCAATTTTGTTTGTCGTACTATTCTTTGCTTCAAATATTCTTCATAACCAGACTTCCAGAATGAGAGAAATCGTTGATAAATATTTTCCAGATAATTGGGTTTGTTAGAAAGAAAAATTCCCTTCAATTTAATTTTTGTTTATTTAGTTTCTTGCTGGTTGTGTTAATATGTAATTACTATTTTCTAGATTGTTAATATTTATATGGGTATAACAATAAATTTAATAGATATTTGGGAGCCATTTAAAGCTGCAAGGACTGCAATGGCAAATACTCTCGAGACTGTTAACATCCAAGAATGCGCCTCAATGTACAGAAAGGATCTAAATGTAACTTGTACAATATCACAAAATTTAATAATGTATTATGTTAATAGCAATATTTTTTAGAGGCTCCTTGTTGAAACAGATGAGATGCTGATGGAAGGAAAGTTGACAAAATCATTTCTTATGGATAATGTAAGCAAGATAGTTTCATTAGCACGGGAGTGTAATGTTACACTGCGCTGGCTGATGCTGCACAGGGCACAGCGTGTGACGTTTGTTGAAACGCTGAAAAAATGCAAGACTGTGCGTGATGAGGTTATTTCAACAGTAAATCATTCAGACAGTAAAATACTTCAACTACTTCTCAACACAGCTCAGTTTGAAGTTATAATTTGCAACATGTTCAAGACAGTGAGTTACTTGAGTAATTGTTGATTAAAAATTAACAGTTTGAAACGATAACATTTTCAATTTTTTTTTAAACAGGTTTTAGATCAAAGAAGTGATGAGTGGTCAGAAGGGAAAAAAGAAAGTTTAATTCGTATTAACGAGTTGTCAGAGGTTTTCTCTGGAAGTAAACATATAATGAGAGTGAAAAAGAATGGTATTCAATAATTTTCAAAACTTTGCCTTTGATCATAAAGTAATTATACAACTGTATATAGATAGTTTAAAGAAATGGTTTGATGGGATTGCTGAGCAGATTGAAACTCTAAGCCTTGATGAACCAAATATCTCTGCTCGGAAGATCGCCCAGCTGATTGAAGCCTTGGAAGAAGTGCAAGGTAATATGTTCATATATTAAAAAAGTATTAATGTGAATATTCACAGTTTGTTATAGTCTTTCAGCAGATGACGAGGAATCTAGGGGTTAAACAACTTGCAACAGAAACTTGTTCTTTACTTAGGAACATGCTGGCAGCGGTGAACATCCGAGATACTCTCTACGTTCATATGCAGATAATTGGCGATTTCAGCTATGGTTGGCTTGTTATTGACAATTATACAGATTTGATCCAGCTGAGAATTAAGCAAAACCCAAGTCTTGTTCATAAACTAAGGGCAATGTTTTTAAAGGTCAGTACTCATAAATGGTAATAGTTATTGGGATGTTATCCAATATTAGAAATGGAATACTTGTTTAGTTAAGTTCTGCAATGGAAACATCACTTTTGAGGATAAACCAAGCAGAGGATAAGAATCTTCCTTCTGTATCACAGTACTACAGCAATCAACTTGTAAAGTATGCGAGAAATCTTCTTCAAGTTATCCCAAGGGAGATGTTCCAGATAATGTCAGAGATTACAAAAATACAAACAACCCAAATCCCAGATTTGCCGACGAGGATGGAAAAAGATAAAATTAAAGAGTTTGCTCAGCTTGAGGAGAGATTCCACGTGTCTAGGCTGACAAATGAAGTGTCTGTGTTTTCTACGGGGCTTTTGAACATGCCCAACACTCTTGTTGGAATCGTATGTGTAGAGCCAAAACAATTGCTCGAAGAGGGCATAAGGAAAGAACTATTTTTACATATTAACAAAGCTTTTGAAACTGGACTCACTTTCTCTTCTAAATTAAAAGTATACATTTGTTTAAAATTTGTGACTTGCTTTTTAAATAAATATATTTTTTGTTAGAGTTCTGATTTGGTTTTGAAACTAGAGGAGCTTGGAATGGTAATGCAAGGACATAAAAACTCTTTTGAATACATCCAAGATTACATGGGGATTAATGGTGTCAAAATGTGGCAGGTATGACTTGTATGATGGTTTGATATTGATTTTTCACAAATTCAAAAATTTACATGTCAAGGAGGAATTTAAAAGAGTTATAAATTCAAAACTTGAAGACGATTGTCGATTACTGAGAACTAAAAGTGCTAATTTGGATCTTCAAACTATTTCTTTCATCGGTAGACTCTGTAAACACATCATAGAGATAACTGATCCAAAGTAATTTGCAATACGATTTGGGTTTTTATACTCCTCCTAAAATTATGTTTTTCAGAGTGACATTTTTCTCTGAGCAAGACACTTTATGGCTTGATCGGAAGACGAAAGCAAAAATAATAGATCTAAAATTTTTCAAGACTTTGATGAAAGCCATTGGCGTTCCAGGGCTTGTTGCTGTCAACAAAATAATCTGTTTTATTATCACTAAACAGCTTCAGGTAAAAATTTATCATAATCAATTTTAAACAAGGTTAATTTCTATAATTGATTTTCTTTTGTAGAATTTAGTGAATTTTTTATCAAAAGAAGCGAGTAACAACAAAGCTTGGTCAGAAATATTTGGAAACCTTTCAAAATCATTGAGTCCAAGCTCGTTGATCATAGGTATATTATTAATGAAATTATAAATATTGAATGAATATAATTTATATTAGCATGTAATTGTAATAAATACAATTTGTTAATTTTATTACCTTAGTTCAATACGAGTTTAATTTTTAAAGCAACATTGTTTTATAAAAAATTACATTTGTTTTTAGACTTGCCAGCGAAATTTTACCCAAATTCTGTGAACAAACTGCAAAGGCTGTTCTCAGCAGGGCTTTTCGATACTTTGATTTATGTAGGCCAACTGCAACTTCTACGCAAACAGATTTGCTTCACTTTGAATCATACTGCAAAAATCCATGCTCGAAATTACACGTCTTCTCTTTCAGTATTAAACGAGTAAGGATTAGTTTAGTCTAATTGATTGTTTTCTTATATCAAATACAGTATTGATCAAATATGTCCAAAATTTATTATAACATTTAAAAACGTGTTGCATGTCAGATTTGGGTGTCTCAAGTTCAAAATAATTACAAAAATGGGGAAGTTTATACAATAGAACACATCTGACTCATATTTGCTATGCCACAGTCGTTTGCTCAATTCGCAGAATGGACTGTTGATTTTTAATTGTGAAAATATGGAGAAAGTATTGTAAGATGGTTTGATCCCTTGTCCGCCACAGCCTATGGGTAGTTGGACCTTAAGCCCTCCTGTACAATAGGAATTACTTCATTCTTTTTTAATGTATGTGTGTGATGATTAGTGATTATTAATCAATGATTATTTGTAAATCGTGAGATGTCGTCTGGGTGACCTAGGTTTCAGAAAAAAATTTTCTTTGTCATGTCAACATTTTGATTTTTATTGAAATCATCTTCAGGGCCTGGGATAACAAACGTTGTTTAAATTTAACAAATACATGTAAGATGTGGAAAAAAATGTTGCACTCAGTTGCAGCTCTGCCAATATCATTAATCAAATTCAATATAGACAGCATATATATATAACATCACATCACACAAAACACTCATCACATTCCAAACATCAAACATTTTTACATAGAAAATGTTTTTCTGAAACCTACATCACATCAGACCGCATTTTTTTTAACATTTTACAATTGCACACAATCAATTATTTGAAAAGTTTAAAATTATAATTAAATGGTTCAGAATTTGATTTTTTTTTTAATATTGAGACTTCATTAATTATTGTTCACTACAGACAATTAAAAAATATTTTAGTGGGTTGCTTTTTGAGGTGAAACAGCATTTGAGAGATCCTAAATTGCCTTGCCCTCCTTCAGAAGAACTTATGAAACTAGCACCTTTATTGGATTCTGTTGGACTTAGTGATCCTTACATGCAAATTTATATCACAACGAAAGGCCTGCCTTACATGGGACTCTTGCTTTTTTTGTTTACGTCGTCATTCATGAGTAAATTCAGCCTTGACAAAACCACAGGTAAATATCAAAACGTGTTGTTTTTGAATAAAATGTAACTTTTTTTTTCATTCAGGCAACATGACATGCAAAAAAACTGGTGAAGGTTTGACCCCATTCACAATAGGTTTGCAGACATTATTAAGACAGTTCCATCCACAGGTTACAGACCATTATATCACTTATGCCTGCCAGTACATAAAGTCACATATGCTTACAATCTCTATGTAAGTTGCTGTTTAATACTCCATCGTACCATACTGATATTATGTGTTTTAGAAATAATAAACCCGAGATTCCACAAGAAGCTCTAAGCATGTTGCAGTTCCTGGAAGACCTCGTGGAATATATTGGATGTGGCAGAAATTCAATCGCCCAACATATTCCTCTTGTGATTGTCAATCTTTTTGGGCGAAGCATTGCTGCTTATACTGACTCTTAATGCCATTTTAAAAATATATATTTAAGAAAATGTATTTTTGTATGTTACTTATTCTTTATATATATGTTAAGTAATTGTATACTATAAATATTTTATTAATAAAATATAATTGTTATTAATTTATGAATACAAGAAAATACACATATATAGGTACTTACCTATATGTACCCTTAAATACAAGGGTGAAAAATCAGATTCCTTTACAAAACATTGTATCCTTACACAAAACTACTTAATATTTACAAGCCTTTTTGTTTGCTTCTGATAGTGCACGTACATTAGTAAATCCTTAATTTTTGATAGAATTAAAAAAATTAGGTCGAATCGCATGCTTAGTCCTGATATTGTACATTCTTTAATAGCGAAATTGTGTTCCTCACATATGGTCAAACCTCTATGAAATTTAATACATTTTCAGTTGTTAATATTTGTAAAAAAATATTTTATTATACTGTTTTTGCAAAAGGTTCCTACGTTATTTGAATCTTTTTTTGCTTTTGCAATTGCTAATCACTATTTTCATTTTGACTGCAGAAGCACAACATGGTTTAATTGTTAATAATAGTTAATACCTACCTAGTAGATCTACAAATAATCTGTTGATTTTTCGTGAATATTTTTGTCAATGAGATTGACAAAGTTTCCCAGGTTGATGCAGTTTACAGTGGTCTTTTTAAAGCATTTCATTCAATTGACTTTAACCAACTACTGTTTTAAATTTAATGCTTTGGCATTCATAACCGGTTGCTATCTTGGATTAGTTCATCTTTGAAATGCTGTGTGTTCTATTTGGTGACAAAAAAATTTCTGGGTTAATGGCTACCTCAGGGTTCTAATTCCCCACATTTTTTCTACTATGAAAGTTCTTATTTATTAGCCTTTGATATAAAGATCTGTAAAGTTGTAGAATCTACCAATGATTGTGACATCCTTCCGATTTTGAGTTTTCTCACAGGCGTTCTGGAAATGGTCTTAATATTAATGTGAATAAGTGTAGTGTAATTAGTTTTAACTGTAAATTAACTTTTATGGCTTATGATTATTGTATTAATTGTTTGTTAATTATACGTGTTAAACTAGTTTGTGATTGAATTTGATTTTTTTTTTTGGGGGGGGGGGGTTGTAGAGTAGACTGTCATTCATACTAGGCCTTTGTCCAATTGATTGGCCTGTTTCAATTTGTGCCTATTCTCAGTGATTAAGATTTTAGATTGCTTATTTTATTTTAAAATGTTGAAATGGATCTATTAACGTTTTATGTTGTGATAAAAAAGTCAGTGTCACAAGTAAGATTAGAACCCTTGACCTTCGGCTTGATACGCCGTTGCTCTACCACTTGAGCTATCGTGACTTTGATCCCCTCGGGCACTCACTTCCCATCTCAACCCCACCTTTTGAATTTTCCCTCTTTTGAATGTTATTAATTGGTCAAACAGATCATGAAAAATAGTGAATTTAAGTACATTACTAAGTTGGATTCAGGGCACACATTATTTAACAAACCCTACCATGTGACTTGTTATGATAGAATTTAAGTTTAGGCTGTTTGTTGAATATAATTCAGTAAATGTTGACCCTTTCCCAGTTAGCTTTTCTTCTTTGTTTGAGTATAAGCTGGAATGCCTTACGGTTATAATGAGCTTTTTTGTTTGTTGTAATTATTAATTACATGTTATTTAGGTAAATCTATATGCTGTATAAATTAAAAAACTTATAATAAAATACCCATTTCAACTTTAAAAAATTAATTTCACTGCTTGGCAAAATAAACATACAACAATTTTACAATAAGACCATAGTTTTTTCCAGGTTTTGCTGTAATTTCTAAATGCAAAATTTGAATTTTTATTAAACTAAAACGAAGTTCATAGTTTTAATTTTAGCTTCAACCAGTGATAACCATACATTGTTATCGCATATTTTTATTTTATTACTGGGAGATAATTTGCAGTTTACAGTAAGCAGAAGCATTTCTTTCTATCAGAAATCACAATTCACAACAGGGAGGTTTTGTGCCCCTGGTTATAAGATATACAGCAAGAATGTCAGTAACTTGAAGCTGAAACCTCATCATTAGTGAATCAGGTTATATGCTTTATGGCACAACACTAATTGGTACTTGAAGTCTTTGAATTGTGATAATTATTATAATGGTAATAAGAAATGAGTGTATGATATTAAAATTAGATATTCATTTTACGTATGGTGCATCTGGATAAGTGTTAATTTAGGAGCAGTGTCAGATTAATTTAAAGAATGGTACATTATAATATAAGCAAATGAAAAAATTAAAAAGGAAAAATACATAAAAAAAGAAATATGAACGGTCGTTCTATTTTATAAATGTCTAAATTAATGCCTCATTTCAGCTTATAAAAACTGCAACAATATTCAGGAGGTTTAAATACCAGAATGTATTTACTGGAAGAAAGCTGTGTTCCAACCCAACCACCAAGGTTGAGAAATCTTGTTTTAACTTGTTAAAAACAAGAATCGATATGTGTGGCCCTATGACAGTCGCAGACTACATGAAGGAAATATTTATGAACCCAAAGATGGGTTACTACATGACGAAGGACGTATTTGGTAAAGACGGTGATTTCACGACTTCTCCAGAAATCAGCCAGCTTTTTGGTGAAGTAGGTATGTTAGAATTTCTATCTCACAGTTGATCACACAGTTTTTGAATTATACAATTCTTGAAATTTTGCAGATGATTGCCGTCTGGTGCATAAATGAGTGGCATAAGCTCGGCTCTCCTAATCCTCATTTCCTTGTTGAACTAGGCCCTGGAAGAGGCACAATGATGCAAGATATACTTAGGGTATTAACATTTGTTTACATAGTTTCTATACAACATTCACATGCTATGTTCATATTTTATTTCATGTTTAACGAAATTAATGATTTATTATGCTTTTCATGAATCTGAATGACCTGAAAAATAGCTAAAATTACTCAAAAGTTTTAATGTTTTGTCATTAAAAAAAAGAGAATGTTTTGTTTAAAGAAATTTAGTAACAATTGGTATTGATTTTTGGGGGTGTGGTAGGTGTTTAACAAAATAGGAATGAATAATGCGGGTCTGAGTGTACATCTTGTGGAAGTCAGTAGAGAACTGAGCAAGATTCAGGCGAAGAACCTCTGCACCACAGTCAAAGAGACCACAGGTGCTCATTTTATGGAAGGCGTTACTGAAACTGGAGTTCCTGTTTATTGGTACAACAGCATTGAATCAGTACCAACATGCTTCACGTTGATCCTTGCTCATGAGTTCTTTGATGCCCTGCCGATTCATAAATTCCAGAAGACGGACGAAGGATGGCGTGAGGTCCTCATTGATGTCAATGAAGCTGGAAACAAGCTTAGATACGTCATATCAAAAGCACCTACTCCTGCTTCATTTTACTTCACCGCTGTATGTGTTTTGTTTTTTAAAACTAAATTATATTTATTTAAATGTAGATTGTTACAGGGCGAGGAGAAAAGAAATCATTTGGAAGTTTCTCCCCAGGCTGGTATGATAATGCAGCATATCGCACAAAGATTAGTAAATCATGGAGGCTTCCTTTTGGTAGCTGACTATGGACATACAGGAGAAAGAGAGGATACTTTCAGAGTAACTAACATACACTTTTTACTTTATTTTGCTAGTTTATAGAGAGTATTAATTATATTCGGTTATCATGTTTCACAGGCATTTAGAAATCATAGTCAGCAGGATCCACTTTTAGAACCTGGGATGTCTGATCTTACAGCAGATGTTGACTTTTCTTATTTAAAAAAAATGGTCAATGACAAACTTTTAGCCTTTGGTCCAAAAAGCCAACATGATTTCTTAAAATCACTTCATATTGACATCAGACTGGAGGTATTGCTTTTATAATAGTTTGTGGTCATTAGTGACCATTAGTCGATCTCATGATCTCCAAATAATCTTTATAATAGTATACATAAATTAAAGGATTTTTCCCCAAATTGTGCTAATATTCTTTGTGAAATTACTTTTGTGATATACTTTATTTAAACTAGTTACATTTTGTAGTACCAACAAGCAGGAGGTATTTCAATATATAAAAATCATTTGGGGATTGATTTGTACTAATGACAGCACAAATTGCTATACCACTTCATTCTGTATAGTCTATTTTTAGGGATTAAATTTATCAAGAATTGTCACCTTGGTGGGAAGGTGACTTTGATCGTCATAGTTAATCAGTTCTGCTGTAAATTGGTAATTGTGTTGTGCCTGAAATTGGATTGTTACCAATCCTTTTGGTCTTCCTATCCTTGCTGGACTGGTCCATCAGACTGTTACTATGTTATACAAATATATGCTACGTACATTTGAAAATAAGAGAATTTTTGTACATATTTGAAATGGTGAAATGCCAAAAATACGCCAGGCAAAACAACCCCAACAAGGGTAGACCAAATTTAAGATTTTATTACATCTCCCAAGATAAAGTTAAAGAAAGTAAGGATACTTGAATAGATTTGCAATTGAATATAAAAAATAATAAACTACATAAAAATTAATCTGTTGTATGTACTGTTAAATTAGTATCAATATTTCACACCCTGTAGGAGTTTTTTCCCCATGATAATTAGTTATACTCTTTTCTTTATGGTGTTTAAAAAATTCACTACAACTGTGAATGTCTGTCCTGATACGGAACTATATCTTGTATATGCTGCCTCATAGTCAATGTATTCTCAATTCTGTCACCATCCTTCTGTGTGCTTGGGCATAGTTTCCTCACTTCCATGTGCGCTTTTATCTTCCTTCTCTAGATTTCTTTATACTTGTTCAGTATTGTATTGAATAGGCTCCTTGTTTGCGAATAATACCCATGTGAATGCTAATGCCTCTCCTTCAAGCCTCATTTGTTGTTCATGCCTAGTTTTTGGGTCGTAAAATGCATAGCCTACATTTGCTCCCATTTTGGGACTCAGCCATGTATAAGATACATGGAAATCTTTCATGTATTTTGACTCTAAATTCTTGATTTACAAATTGTGGGTCAAGTTTTTTGTTCACAGCACTATATTAAGCATTGACAACTTATTGAAGTGATATTTCTGTTGGTTTCAAATATCAGTAAATTTTTGTGATCTGAGAATTACACTTTGGTATTTACTGTATGTAGTAAAGCTTTCTGTATAGGTGGGGAGGGTTTTTTGTTCCAGAAGCATCCGATTCATTAGGTCTAACAATTTTTCTTCAATTTTGTTGATCTACTAACTACAGGCCTAGGTCTTTTCCTTTGTTGTCGTGGCTTTTGTTGATTGAGACTTATTATATAGAATGTTCGATTGTGATTTGATGTTATTGATCCATTAAAAAGAAAGAAAAAAAAAAACATGCCTAGGTCTTTTCCTTTGTTGTCGTGGCTTTTGTTGATTGAGACTTATAATATTGAATGTTCGATTGTGATTTGATGTTATTGAAAAAAAAAAAAAAAAAAAAGATTACAACATAATTTTATTTAGCATATACTATATGTCAATACATTTTTTTTATATCCCATTTATGTTATATGATCCATTAAGAATCCTTTAGTTTTAACTACAAATATGTTATATTCTGACAAAAATGCATTACCTAACTAAATACAACAATTCATTACAATTATTTGAATACAATACTGATCATATTTATCATATTAGCACTTTTATTTTGTGTTTATTTTAGAATTTAAATAAAATAAAATATTTCCAGGTCCTTCTAAAAAAGAGCAAAAGCAAAGAAGAAAAAGAAATGCTACTTTCTGGCTACAAAATGATAATGGACAGGGACAAAATGGGTGAATGTTTTAAATTCATGTCTTTCTTCCCTTCTGTCGTTAAAGAGCTCCTTGAACAATTCCCTGTTGTTGGATTTGAAAATTAAAAAAAAAAATTAAACTTCTCTTAAAATTCTCTTCCTTTTGAAAATTCTAATAAAACTGTTCCAAACTATTGACCTCGTTTTTAAGGTCTTCAAATGATGTCAATTCCTATGAGAAAAAAAAGTGTTAATAAACGTTTTTGTTGACTGTTAATTCGATTTTACTTACCTCCCAATATTTCTCTTCCCATTTTGGAAATAACTCACGGAAACTTGGTGGTTCTTCACCTTGCCTGACTGTAATGATTACTTTTTTTTCCCTTGATGAATGTTTTATGTAAGCCTGTAATATTATTGAAAATAACAGTAATAAAACAGTATAAACATTGAAAAGTGAATTTAAAACCGACCTGTGCTAACTTGTACGCATTCAACTTTTCTTCTGCATCAGCATCATTTCCAATCCAAATATATATACCTTCTTCTGAATCCAAAATCATTACATCATCTGGGTATAGATCCTATAATATATTTTTACAAAAAGGTGTAACATGTAAAAAGGTGAAAAAATTCCTTTTAATTATCATAAAATTTGGTACTAAGTAAATTAATCCAACTTATGTTATGTGTGTGCATATCTGTGGGAATGAATTTGTGTTTGCATCCATACATACTATTAATTTTTTATTGAGTACAAAATAAAGGACTTACTTTTTGCTGATAATCAGAAATCTCTTCAATTTTAAATTTATGGTTTTCTTTAATATAGCAATGAAAAAGGCGGTTTGTGAAATATGAGTAGGACTCATCAACCTCTTGTTTATACGATTTTCGACCACCTAGAGTTTGCCAGAAATCCTCAGGCTCCTCGCCTTCCTTGAGAACAACTGCTTCCCTGTCAGAGCAGAAGCGATTTCTCACCAACTTGGCCATTTCTTTTTCAAAGTCATCACAATTCTAAAATTAATTCGTTTGTAATTCAATGGATTAAATTTGTTCAGATTTTACTTACATTTCCCATCCAGAGGTAGCTTTTAGTTGGGGTCTCAAGGAGAAATGCATCGTTTGTATTAAGCGATTCCGTAACTTCTGGGACTTGAATGGCTCTTACATTATTTGCACAAGTGCCTACAATCTGTGGACATAATGCACAATTTTATGCAATAAAATATTTATTTTTCATTCTCGAATCAAGCAAAAGTGGTTTAAAAAAGCACTTGGCGGAGTTTTTCAACCAAAATGGTTAAATATTTATTTATCAAGTTACATTTTATTAACTTTTTACTTACACGGAAGAGCCTAGTTCCATCTGTGTCATAAGAGTCATAATCTCTCAGGTTTTTGAAGCCACTGGCATGTCCTCCCATGAAAATAACCATTTTACCTAAAAATAAAACATCAAGTTTTGTAAATAATAAAGAAATAAAAACTAAATAAAATTGAAAACAATACCTTTAAATAATGAATTGAAGTGGGCTGGCTCTAAGCCTTGTTCCACTCTGATTTGAATGGCTCTACCTCCAAGTTCATTATCAAGTTTGACTGCTTGCATAGCAGAAGCAACCTTTTCATCAGCAGTCGAATCTTTGCCCTAATAAAAAAATTCTCAGTTTCAATATTTAAATTTATCCAGGAGAGATTTACCTGCCAGTAGTAGATAATGTATTTCCTTCCAAATTCTGAATTGTACTCGTATTTTATAACATAAGAGTCGCCACCGAAAAATATCCCATAGTTTTCTTCTTCAATTGGAAGCAGCTCAAAGTTCTGGACTCGAAAAACTTGAACTATGCCATTTCCATTGTCTGGCATGAAGCCGCCAACTGTACCACATCTAGTGGAAGCTGACCTTTTAGTTCTTTCTTGTTTTGGAGTAACTGAAATGTTTCAAATTCCATTTATAATTTCTTTTGAGACACAAGAGTAATTTGTACAGTAGAAAATGTACTGGTTTGCAAATCAATTAAAAAAAAGTAAAGTGTAAATAATTTTTCAGTTAAAATTCATATTCTTTTATATGTATACCATAAAAGTCATACTTCTATTTTACTGTACGTAGATTAGTCTGCACAAATGTGATAACTTTAGTCTTTCAGACTCAAATCATCACTAAAATTACAAAATTTAACTTAAAAATTTGTTAATGCATCGTTTAATTTTTTTACTACTTTTTCCTCAAAAAAATTAAAATTCACACAAACTTGTTAATAGCATAGGGTTTTTTTGTGTTTTCATTTGAAGGATTATTTACTCAAGCTGAAAAATAAATAAATAAAATGTTTGCTTGTATTTTATTATTTATTTTGAACTGTACATATTTTTTATTATTATACAATTACGTGTATTTATTTTAATGTAAGCTAAATGAAATGAGTTCAGAAGTAAGTTTTATTAAAAATTAGTTAATTATGATGGTTTGAAAGAAAATTCGCCAGAATATATTTAACTATTCAGATATCATGAGGTGGGCCACCAGACCGCATCTCATGATATTGGAATAATTATCGATTAGCGGTCACTAATCTCTACACAAATATATTTAACCAACAATTTATTGCCTGGTTTTATACTTAATAATGCATTAAGAACAAAACTATGTCAAAAAAATTGTTAGTTAAATGTTCATCTATCACTAAATGATTTTCCAGTGATTTGGTGATATTTCTTTCAAACCATCATAATTATTATTAAACTCACCAATTTTGTAGTCAGCTTGACCAATTAATACATTATGATTTATTAAGGATTTTAGTTGATATAAAAAAATCAGTGGCACGAGTGGGATTCGAACCCACTATCTTTGGCTAGATACACCGCTGCTCTATCACTTGAGCTATCATGGATTGATGTCATGATAGCTGAAGTGGTAGAGCAGTGGCGTATCTAGCCAAAGATCGTGGGTTCGAATTCCGCTCATGCCATTGACCTTTTTATCTCAACTAAAAACCTTAATTGTAATTTTTTATGGAAAAACTTGTGAATTTCTGACCTCGTTTTACATTGAGTTATGTGTGTTGTAATTAAAATAATGATAAAAATACATACAATAGTTTGAAATAAACAAAATATGAGTTTTTTTTAGTGTATATTATGAAAAAGAAAAATATATTTTTCTTGTGGGTAATTTCTCTGTTTTATTATTAAAATTAAAGCTCTTAAAAGATTATTCATATTGGATTCTTTATGCCACTGCTGTAAGATTCACATCAGGCAACTTGCTCATAGCACTTTGTATTCAAACTTTATAATTTGACATTTTGACCCTGGTGGTTTATTTTAAAGTATGGTTTTATGCCGTTGTCTGTTTTAAATAATTTTAATAAATAAAATTATCTTTAATATTGTCATTGTTGTGAAACATAGTGATTAGAACATCTCCTTAAAACCAAACATCCAGGATATCCTTATAAAACTAAAATAGTATCAAGATAAAAGTGTAAAAGTATAATTCAAATGGATTTAATGTGACGCTTGTGTAATTGAGAATGTAAAGGCAGACAGAATGGCAGCTGGTAACTCAACTGGTACTCCTCGAAATAGGGCTCCATTCAGTGACCTCTACTGTCACAATAAAAAAAGATGTAAAAAAATGGGGATCCTCTCTTCCAGGCCTTACCAAAAAGAAGAAACCCTTCTAAACACAGTTTCGCATTGGCCTCTCCCGGCTTGAATAGTTGAAGGGACCCTTAAACTTATTTGTACAATCTGTATTTCTCATATACTTAATCTCACGTTATAATTGATTATATGATACACCTCTGCCAGAATCCTCCACCAAATCCGCAAATACCTCCAATCCATACTAAACAATAATTAAACACCAATGAACAAATTTTTTAACTTCTTGATAGACATCCAACTAATAGATAAAATGTAGTTTCATATTTCCTTAATTCTCATTTCCTCTGCTCACGCCACGTGTTGGTGGTGTGGTGGGGCTTGGTTGTGGCAAAGCCCGCCTAGGACCTCAGGTGATAGTCAGTCTTGATCGGGACTGAGGGGGTCCTCCTCGAACTCTGGGATCGAAGAATCTCCAGTACACTTGGAGAAGTCAATAGTAACTAGTCAATCACTAATCCTCAATAAAGCCAAGCGCACAATATTAAAATTAACAAGTTGTAAGAGATCCTTGTGGTTCCGTTCTTTCCCTGCCTAGGCTGTCACTTTACCATAATTTTCAGGGGCTTTGTTTGATGATGTCAAACCATACCGCTTACACTTTTAGTTCTGTTCAGTTCATGTTTGGCAACATCACTCAGTTTGTCTGGACAATGAGATTACTAAATGCTGAAATGTGCCTAACATACCATACCTGAGAGAATAGCTGTCAGGATTATTGGAGATGATCGATGTGCTATTGTGATTATGTTAACAAACATTGACAACATATAGGGAAAGATGTTAAAGTGATCAGCACGTCATCACTCTACTGGGTCTACCTACTTGGTTGATGGCATTCAAATGCATTTTAGTTTATGCCATCTTCCTTGCTGAACTACGTTCAACACATTTGAGTAGCATCTAAATCTGCAAGACAATAGATAGACAAGATAGTAGTAAAGTGATTATATGCTGATATGTTTTGCATGTATTATTCAACTGAAGACCAACAACCACCACCAATAAAAAAAATTAAAAAAAACAAACAAAAAAAAACAGAAATTCGTAGGTAGATATAGTGGAAGGGGGAAGGAGAGTGATATCCAACAATATTTGTAACAGGTTTGGATTAGCATAGAATAAAAAAAAAAGCAAAAATGTACTATTTTATATTGCTGCAGACATAAAATTTACATAATAATATACAATAAACTATGAGATGAAAAGCTAAGCAATTCTGTTAACATTGTGTTAAAATATGCAGCAGAAAAAGAAGAAAAGTGAATTATGTGTAATTCTATACAGATTAGTTATGCGTAAGGCTGAAAATATTTGAATGAGGTTGGGGTAAGTAAAAGACAAAACAAACCATACAAAAATAAAGTAGTTTTTAATAGAACTGCTTGCAGAAATTATGTGTAGTAATACAAAGTATAAGAAGTTGGATAAGAAAGCTTAATGTCACAAAGAATAGTGGAAGCACATTGATATAAGTTTTAATATAGGTACACAAATTGAGGTACAAAAAATACAAGAATACAACAAAAACTGTTTAAGCAACAAAGCAGTATGTCAAGACAGTTTGACTAACCTCTGCCAAGACCACCAGTCAATTGGCTATCCCTCCAGTCGCTGAAGTATTCTTTGAATGCAGTTGGTTCAGCTCCTTGGATGACCCGTTGCATCTAAAATTAATACTTTTCATTAAAATGTTTTTACTATCGTAGAATATTAATCACCTTTGTCCATTTGGGGTATGAGCTTTGGTCCAAAAATGCCTGCCCTTTCTTCAGAGCCTCAACCCTTTCCTGGCTTGTAGCTGTTTTACCAACCCAAACGTAAATTCCAGAGTTGACAGTGTCCAGAATGAAGCAGTCCTTGAAATTTGCATAAAATTTAATTTAGTGTTATCGGATTTATGTATTTTGTGGGTTTTTCTCACCTCTGGCTTGAGCATATCACGTTTCAGTGGTTTTTGACCCAATTTTTCTGACACGAGTTTTCCACTACTGTCTGTGACTTTGTACAAGGAGACAGTTGCCTAAAAAAATTACAATGGATAAAACTAAATTCATTAGAAGGTAGGACACTTCTATTTATTATATATGCTGCACATTTTATTAAATTAGTTCTTATTAATAATAATCTAAGTTTGTTAAAAGTAACTGACGTTACTTACATCTAAGTTTTTTTCGAACTCTTCATCATCATCAACAGCAGCTTCTTTTGGAACCTGCGCCTGAGAACCAGAACCCAGCAAAGAGAAAAACTGCTTCACTTCTTCTTCATTGCTCGACGAGTCTGAAAACATGACTTTGATAAAAACAGCAACAAGCATATGAAATATTTCAAATGGTACCAATAAGGTAGACTTTTGCTCTTCCAGCATGGTCTTGATCTCTAATCTTGTTGGCGGCGCTGACAGCCTTGAGCCTCTCAGTACCTTTAGCTTTAGCTCCTACATAGACATACACGTCTTTTCCCGAATCGAGGATGAAGCAGTCTCCTTTGTTCATTGACTGAACACCGACTTGTACCTGTCTGACCCTAACGTTCTTCTTTCCTTTGACTTGGTACAATTTCTTCTCACCGTCAGCATTTGTCACTGCATGATGGAATCCTGAGGCGACACCACCAGTCACATATCGAAGACCTATAAATAAAATTTAAAAAAAAAATTGAGTTTAATTATTCTTCAACTTGTTCAATTGTTAATCACAATTTAAACTCAAAATGTAGTTTGATATTTTTAAATTATATTATCAGTTTGAAAAATAGCCGTAGCTGTTTCTAAACAATATTTATATAAGTTAATTATTAATTTGATTTATATTTTAAAGAATGAATATTACCAGATTTAAAATAACTTTGGAAAAGGGCTGATTCATGAGCTTGGACTTCCCTGTGCTGTACTGGGCTTCCACCAAGGCCATCGTCCAATTGGACTGCTAGAATGGCAGCGGCTCCTGACTCGTCCTGTGGTATTATTACATTAAAAATAATACTTATTAGAAAATAAAATTATGGTAAATTACCTGTGATGTTTTACTACCGAGCCAGTAATGAATGTCCCATGAAAATGAGCCTTTCTTTCCTTTAGTCTCAGTGGTCTGCAATTAAAAATAAAAAATAAAATAAAATAAAAATAAATTATATATATATAGTATTAAATTAATTTGATTTTAAATTTAAGTTGCTCTATTAGGTACAATTACCTTTAAAACGATGTAAGAATCACCTTCAAAAAATTTTCCATAATCGTTGACTGGAACAGGAACAGGCTTGAAATTCTGAAAAACAAAAATATAAAATGAATATACAAATGAAGTTTTAAAAACAAAACTCCGTTGTAAATGTGGATCAAAAGGATCAAAGTGGCATATGAACATAAATCATTATTCACAATTCTACGAATGTCTTCAAACCTTTGTAGGAAGCAATTTATTTACCATATAAATTATTGGCTATTTAATAAAAGTCATTTATGATGCGAAACAAAAAGGAAACTACTTAATAAAATGAAACATAAAAAAATCATTTAAGAAATGATTAGAACATGAAATTATATAATTATGCATTGTGTACTTTTTGCAAATCAATTGGCAGGAAACTAAATATAATAAAAAACACTTTATATATTTGCCAATTTATACAATGTGACACAATTACAAAAATATATAATTTGGAAGCTTATTATTTTGTTATTTTCATAACATTTTATTGAAAGGAAGAAACTTTCATCTGTCATCTAAAATGTCTATTCTTATTTTCTGGAAAATTATAAAAATAGAATCCTGAGATCATCAGACTAAAATAAGAAAACCCAAATTCCTCTGGAAGAACTTTTCTTTGGTAATCTCGTGGTTATCAGTGATGATGATTCAACCTTCTGTTTTGGTCTGTTGGTCTTGGTCACTTAGAGGAAATGTGTTCATCCGTGAAGGCCAGACAGACGATGAAAACAACTTAAAATCATTATTTTAACTAGCAGTAAAGCCTTCATTCAGATTATAATGTACATAAAATTATCAGTTAGGTAGATTGTAATTCTTAATTTATGCAGTTTTTGTTTATACAATACTAAATACTTTTTTTAAATTGTTCTATGTATACAAAATTTTTTCCTTATTAAAGTGGGATGGTATAAATAAACACATCAAAAGACTGAATTTAACAGCCTTGCAGTTTATAAATAAAAATGTGTTTATAATGGTAATATTAAACAAATTATACAAAATAAGAACAAATAAATTTTAAAATATATATTAAACTTTACAATAATAAAAATAGTATGCAACTATAATTGTAGATCAATTGATGTATACATCATATCTTTAATGATAATTATAATTTTAATCAGGGAAACCTTCAAGTGGCAGAGAATTTTTTTAACTTCAGCCCCATCAGCCAATCTATTTTCTACACTACTTTTATTTAATCTGAGATAAAAGGCAAAGCTATAAACCTTTATCTCTGGCAACTTTAGTGAAAAAAACCTTTTATCCCGAAAGAGAGCTGGTAGAAATAGAAGTGCTAATTTAATTTTAGCTTTTCTAGTTTTCGCCTTTTTTTTTTCATTCTTTTAGTTTGCACTTTTCATAAATGCTAGATCATGAACTTTTTCAAAGTCGCCAATTCTTGCACATCTCCATTAAATCCAAGACAATGGATTTCAAAAAGCATTGTAACATTTATATATATAAAAATAATTTCCTGGCAGAAAATTATTTTGAAAAGGTGGGCAATTTTCGGCGACAGCGGGTCAACTATTCTTTCCCGTTATATGATTTTATAATATTGTGAATAATATCTTATACATTTTTGAATAATTTTATTTTAGTTTATTTTTTGACCGACGATGCGCAATTCTAAAAGGGAAGAAAAGCTGGGAATCACTACTGGCATCAACATATTTAGAAGAATTTTACAAGATGACCTATTGCACTTTTTTAGATTACTAACTCTGTTGTCGTCAGGAAATAAAACAAGAGACTATTTTGCAAAAAAGAAGTATTTTTGTCTTGTTTCAACACGAATGTTTGGTTTTCTATTTCCATTATAAAATTGTTTTTAAGGGAACAAAGGAAGCTACGTAGAAAAGCTAAATATCCAAAAGTTTTTAGGGTAAATGTTGAAATTTGTTCGTTTTGGGAATAAAGTTAAAATCTATGGGAACACGACAACCAGATGTAACTTAAGTGTGCAAACAACCCGGTGAACTTTTGACAATGTAAAGGAGCTCTGGTTGGATACAAATTCAGGATTTGGCTGTAGAGGACAGACATTCAAATATCTACTTCAAAGTTCCAAAGAAGTTCGAAGTTAAACATCCTCACGCTCCACACAATTAGGAAGAAAGTGACATTTATGTGTAAAATCCCATGCCGGTAACATAGGCGAATCTGACATAGTTAAGTTAAAACCCTAAAAAGCGGAAATGGATCAAGAAAACGTCATGTACGGTAGAAAGATGAATGGTCAGGAAGGAAGTAGTACAGGCACTTCCATAAAATAATTTTGCCTTATAGTTAAGAGTCATTTTGCTTCCGCCCTACTTCAAAACCGCAGAATGACTCAGATCTTGAGTATCTTTTCTCATTTCAGTCAAAGAGTCATGTTTTCACAAGCTTAAAATTATAGACGACCAGAGAGATCACACCAAGTTTCCCAAACCAATCTAGGAGCGA
This sequence comes from Cimex hemipterus, assembly GCA_039619505.1. NCBI lineage: Eukaryota > Metazoa > Arthropoda > Insecta > Hemiptera > Cimicidae > Cimex > Cimex hemipterus. The sequence continues at coordinate 3,690,656 of CM077105.1, read as the reverse complement.
TTTTATGAAAGAGTGGCTCTTAGAAAAGACAGAAATCCACCAGTTTAAAATGTAATTGTTAGGATCACTTTAGTATATTATTAAATAAGAACTCTTACTATTTCAAAACTACTAAAAATTATAATAAACGTGAAAGAAAAATTGATTTGCTGGTTTACGTTAAGTGAATATTTTATCAGTAAATAGAACGACAAATTTATATTACAAAATATTTGTACAGCTGCACGCAGCCAATGTATAACTTCAAATTTCGGAATTTTTTTTTCTGTTTCATTTTTAGTAAAATAATTGATGAATGAACAAATAGAATGTAAACGTAGAGGGTGAGCGAAGAAAATATATTGCTGTTTCACTGTTTCAACGCTTGTTTTTTTTGAACTGATTCCAAAAAAAATTACACCATGCAGGCACCGAAGGTGTTCAAAAAACCAACATTCTTCTAATCATTAATATTAGTTTCAACCAAGTTTAAAATAATAAAAAAATAAATAAATAAAAAACAGTCCGGGATTAGCATAAAAATCCGGCAATGACCGGTTTCCAGTAGGACCATGCCGACATAAAGATTGGAACACCTAAGAAAATAAAAAAAATATATATAAAAAAATAATATATATATATATTTCATGGTGCGATTAACCAGAAAACTACTTTAAATTAATTAATCTTTTTATGTGAGGTATCGGTTGAAATGAAAAAGTTAGTCTCACGAGCGGGATTAACATAATGATGATGCATTAGCATTAATTCAAGTTTAAACCAAGTTTAAAGTAATAAAACAACAATGATTTTAAATTAAATATATAAATTTGACCAGATTGATCCGTCAATGATCGGTTTTCTGCGGAACCATGCCGACATCAACATTGCAGCACCAAAGGTTTTTAAAAAAGACGAACGTTCCTCTAAGCATTAAGCTCTAAGCCAAGCATAAAGTAATAAAAAAAACAATGATTTTAAATTAGATTTGTAACATTTGAACAGATCGATCCGTCAATGATCTGTCTTCAGCTAAATCACGCCATCAAGATTGAAACACGTAAGGTTTAAAAAAATATATTTCGTGGTCCGATTGATCAACTAATTTCTTTAAATTAATTAATATTTTCATGTAAGGTATCGGGTGAAATGAAAAAAGTTAGTGTCACGAGCGGGATTAACATAATGATGAATTTAGCATTAATTGTAGTTTAAACCAAGTTTAAAGTAATAAAAAACAATGATTTTAAGCTAGATATTTATTTTTAAACTATTTGAACAGATTGATTTATCAATGATCGGTCTTCAGCTAAATCACGCCATCAAGATTACAGCAGGACTAACAATTTTTTAAATTAGAATTAAATGATATATACACGGTAATTCCATTGATTCTTACACTTTCTCTATAATCTATGAAAATTCGATAGACCATATAATTAATATTTACAGTATTTCATAATTTTGACAATGTTGAAATATCGTTTTATTATTATGATTATTGATCTTTACCAAGAGGCTGCTATTGGAAGAGGCTAGGAATTCGTTCAAATTAATAATTATCGATCTTCAGTACATTTTTACATCAATAATTGGGAAATTTCTCGTTAAAAATAGTGAAAATTGACTGACCTCAATCCTCCAGACTTCAAGTCCGTCCTTTTTTCCGGCGTTGTTAAATGCTGGGTCCATGCCTTTGGTGTTGGCGACTGTGGCGGCGGATCCAAACTGAAGCGCAGCTAGAATGATCGTCAGGACTACGGGGAGCCGGAGTGACCTCCAGATAGTGACATACATCTGGAACAAAGTCACGAGTGAGTCAGACTCGTTTGTCAACTACAATACACTATTCAATGTATAACACAATGTGCATGCCACAATAAGAAAATTTAATTGTTTAAATTTTTTAAAGTGTTAATTTTTAGTATTCTTGTTTTGTATTATTTTTATATATTTGCAAATAAAAATTGTTTAAATACGGTCATACAGGAGTAAATCAAAAATTAGTATCTATATAGACTCTAATCAGCTGTAAGTATAAAAATTGTATAAATAATCAAAATGATTCACATTAAAGGGAGTGGTTTTGTGATTATCATCACAATTTTGTTTGAACCTTTAATAAATTAATCGTTATAGTCAAGATTTGTGAATTTAGAAATAGAAAACATAGACATAAGTTTAACAAACTAAGTTAGATCATATCCGTATTTTTTCTTTCTCCATCTTGCATGAGAAATTTGATGTGTTTACAAGACTATCAAATCAGGATTTGAATCAGGAAAAGTTTTCGATGGGTTTTTCTGAATCTGAGGGTTTTCAAAATAAGACTTCACAATAGATTCAGCGTGAAAGCAAGAATGCAAAAATTTATTTTTTCTGACAGAAATAAGACTAACATTCTTCTAAGCAATAATTTTAGTTTAAACCAAGTTATTAATTAAGTAGGTGGCTCTTCTGGTCTGGATCTGAGTTTTTCAAAAGTTGAATTCGCAAAAGATTCTGAATTTGTGAGGTTGTGTGTTAAATATTTTGCTTAGCAGAATGTGGTCGCTCCTTTCGTAACTTGGACCGTTTTTCTTGGATCTGTGCATTTTCGAAACAAGAATTCACAAAAGATTCAGCATTTGAATAAGCAAAGTGCATGTTAAAATATTTTCCCTAGCAGATCGATTGTTCCTTTTGTAATTTTCGCAACCTGAAGCGTTTTTTTTAATTTCATCAATGATAAATTTAACTTTTGACGCGTATCGAATTTATCTAGGTAGGTTTTAGAAAAACATTTTTCTTATCGTCCCAACGTTTCGATCTTTATTGAGCTCATCTTCAGGGCTTGGTATATGATGATATATGTATGTTATCTCTATTGAATTTGATTAATGATATTGGCATGGCAGCAACTCAGTGCGACACTTTTTTCCACATCCTCCACGCATTTGTTAAATTTAAACAATGTTTGTAAATCCCAGGCCCTGAAGATGATCTCAATAAAGATCGAAATGTTGGCACGATAAAAAGAAATGTTTTTCTGAAACCTACATCACAACAGACCGCATCTCACGATTTCCGAATAATTATCGATTAACGATCACTAATAATCACCACACTGATGTATTAACGTTTTTCTGCTAAGAATGCACCTTGCTTATCCGAAACGAACGTTATAAGAAAAACGTAATGAACACGTGCTTCAACCACAATAGTTCATGATAAAGGATTTTACAAACAAATTAAAATTGGTCACATTTGTTGCAACGGACCTCTTAGATCTTTTGAACTTGCGATAATGGGCAATGGAGCCGACAAAAAATTTAATTAGACAATGTAATTGAAATTAGACGAAAACAAGCGATTATTTCAACTAGTAACCCAGACAAATAGCGATTAGAAACCGAAGGATTCAAAGATAATTAAAATAATCACCCAATAAGAGCAATAAACAAACAATAACTACATCTTCCACAATAGAATTTCATCTGAATACATTTCGACGGATTTAAATATTTAGCTGATCATAAAAATTTATGTAGAAGAAAAAATGCGATCGAGATAGTTTTAAAATTTTCTTAGTAGAAAATTTAAGTTTTCAATTTCAAATCCTAAGCTGGTCTTGAGTTGCTTAGCACTTAAAAGTTGAAATTAAACGTAGGACGTTATTTTCCACTAAAACTTCCTTGTCCTCGTTTCGCTTATCCCTGGGTAAATCTCTTCTATCTCATGCTACTGTTGTTTAATCTCTTCCATCTAACGAAACGCACGTTTTGCATAAACCCCTCGCTCTGTTTAAAGTTAGGCGAGTGTATGACGTGCATTCGAGTTCTTATTTCTCATAAAATTAACAACAACAAAAAAAAATCGCGAATGTTGCGAATTTAACACAACTTCTCGGTTAATTAATAAGCTTGAAGACAAGAAAACTCTTTCGAAAATGGCTGATTTGTTAAGAAAATTATTTAACAAGAAATAACTATGTCTGAATGCTAATCCTGTTGGCATTACAATAAAATGGTTAAAATTATTTTTTAACTTTATAAATATATTTTGTATAATTTGTTTTTAAATTATCTTTGTAAAAGCGCTTTGACGTGTGCGCCAAATAATCAATTTTAGACTTAACCCAAAGAGAATTGTGCTTTTAGAAAAGGACTGAGGGTCTTAAGGGTACGAGGGTTGTACGGCGGAAATTAAATAAATTTTCCCAATTATTTTAACTAGAAGACATTTAAATTCAGTAGAAATAATGGATAATAGTAAATTTAAAAACTCCGCTTTGTCTTGAATTATTACGCCAGAATAAACCCCTTCAAAATCGATTCAGAATTAACGGTTTGAAGCACCTTCCTTCCTGAAACGCAAACCCTCGTACGAGAAGAAATTTTAATTAGGCACAGGTGTTCTAGGATGGCAAAAGGAAACGAAAACAATTAATTAACTATGACCCCCAAGGACGAGCGGGAATCCTTGAAGAATATTTTTAAAAAGGGAAGAAGTTAAATACAACCGGTTCTGTACTGATGGACAAAAACTCGAACTTATGTACATTAGTATGTAAAATAAAAATCCGAATTGCACAATTTTCGAAATGCTACCGTTGGATTAATCAGAAATAGTACAAGATTAGAGAATTAAATTCCTACGACAATTTGTATATATACGAATCGTGAGCAGAATGTCAATTGTAACCACTTTGCCTCAATTTAACTGTGGACGCTTAGAATTTCATTTATACCCCTTTTATTCACACATTAAAGAATCAAAACCATCAAAATTCTTCGGTCGTATTAATAACATAAAATAAAACCATGGAGTTCATAAAACATAAAACGTTATATAAATGATTCATTGGCCAAAGTTGTTGGAGTCAATATTTTGTGCTAAAGCATGAAAAATCCCATTGTTTATTGTCCACAATAAGGTTACCACTCTTACACATTCTGAATTTTGTAAAAGTAAATTCAGTTTAGTTAAACAAAGTCTTGGATAAATTAATTAATCACCGAGTTTAATAATAGGTTTTATAAACAGGCTTTCAAACAACTTTCATACTTTCATAATCGAAAAGACGAAGTTTAAACAAGTACATTTATGTTTTTCTAACTTGATAAAAGTAAAATTATGTTATTGCATGATCAAAACACTAAGCTAATATGAAAGTGATAAATTTTGTTTTTAGGACCTAACATAAATGTATGTAAGAGAGGAAGATTCTCTTCCCAAACTCTACACCAAAAAAAGGATAAAATTCGACGGTTTTAGGATTGTAAATATTGTATTTAATGGTTTTCTTTAATAAATACATTCTTTTTTATAGTATTTTGCCTATTTGCGTGAATAAACTAGAATGAAATAAAATGGTCTTGGAAAAACACATCGGCCAAAAACTATGGTTGTTAGAGGAAAGTATTAAAGTTTACTTTATAATTTATCTGCTATTTTTCCAAAGAGAAACATCTTAAATTTAAAATTGTATGTTATTAAATAAAGTTTAAATATTACACTTTTTGTAATGGATGTAATTTTTTTAAAAAAAAGCATTAGTCTGCAATAACGAACGTTAGATTTTTATAAAGAAAAATTTAAGTTAGACCCTAAACAACCAAATGAGTTTGTAAAAAGAATTCCAACGGTTTTTTTTCTGTATTGAAAGAATTTACCTTTGTTTTGTGAACTGCTAATTTGTATTTCTGTACGTTGATGTCCGTCTAGTGATTTGGTGAAGACTGGTTGATAGGCCGAGCTCCGCTGTTCTCTTGTATCAATCTTGTTTGGTGGGGTCGAGGTTGAGCTCTTTTCACCGACCTTTCTTCAAACTTGATCCAATTATCTTATCCACTTTGATTTCTTGGATTTCTCGTATTCACGGATAATAATTGGGTTTTTTTAGGGACGCCAGGGACGTTTCCGAGAAGGAGAACCCTATAAGCTGAACTATCTGGGTGTTATCCTCCGATCGATTATTTTATATATAAATACATTTTTTTATGACGATTACAAAATAATAAGCATTCTTTCGACACTGCCAGCTTTGTTCACGATGAATTTCGTTTTGGGTACAAGATTTTACAAAGCACCAAAGCATAACAAAATAAAGTAAACAAACTTACAAGAACGCTGTAGAAAGATGCTTTCTCTCATGTTTAAAAAAAAAACTTATAATTAAATATAAATAAAATACGTGTTTATGTTTTAAATTTGCGGTTAAACACGTTTATTTTTCCTGCACTCACTGTTTATGATATCTAATTCTAACAGAATGGTTTTGAGTTTGGATCTAATGGTATACATTATAATAAATGTAAGAATGGTTACATTTTCTAGTCAGGAATTAAATGTGGTTCGGTGGCCAATTCTATTTTGGTATAGCCATTGAGTTTTGGATTGTTTTTACAAGCTTACAGATCTCCATTGGTGTGGTCGAGGTTGTGCACATTGCCCTTGTGATTTAGAAAAAATTTCGACATCGCCTTACAAATAATTTTAGTATGTTGTTCCTTAGAAGCACTAGGAGCGGAATATTGTTGCATTTTTATTTTTTGCATGTGTTTAAGTAGTGACGCTGAACCTATTCCTATAAACAAACTATTTTAATTAAAAAATGCCAGTTCTTCCCTCGATATAGATATTGGCCGGCTCAAAGGAGGCTAATAAAAATTCCGAATACGGTGAGTTCATATTGTTCTCTTAGTTGTGAATGGAATCATTATGATTTTGATAAAAATAATTAATAAAAAGCAATTAATTAATAAAAGTTAGTTAATAGATTTGCACCACCTGTCAAGCAGATTAAGGGCTGTTGAGTACATTTCTGCATGACTGCCCTTTACTGCTATGACAAAGTCGTCCGAATGGCCTAGACAAAATCCTTTATGTTCGAGCATATGTAGGAGATCGGCTGCCAACGTCGTCAAAAGTAGAGGCGAGAGAACACCTCCTTGTGGGCATCCCTTGGCTGTCAGCCCGGATGGTTGCACCGCCCAAGGTGGATGTGATTACCCTATTTCTTAGGCTTTCTTCCACCCACCGACAAATCTTTTCTGAGATTCCTTCTTTTTTTAAATTGATGTATGTATATAGAAAGGATGTGGTTGCAAGTGGTTAAAAGCTCCCTCTATATCCGAGAAAAGTGTAATAGCTATTTCCTTGCCGTTTATGGACTTGGTTAGCCTATATTCTAAGAATAATAATACCTGGTAATTAATCGATTAATAAGTAAAGAAAATTTAAATCAAAGCATTACATTTTAGTATATCCAAGCATCTTTTACTCATTGGACATTGATGAAATAAACTTTACTCAGCAACACTCCAGAAGTCCAGATAATAATCATCAAAATACAAAACAGACAAATTAACTACTATTAGATGTGTGGATGTTACATGATTTTTATCACTGAATTGAAAGAAAAATATAAACAATTTCGCCGAACGATTGGACATGTAAAAGGAAAAAAGATATCACAAACGAAAGACAAGATATCGCCATATGTACTCTCGGAGATAAACATATCTTGGAAATTAGCCGAAACTAATAAATGACGTTTTTATATTTAAAAAATTGATAATTCGCTAACATCAATCGAGATTAATTATCAAGGATGTCCTATCGCCGGAGTTTTTGTTTTCAAAATATTTCAAATTTCTACTATAACAGAGGGAAAAGTAGTAATTAACTTAAGAAGCAAGATAATTCATTTTTAAATGCAAGATGAGCACAGAAATTTTTAAGGGCTGTCAATAATTTTATGCTTTTATGAGAAGATTGAGAAATTAATTAATTATATGTTATGGCCGTATAATTTTCAATACCGGAAAAGAAAAATATATTTATATATTTAAAACAGCAAACTACACCGCATACTCTCTGTGTTGTATTATTGACAAATAATTTATCATTTTATTGTCTAAGGAAATGTAAAAGTTTTGAATATTGGACTTACTTTTCAGTTCGAACCATTTTGAGAACTTGGTGGAAGACCACAAGGTTTTTTTCGGTTGACTATTCAAAAAGTCTAGTTTTCAATATTGTTCGACCTTAAGATCACGCACTCACGGATCGTTGCCAATCTAAGAGATTATGACCATTTTTTAAAAGATCTAATCGAGAATTAGTTGCTAGATACATTTTAAAAAAACCGTGGTTCAGGCTTCTCCGTCAGTAACGACTCGGTATCAAAATTTTTTCTGGTCTGTTCTCTTCAACGTTACCACAAAAAAGGGGGAAAATAATCTTTGCTTTTTTGGTTGGCTTGAAAGCAGCATTTGACTCGATAGACTAGGGTTTCTTATTCAAAATATTTCAAACCTTGGTTTCACATCGACGATCGTCAACATGCTAGCAGCCTTTTTTCCTATTTCAGATTGCGACGTTCAAGATAGCAATATGATCTCGCAATATTTCCCTGTTAAGTATGGCGTTAGACATGGATGCGCCCTCAGCCCCTTGTTATTCTCCCTCTTTATAAACTACCTTCCTGGTTTCCTAGACTTTTTTTGGCATTGTTCTAAGTTATTAATTAATTCTTTTCTATGCTGACGACTAGTACTCCTATAGAAAAGTATTCCTTAATGGAATCATGTCAATGTGAGTAAATAAAAAATCATGGTTTTTCGTAGGAAAAGAAGGCACGTAGGGATCACTAGTCGTACCAGAGTGTAAGAATTGGAGTTGTGAAGGAGTATATATATCTGGGAGGTCATCTTCACGCCAAAACATTCTTTGACTACTCATCTCATAAGTAAAATTCACACATTCAAATTGGCGATTAACTTAACTCCAGCTCTCAAACCCTTATATCCCACCAATTTCGAAGTTTAGGTATTTAAGGCCCGTGGTGTGCTATATACACAGAGTACCTAAAATCTCTGTGGTCGAAATGATGCCAGGGCAAGTTCAAAACATACTTAATTCTCAAATATCTTGCCCACGACTGTACACTGGACTTTGTTTTTTTAAAAATTCTCGGTTTTTGAAACTTTGAAATTCATTCTTTCCTGACATGTCGAAGAAGTTCCAAATTGGTTTGTAGATCCAATCGGCTGTACAGGGAATTGACCATTCAAAAGCATTAACTTCAACAATAAAAACCTCGTCCCATGTAATATTCGGTGGTTTTTTAGCCTAAGTGTGAGCCAATCTACCTTCATTTCTCCACACTTAGAAATAATTCTATTGATTGAGAGATTCTCATGGATACTTAACTCTCCAAACTGTGCAGACATGATTGATTTTACTAGGAGTGCAATTGAGTACCGCAAAGGGCTCGTGGAACAATTCAATTATTAATTTATTTTAATTTTAGTTTCATATTGAGGAATACGAATGTTTGTTTTTGTTCTGGGTATTGCAGTAATTTCTTTTTCTCTTATTTGTTGGTTTGTTTTATTTTTATTTGTTGTATGTATGGATATCCTTGTTTTCAAATTAATTCCCTAGCAATTCCTTCCAGCAGACGGATTTACAGTCAATGCTGTATAAAGAACATTTTTTATTTATTTTGTATTATGTCGAACTTTCTTTATTTTTTAAAGTTCTTTTTTCATTCATTCATTTATTCAAAAAACATTTTTAAAATTTACTTAATGAGAAACGTATAAAATTTAATAGAAATCATCTTCAAATCAGGTTTTTCATTAGGGTAAATCAGTCAAGTATTATCATTGTTTTTACTAAATTAGAGTATTGAATTTTAATTTAACATAATTTTAACCGGGATTATATTTAAACCCGATGTACCTTTATATTCTTTAATACCGAGTACTTTTAGTAAATAAAAGAAAATTGTATCGTGACGGATGTATCGACCTGTTTTCTTCTTTGTTCTGCTGTTTGCTGGTTAAACATCGTGCCGTTCAGCTAGAAATGAAGATCAACCGTAGTCTGTCCCCGGCCAGTTATGGGAAATGAGGTTCTCCAGAATCATCATGATATCCATCCCCTTGTGCACGTCGTTCGCCCTGCTGCTTTCAACGATTTTGTTTTTGAGATACGGTTAAAAAAAGACAAAAAATGAAATTCTACTGTCCTGAGTAGTTATGTGAAATAATTCAACCCAATGTCACAGGTTCCTGTCCGGAGGGTAATTTTTCTTGTATCTCCTCCGACATCTGCGTGTTGCAGCGTCTTGTCTGCAACGGGAAAGCCGACTGCCCCAACGGCGAGGATGAGGACATAATTATTTGCTGTAAATAGTTTTTATTCCCTACTCCATGATATTTAATTTTATGAAAAATAATTTGCAATGAAATTATACTCTTAGTCTGAATTATTGCTTCCATTAACAATATTTTACGGTTTAAGACTTCAATAAACGAAAAAGAAAAATCAGGTTTCTAGTACAAACTGATAGATAAAATTAAAGGAAAGTTAAATACAAATAATATTTGAACAGTATAGTGAACGAAAGTGCAAAAAAAATTAATAAATGAGAAGAACAATATTATAAACAATGTTTCAAAATATTTAAAGGAGTATGAAAAATAACGATGTTGCCAGGCAGTTCATTACATATTCTTTGAAGTCTATTAGATTATGCTATGTGTAATCAGTTATGTCTGAGATAATGAATGATGAAGTAATTTTGATTTCTAATGACTATACTCGCGGGGAACATTGTTATTGATTTTCGAAAGTAATTCTGGACAAATTTGTAAAACAAAAATAACGTCGCGATTATCTCTTCTAAAAGCTGGTGATTCTATAAAATTTCAAATGGCACATATTGACTCGTAATTTATTTTAAAATTGCAATTTTCCAGATTTCTACCATTTAAAAAATATATATATTAAAGTATTTATGTTTAACTTTTTCCAAAGCATTTCTGACAATTATTAAATGAGGAAACCAAAGGGAACAGACTAATGATGTATTATTATATGGCTTAAAATGCTATGCAGAAGGCAAAAAGTATTATTATAATTAGTTGATTTTTTAAATCTATAAAAGTTCTAATAATAAAAACTAGTTGCCTAACAGCTAAAAATCTATATGATTTGAAAAATAAGCAACCATTTATGATTGAGGACTTTCCAATTACCTGGTTGTTTAATTTATGGGGTTTTGAGATAGGGTTTTTTGAGCAAGAGAAACTAAATAAATAATAAATCAACATTTATTTGCAATGATTTTTAAGCCATTGTCGGTACACCATAGCCTAACATGAGATACATTTTCTTTAAATAGGTGCATGTCATTAATAGCTTTAATTGAATGATAGATTTTTTAAAAATTATTTGTGAAAAGTAAAAAATTCATATTGGAAAAAAACATCTGCAATACCGTTTATAACAAAAAATAAAGGACCAAGGTGTGCCCCTTGAAATACACCACTGGTAGTCTTACATTGTTTAGAATATGAATTTTGTATGGAGACTGTGATTATCTATCTGTTAAATAACATCCATGACAAGAGAGATTGCCTAAATCCATAAAGATGCTATCAAAAGTTTTGGCCATGTCTGTGTAAATTGGGTCAACTTGAGTTTTTGCTTCTAAATTGCTGTGCAAAAAGTCAGAATAAACTAGTTTATGTAAACTGTTCACAAAAGCTTAAGAAAGATTGAGAACAATGAAAAATGTGTAAATTAAAAATTAGAATCTGTGTTGGGAAAAAAGCCTGCTACAAACGTTCCATTACAGTCTAATTTTATAAAAAAACATTTTGAGTTGTAAAACATCATACATTTTATAAATGTACTAAAAAAATGTTACTTTTTAAAATAATATTTACAAATGCTTTTATTTCTATATAAAAATAATGTACCTAAGTACATGTTGTTTGTGCATCACTTTTTAATATTTTTATTAAAGAAAAAATATATTTTATCATATTTTACATGGATTCAAACTAGGTGAAATAAATTTTACATGTAATTATATAGCAAATCATTGCAAAAAAGTATTATGCATGATTTTGCACATTTTGAAGATTTTACCAGTTCCCTAATTATAACTAATGGACATAAACTTGTGTTCCAACTTTTTGTTCGATTTTCAGGTGTTATATTAAATTTTTTATTTATATTCTTTATTTGTCTTATGTACTTTATCAATTGCAATGTTTTATAGCTGATTTGTATGGTGGCTTCTCGAGTATGATAGCATCGCTGAAGAACAGGACGAGCAATGCTTTTTGCGGTAAATAGCCAAATTTCCGAATGTTTGAATTTTTTAAAATTATATCATTTATTTAATTCTTCCATGGTCTAGCAAGGTTTCAGAACCTTTGTCATCATTTCCCCCACCCTAGAAAAAAAATAATATTTATGTATGTATGTCCTGGATGTGGCCCAGGCTTTTGATAGGGCACCCAGGCATCCTTTAAAAACTTAAACACTTCCTACCTTTATTATCTTATACTGAAGAAGTAGCAACGAATATTCAGATATCAGACCGATAAATGTGTTCCAACGGAGCATTCTTGGTCCCACATTGCTTACCATTTACACTACCAACTTTACAGTATTTGCAAACACCTCTATGTGGATGACACCGCTGTTCTAGCTTTTAACCTGAATTCTACCCATGCAACCACCAACATCCAAGTCAATCCAACTGTGAGTTGAACCCCAGTATAAAAAGTGGAGGACAAGACTAGTTGCGAAGAAATATACCCAGCTATCATTTGAACTGAAAAAAGAAAAACAAAACAATTTTGAATTTCTCAAATATTAACATTAAGGAACTACAAACTTCCTCTCAAGTCAGATATTTATAACAAAGCAGACTGACGTTGAATCTTAACTTAAGAAAAAAAGAAAAACTTAACAGATTACTTGGACAATTATGAAGACTTTTAGGACTAAAATCTTGACCATTAAAACTCATTAAACCATTACAACAAAACACTATTGTAACTACCCTGGATAATGAAGTGGAACTGCCTGGTTCCACCAAGCCATCATTACCCTCAACATTACTTTTGTAAATGAAGTTCCAAAAGTTCCACACAAAGCACTCAATCCATCATACTCATATTGTCCAAGCCTTACTTTTCCATCCTGAGAACCCGCGCTATGTCTCTTTAGGCAAGGTCTCAAGATTCCTTGCCACTTATCCCTCATTAAATTTATGACGTTTGGATGCATTGCTAGCCATAGTGTCAGTATTGTGATCAAGTGAAAAAAAAGCATATAAGCACTGTAATATGAACAAATTTTATACAAATAAATATTTTTATATATACATATATATATATAAAAAATGTAATCCTTAAAGAATTGAGCAACGTACCAAAGCAGTGCAAATGCAAAAGCTCAGTGCTTTGTTGCAAATCAAGAAACCTGACAGAAATACCAACTGGAGTTCAGGGAAATGTTAACGGAATGTAAGTTTTTTTCATATGTTTTCTATATTAAACATTGCATTTTCTTTTTAAATCAACAAACTGCCTTTTATTTCAGAATAGTCATGAACACCCAGATTGAACTTTTTGATACAACATTTTTGAATTATCATCCTTCTCTAATGTATGGTAAATATTGTGTAAAAAGCATAAAAACATTTTATTAAATTTTTTTTTATATGAAAAAATCAGAAATCTTGGGAACAACAATTTAACCAAACTACCTTCGAAAGTATTCGAAGGGCAAATATACTTGAAAAAATTGTATGTACTTAAAAATTTTGCACAAAAAAAAAGTTTACAGATATTTTGAAATTGAAGGATACAATTATTTTTGTTTAGGCTTTTAATGAAAAACAAGTTAGAAACACTGAATGGCAGTCTTTCTGTTGAATTTGTAAACCTGAATTGGCTTTTCCTATATGAAAACGAACTAACTGAACTGAAAACCAAAAATTGGAACATGCAATATCTTACCTGGCTGTAAGTACTGAGATGCAAGTCTTTTCTGTCTGTATTTAAAAACAAAGCTAAAAAATTAGCCATCACAGACTATCAATAACAAAGATCAATAACAAAAATTAATTTGTACTATCAAAAAGTTTATTTAAAATTAATTATTCTTTTTATGTAAGGTCTTGGTTGAAATGAAAAAGTTAGTGTTACGAGCAACTGTTAATTAACTTTTTCATCTCAACTAAGGCCTTACGTAAAAAGAACAATTAATTGAAATAGTCAATAACATTAAACAACCTCTAAACATAAATGGATTTATATAAAATGCCTAGAAAATTTCCACTGTAATAAAATATTTTTGCCTCCTAGATAACCAAGAATGTTTTGATGTCAATAGGAACATAACACATTTAATCCCTTGATATTATAAAGACAATAAACTATTGAATTTTAAAATTTGTTCCAGGGATGTCTCAAAAAATAAATTGACTCTGAAAAACGAGACTTTCAATCGTCTGACTTCTCTCAAGTTTCTGTAAGTTCTGTTCAATAATACTTTTGGGAAACTTCATTTTTCCCCAAAGGTGGTGAATCTTTCGACCTATGTAGCGTTAAAGCCGAGAATTACTTGAACTTAGTAATTAATATTGGCATGATTAAAAACTTTTTAAAAAATTTCAAAATTGCAGTGACTTCAGATTTCAGTAAGACATGTTTATCTCATTACTGCACACAGAACATGCTACCACATTGCAAATAATTGTTTATATAATTATTATTTTATTCTTAAAACCTTGTCACAATTTTATAAAAAGCTTCTTTGTCTAGATACCAAGACAGATTTCTTTATTAGACCTTTTTGTCATTCATGGTCATGAAAAGATAAGTTGTACAAATGCAAAAGAACAGGCTAAGAAAGCTTGCTTGTGGTACGTCCACATTTATTTCAGAATTGCTACATTGAGAAGCATCTTTCAACTAGATATAATTTTAATTTTAAGACCTTGACACAATATTTTATGTCTAGATATAACCAAAGATTTCTTTATTTACAAAGTTAGCAAGCCTTTTTGTCTGATGGGGAAATGCAAGAAGAAAAGAAATGGGCTTAGAAGAATGCCTTGTAATGTACTCCCTTCATAATTCCCACATTTGCTAGTACATGGTGAACAGTATTTTCTATGGTTATAACAATTAATTATTTATATAATGAATTATTTACACAATTTATAATTTCTACTTAAAAAAATAAATAAAAAGTAAAAACGATTTTCTTTTTCTTTTCATACTATAGTTTCTTAATTTTTTATATTATTTTTCATACAGTTATCTGGAGAGAAATATGATTGAAGAAATAAACAATGACATATTTGCAAATCTCACTAATCTTATTGACCTGTAAGTATAATGTGACCCCAAATAATTTCAATGATTATGTACTTGTGCTAACTTTATTATTTTTTGTTTAAAGAGATCTGAGTTGGAACATCATAAAATTTATAGGACCAAGAGCCTTTGCCAGTCTTTACAAGCTGTCAGATTTGTAAGATTTAAATTTTTCAACTATTTATATTTAAACTGAAATTCATCGTCAGAAATCATTACTCTAAAGAAAAACACATATTCATCACATTCATGACCTTTTTTATTTTAAGTATTTAATACAGATTTAAACAAATAATATAATCCATTTTTAATTATAAAATCAAAATCTCTCTCTAAGTCTCATTAAATTAAAAACAATTTATATATATTTATACGTCTCTTCGCCAAATTTCACATTTTGAATTGTTGTTTTCCCTGATTTTAATATTCTGCAAATTTGGGAGACAGGAATTTAATGAACAACTTAATCCTAAGGCTCACTTCAACCCATTTCCTCATGTTAAAAAATGTCCAGAAACTGTAAGTTAATTTGAATATTTCTAACTTTAATTTGACATAAAGAATAAAAGATGATTCAACTTTGTAGCCAACTCGGAGGCAATGTTCGCTTGAAAATTGGCAATTACTTCTTCCCATTGGAATCATTGAGATCATTGTAGGTTTTGCAAGTAATGTTTTGACTTTACTAACATAGTTTTTAATGTTTTTTTTAATTATAGAAATCTAAAGGACATTGAATTGCCAAATTTGGAGTCTAGCATATTTGAAATGTTGACAAGTTTGGAAATTATGTAAAAAATTTAAAAGCTAGTGTTGCTTGTTAACAATAATGTTTTAATTGTGAAAAATGTTTCAGCTACTTCAAAAAACATAAATATTGCACTTATGTGCCACAAGTCAAGAGATGCTTGCCAAGAGCTGATGATAAGAATTTAAAATTTTAATAAAATCATTATTTACAAATAGTTGATTTCAATGTATTATTATAGGATTGTCTTCAGAAAATGACTTGATTGCAAATGATCTATTGAGGTGGACACTTTGGACGATAATGATTACAACTCTGATAACAAATTCAATGGTCATCTTGAGGAGGGTCTTCAGTTTCCAGACATCCCCTCTGAGTTTGATCATCACAAACCTTGCCATAGCTGACATGCTCATGGGTGTTTATCTGCTCATCATTGGAGCTGGGGATTTATTTTATAAAAATGTTTATAGGAAGTACGCTCACATTTGGGTCAACTCTTGGACCTGCACGGTGGCTGGAGTCATTGCAATGGTGTCTTCAGAGGTATCAAATTCAAATTGAATTAAATTGTAAGTCCTAGTCATAAAAGATTAGTGCATTTTAGGCAAGCATACTGTTCTTGTTACTGATCAGTGCTGAGAGGTTTCTGTTAATTTCATCTCCCCTCGGAGCTCACAAAAATTTGACTGCCAAATCTGCCTATAGCAGTTGTGTCTCTATTTGGCTGTTCTCCCTATTACTTGCAATTCTTCCAGGCAATATTTAAAAAAAAATCTTCCCAACAATATTATTAATATATAATGTTTTTTCTTACAGTATTCAATTGGCGATATGCTACACGATTTTATGGAAAAAATAGTTTCTGCTTTCCATTACATATCGATGAGCCATATATGGTCGGTTGGCAATATTCATCTTTGATATTTTTAGGAATCAACTCTTTCAGGTGATTTGAAATATTTTTATAGGTTTATTTTTAATGTTAAATGATCAGTATTATAGGAATTGGTCTTATGTATGTTGGAGTCTTCGTGAGCATTTGGAAGACAAGGAATGCAACGACCCTTTGCGTCAATGACTCGAGCTTTGCATTAAGATTTATTTTCATTGTGATGGCCAATTGCTGCTGTTGGGTTCCTATAATTGTGCTTAAAATTATGGCATTTCTTTCCTGTGATATATCGAGTAAACTTTCTCTTATGACAAGTACCATCTACTGATTAATCTAATTTTTTCCTCTATCTCTCACTTTCCAGAAGATATAATTGGATGGATTGGCGTATTCGTTCTACCGGTCAATTCTGCAGTTAATCCTGTCCTGTACACCTTCACCATTCCCAATAACTAACACATTCAAAGGCAAAAGTCTCAAATTTTATTCTCCAAAATAAATTTAATGGAATTTAATTTGTACCACTTTTTCAACATATGCAGATCATACAGATAAAGATGTCTATGTAAAAAGACGAATGTCACTTTATAGTTTGATTTTTGATGTTTGATAGAAAAAACATATTGAAAATTTAAAAAATAAAAATTGCTATCAATCATTTTGATGTATTCCCCCCATTTACACAAAGATAATTTATCTTTGTTATTGGTATCCTTCCAACATGAAAATGTCTTTGGATACCTCAACAATTTTGTGTTAGTTTCAAAAATAATTATTTAATAATGTGCCCTCATTTATATTATTACATGAGAATATAAATTTCTCAACTGGAACTGAAATAACCCCAACAAACATTAAAAAAATGATTTAAAAAATTTCTTATCCTCATTATCTACATTGAAAAAGTTAAAACCAAACTCGATTCAATATAAAACTTATCATTTAAGAATGTGTGTAGTGTTAACCGTATTTTAAAAATCAAATAATCACATTGAGGACAAATAAATCTTGCACAAAAAGGAAATTTATCAATTGTACAGTACACTATACCAAATGATTGTATAAGAATAACCACTCATATCGTTATACAGTCAAAATGGAAGTGTGAAAAGGAGAGGCCCCCTATATAACTCTATGATCATACAAGACATGTTCCATTTCTTAGCAGAATGCATAATTTTAAAATAACTTTGTGTGCTCAACACTCTGAATCGACCCCACTTCTAAAATATTACAGACATGCTTTACAGGTATATTTACGTTAAGGAACTAAATACTAAATGTATATTTGATTTCAATTTATTTTTATTTTATTTTTTGGCTTTAATTTCATGTTCTTTAATTTTTTCTTCTTCACTTTTCTGTATTGTTCTGTTCTTTAAGTCACTCTCATGTAATTTTCCATGCTGTATGGTGCTTAAACTGTAGTTTTTTATTTGTATTGTATTATAACAAATAAAGTATAAATGTTATTGTCTATCTGTATTTTCATTAAACAGTGAACAAGTTAAAATCTAATTTGATTCAATAGAAAACTTTATTTTACCATGTGCACAACCCTAACCATATATTTAAAATCAAATCATCACATTAAGTTTACATTACACATTACAACTTACTCAAAAAGGTTGATCAATTGGTAATAAACCAAACTCCATGTAAAACGTTTATTATATAAAAATAACCATTATACTGTAAACCAAAACTATAACAGGAAGAGCATTGGCATTTTCTACAATAGCCCTTATTTGAAAGATTTCCCCCTGGGTTTATAAGCAATTCTTCTCAGTTTACTTATACAATATTAATATACCTTATACAATTTTCTCTACAAATTTCCAGCGATCTAAATAAATCTATGATAGACTAGAATTAATTTTTGACCATACTCTTTTTAGCTAAGGCTTCTAAAAGGTCAAGAAAGAACTCGTGTCACCTAAGACAGCAAAGAAATTTTGAAGCACACATATATGCAAGGACTTTCAGTAAACCCACAAATAAAACAGTTTTAAAAATTATTTTCTGCAAGCGAATAGTGTTCAAATGAACTTCCTATTCAGAGATTTGATGATTTATAAAAATTGCAATTTAATTTTTTCTTTCATCATCTGCAAGTAAACTTTCTGAAGTTCTTTTTATTTTTATGATTTCAACTATTCTGTTGATCACGAAAATGGTTTTATTCCACTCTTAATACTTGCTACCATTTTATACTAGGCTTTTTTCTGTTTTTAGCGCTCAGGCAGCACAAAGCAGATTGCATTATTTCGAAAAATATCAATAATTTTAATAGGTTCTAGGCAAAAATGGAAAGTTCGTAAGGCAAACTGAGTTTTTGTCATTAAGCATACATGCAAAATTCACGTTGCAAAAAAATGAAATTTCGTTTAACTTGTGTTGCAACCAAAATGTAACCTAAGACAATGTTTTGTATTTTTTTAAATAGTAGGCAGGTTACTAAGTTTGTAATTTTTGCACAAGTCGATTCTTTTTTTTTAAACAATAAAATTAATTCCTTTAAGGAGTTAGCAAGGAATTTTCCAACTACGACTCGTGCTGAAAGCATAAATAGTTCTTTTTCAAATAGAAAACAACAAAATGACTGAATACACAGTGAAAACAAGCGATTTTCTCAATGTCTTCATAACTTCTTCATGTGAAGATAAATCAATTGAAAGGCGATTTCACAAAGGGATAACAATAGCGGATTTGAAGGTATTTAAAAGTTAGCTCAGTTTTTGCGGTATTTGTAATTTTTTCGACCCTCTAGGGAAAACTGGAAATTCTGACAGGAGGCAACCCAGGTACAATGAAGATCAAAGCTTTCGACAAAACAGACAGATTGATATGCAATCTTGACAATGATGAGGCGTTGCTTGGCTCGTACCATATCGACGATGGAATGCGACTACATGTAAGTAATATAGAAATAGATCGTCAGGATAAGATTAAAAATGAAAATTTTGCAGGTTGAAGACAACTTTGAACTCAGGAAACAGCTAGATTATGACATGGATGTACAAAAATTTGAGCTTTCGCAAGAAGACTATGCAAAACGGACAGGTAAACATCCATTTGGCGACCATGTGGTATTACCCAAACTTTAATAACGTTTTATATTTTTATCATACCAAGCTAATAATCTCTAGTATTCTTATTGGGAGTTGTTTTATTTTATTTAAAACAACAATTGCAACATTAAGTGCAGAGTTTGAAATGTTAACCAGTTCAGTGCTGGCAACCTGCATGAAGGCCAAACCTGGCCCAACTAGGTGGATGGTCAGCATGCAGAAAATGTCACAGGAAAAAATTAAATTATTAGGCTGCATTGAACATGTTAAGTCCAAATTGTCTTAATTTGAAAGATCATAATATTGTATCTTCCATTTCAAGTTTTTGTAATAAGATACTTCATATTATCTCCGTTAGCATTGAATCTGCTTAGATTCCCAAGTAGCAAGTTCTGCAACACTTAATTGACAGTAAGAACTTAGTACCAGCTTGTTGACTTAAGTTTGAAAGTCAATGAAATATTTGATGAAGTATCTAGTATGGGAAATCACTATAAATAAGATTGGTATTAATATATATATTGACCTATGGTGCGCCCGATAGCATATGATGCATAAAAAATATAATTAGTAGCCTATTTGGTAGATGAGCCTTAACTTTATACAGTGTTCCAGCATAAACCTCGAAAAATTGGGTTATAGTACATCCTAAATAGACAAATTGCAACCAACCAAGCTTTCATTTTTCAGTTGGAAGCTTGAATTTTTATGAGTTTTATCTTTTTCTTCAAAACATCCTGGCCTTAAGCCATAAATTAGCATTTTTTCAAGATCTGGAGCATCTGTTACAATTTTTAACCACATTTTTTAATTATGCATTACATTTCTATAAGGAGCTATTTTTAATGCGATGAAAGGTCGATGTAAAGTCATTAATTAAACCCAAAATGAAGAAAAAGAGAAACTTTTGATAGATTTCTAAAAATAACTATTTTCAACAAACATATTTGTAAGGTCAACATCATGAAAAAATTTTCATTTAATAAGCTTTCTTATGGTGTACTCAAATTACCAAAAACATCAATCCTTCAATAGTAAAATCAACCTGGAATATTTTTAAAAAAGTGGTGCCAATTTAAAGAACAGGATTTTTTTAGTTATTTTTTATTTTATATATTGTATTCATATTATGCCAGATTGCCAGTGGCAAAATAGGAGAGGATTGAACTTATCTCGAATTGGTACAGATTCTCCAGATCTTGAAAAAATGCCATTTTATGGCTTAAGGTTGGGATTTTTCAAAAAAAGCGTGTAAAAATTTTAATTCCAGCAAGATTGAGATAGAACGCTTCGGTTGGTTGCATTTTACTTTATTTAAGGCTACTATACCCAATTTTTGGGGGGTTCATGCTGAACCATCCTGTAAAATTCCCCCATCATCTAATGGGGGAATTTGGGTTGCTCACTCAATTGTGCTCTACGTATCTGATGTGTGGGCCAAAATACTAAATAAAGATAATATCTTAAACAAACAGTTGTCCAATGGAGAGGGGCTGTAAAAGTAAGCCCCTGCAGAATGGTTTCCAAGCCAGCAGTCCGCAAGAATGATCCCTTTTGACCTAATGACTCTGACCTCATGTAAATGGAAGGAAAGGTGGCTCTTCAACACACGCAAGAGATGGATGGTTCAGCAAACCACTGTATGGTCTGAGAGGAGAAATGGAGGGGTTGACTACTTTGTCTGATTCCTTACTGGCCACTGATATTCAGGATGGGGAAGATGGCAGACCATTCTTTTTGGCAACTCTCTATGGGATGGACATAGGATAGATTAGCATGAGCATAAGGATGGCAGCCTTCATAAAAAGGGTCCTGTTACATAAGGTGATGCTCGATTGTTGTATGCAAAAAGAGTATGTATGAAATCATTTCGTAGTTTGTCAGATAACATATGACAATAAATATATACTATATAAATATACTTTGTTGCTTATGATTGGGTTGCCGTGCCTGGAAACAATGATGTTTTTCTTTTTTCACTTATTTTCTAGTGTTACATTATTTAAATTTTATTAATTTAAGAAAGAAAAGTCAAGTAGCTAGCAGTTCTGGGTTAAATTAAATCTTGGCTTAGCCCACAACTTTAATTGATGATAATATGAAAATTGGCCCTTTCTCCATGACACCCAGCATGCAAGTCTCATGTTAAACCCTCCTGTTCGAAGGCACACATTGTTAAATGCTCGTTTAAACTAAGTTAGCCAGTGATAAATAAATTATTTCAGATTCTCTCCAGTCGTATCTTAAGATGCACAAACTTGGAAAGTACAACGAAACTGAAGTGGAAAAGAAAGAAAGGGAAAAAAAGAGAGAAGAAGAACTGGAGCAGGAGAAATTGAAGGACATCAAAGTCGGGCTTAGGTGCCAAGTCAGTACACCCATGCAGCCAGTTAGAAGAGCCACTATAAAATATGTTGGTATGAATTTTTCAAATTATACTAACTGTATGTATAGAAAAATAATGGGTGATTAAAAACAAGAATACCTTAAAGAAAAAAACTATGTATAATGTAATATATAGACTAACTAATGTTGAAAGGAAAGATGTAAAATTTGGAGAATGGCTTTTTTTGTACAATTAAAATACAATTTGTACACCAGATATTTACACATATATCTTTATGGCAATTGTTCATTGAATATAGTATATGGTATATATTTCCATAATTAAAATATTATTTATTGTAAATATAAGATTTTTTGATTTATTTACTTCTTCTTATCCTAATTTTATAATTGTTTGATAAAAGAAATTAGGGAAAACTATATGATAAACCATGACAAAACTATATCTCTTTGATAGGAACTACTGAATTCAACTCTGGTTTCTGGGTTGGTGTTCAATTTGATGAGCCTTATGGAAAAAATGATGGATCGTAAGTTGTGTTTGCAAGTTTGTAGTGTAACTTCTCAACCAAAAAAAAAAAAAATAATAATAATAATAAAATGATAATAATTTTATAGTGTTCAAGGAAAACGATATTTCGAGTGCCCGCCAAAGTACGGAAGTTTTGTCAAACCGATGTACATTGAAGTTGGAGACTTCCCTGAGGAGGAGATCAATTTTGACGATGAGCTCTGATTCGACTGTATTTTATTAACAAAAGAAACCACACGCCTTCAAATTTTGTCATTTTTTTCTCCTAATCATATACATTTTTGTAAGATTACGCTTTTTTTAAATATTATTTAATAATACATATGATCAGCATTATAACACAATTATTTACATTCACAGGTTCATGTGATACTATAGAAAAGTAAACACCAGTATTTTTTGGCAATAAAAAATCCTGAGTCTACATTAAATATTTTTTACTTATTAAAAATGTTTTTGTTTATTTGTAGATGTATATATATAATTATATAATTGTATCTAATATTAAAATTAATGAAAAAAGATGGTTTCTTATTAGAACATTCCTCGTTTAGTTCACTTTGTTTTATACTAACATCAATTGTTTAAAAATAAATGCTTATTGCATTTAACAATTTACAATTGGACAATAAACGCTGGTAATACAATCATTGGAATTTAGAGAAAACTTTTTGTGCCATAACCATTGTTTTCTAGTTTTAGCTAAACTGAAATTAATTTAATTTCTTTGAGAATTGATCAGCAACTGCTTTAAACCTGAACATGCAGGTGTAATAAAATGGAATCATGATATATCTTAGAAAACACTTAAAACCGTGCATGATATGCATATTAATGTTGACAAAAAAAAAAAAAAAAAAAAAAAAATGGTTCGTTTAAACTGGTTCTTTTAGGATTGATTTACAATATATACTCAATATAAATACTTCTAAATTGATATTGTACCAATCAAAAAGTGTTTAATTTATACATAAATAATTAATTTTTATACATATTAAGAAAATATATTGTTTGTATAAAATTTACACAATAGAATATATACATGTTTTTCATTCTAGTACTTCCTCCTTTTGATAATTTCCGGTCGCCAGTGTATAGGGTGGGATTCTTCAGTCTGGAAAAAAGAAAAATGTCAATTATCAACAAAAGTTGTAATTTCCTGTTTTAAAAAAATTTACCGCAGTATCATCTTCTTTGTAGATTTTAATCGTTTTGTCAGCTTCTGTTGTTATCAATCTACTTCCACTCTGGTCAAATATCATCGAAAATATTCCAGATTCACTGTCCATTGATCCAGGTTGTACTGGGGCCTATAAAGAAGTCAGTTGAGACAATAATCATTTTTGTGTTTTGGGTTAAGCAAGCTACTACAGACCTGCAGCCTTTGAAAATTGTACCCAGTCCGCCAGTCCCAACAGTGTAGAGTACCATTATCTGCCCCGGAAATCAGAACGCCTTCTGGGTTAACAGCTAAGCAGTTGACTATCGCATTGTGGCCAGATAGATTTTGCAGAAACACGCCCTCAGGGCATTTCCACTGTTTTATGTTGTCCGGACTGGCTGATGCGAACATGTATCTGTAGAAGTTTTATTTTATGTTATTACTGAGCATCTTTCTCTTTCAATACCAAACTGAAACTCACAATGTAGGATGAAATATTACAGCTCGGATGCTCTTTTTATGGTTGGTAAGTGTTGCCATAGATTTCCCAGCAGCTAGATCCCATAATCTAATTGTGCAGTCATGACTCCCTGTGATTACCTGAAAATTGAAAGTTTTATTTACAAAATCTGAAGGTTTCTTTTTTTTTTCTTTTTTCTTTTTTTTTTTTTTAACCTGTGGCTCAGCTGCTTGTGATATGACGCTGGCGATAGTGTTGGTGTGGCCTGTTAAAGTGTGGACGTTAGCTTTGGTTCGCATGTCCCAAACACGAGCGGTTGAGTCCCTTCCGGCAGTTATAAGTACATCAATTGTCGGATGAAGAGTGAGCGAGTAGACTGCGCTCAAATGTCCATGATAGTGACGGATGACCTTGTTGTATTCCAAATCCCAACATTTCACCTGACGATCTTCACCACAACTGAAGAGATAAGGATGACGGGAGCTGACAGCAAGTCCTCGAACGCTGCTTATATGCCCTGTCAGTGAAACTTTCAATTTGCCAGTTGCCAATTCCCAAATCTATAAAATTTTCAACAGAACCAACAAATACAGAGGTTGAAAAATTACAACATTATGCAGACAATTTTGTTCAACATGGTTTTATGTGTATACACATTAACATAAATATACGAGGAAGAGGAAAAGTATTTATTACCTTGATAACCCTATCAGCAGATCCTGTGGCAAACCACTCATTCCCTGGTTCAACTGTTACACAACGAACCCAACCCAAATGCCCAGAGATGACCCTGTATAATTTCCAAGGAGGATGCCATTTTGGTTTTGGCATGGCTGGAGCTTTGCGGGGTTGGATAGAAACCACATTGCTTGGGGCCTGCACCACTGCTCCGGTATTCGGTGTGTAAGGTACAACTGATGTGTTTGTTTCTGATGGAAGATCTACATTTTCAGCTGGAAACGAATTTGTTGTTTAATCAAGAAAGTGGTTGAAATATTGTTAAATTGTAAGATACCTTGCACTTCTAGGGGTGTATCGCTTTTATCAGTATCCTTTGATTTGACAGCTTTATTATGCTGAACTTTATCCAACACTAAGCTGTAGCTATCCCTCGCCTTTACCCCCTTCTTTAACTTATCTCTAAAATATTTACCAACAAAAAGTTGTATTATGCATACCTTTTAAATATAACATAATGGTAATATAAACATAATACACAAATTCTTGCAGGCACTGTGCAAAAAGACAATCCAGTTATTTAATAAGAAACGAAACAGTATTCAATCACTGGTAAAATATAATTCAAGTAATGTGGAAACATTAAAAAAATAAATAAATAAACATCAATGCTAACATAAAATTTTAAGGGTGGGTTTTGAAAATGTGTCCGAAGGAGTGAGGACAGGAGGACTAAAGAGGTCAATTTTAACCATTTATGAATCGTTTTTATTTATTAGTATGTTTGTTGGAGGAGGTTGTCTTGAAAAAACAACAGACACGCTAGCATAGGACCAACTGAAAATGCATAAAAGGAGTTTAAAATTATTCAACACATGTTGGAAATGGCCAACAATGTCTAGCCCATCTCTTTAACATGTCCCATAAGTGTTGGACAATTCTTTATGGTAATCCCTACATTCTCCAAATAATAAAGCTTTAAGGCTTTAAAGGTGACATAGTGAATGAGCTCTGTGGCATTTTTCTCGTAGGGAAAAAGAAAGATCAGTATTAGCATAGGAACTCCAAGACTGTAATATTGAGTCAATCCATTCTTAACCAACAGAAACAATGCTGTTGTTCTTTCATTATGCATACCAGTTAGGAATCAGTTATTATTGAAAAAACAAATAACAGTAAATAGAAGATATTCTTTCAATTCGTATCCATACATCGAAAACTTCATTTACTACTGAAAAATAAATAAAGGTAAATGGAAGTATATACTTTTCACATCTGGATGTGATTGTATGAGGATTGTTCCAAATTTTTGGTTCAAATTTAGCAGATCCAAGACTGTAAAGTTGAGCCAATTCCTAACACCTTGTTCTTTCATTAATACATCTAGACTAGTTAGGGATTGTTTATTATTGAAAAGTAAATAGCTGTAAATAGAAGTAATAACTGTTGATTAATTATTACAGTTAAATCCCAAATGTTTGGATATTTTGAGTTCAGCTAAATCATGAATATTTGCACTCTTTGAAGTAGACAAGAAAAATGACAATTTGCTGAGCATTGTGAGTACTGAATATTGTGCTCAGCAAATAACCAAGCACTCATTCGCACTAGTCAGGAATTGGTGAACCTTTGCTTTGCATTCGGCGCATCCTGCATGTCTGGAGCTACCATTACTATAGAGATTCACCCATGTGTTAAAATTAGGGTGAATCGTTTGTAACTAGAAGAACACCATTAAGTTTACATGCATGCATGAGATTTTTTTTTTTTTTAATTTTTGACTGTCTAGTTAGCTTTGTGAGATCAGCTTCAAAGGCGGCTTTTTTGGCACTATCTGATTGTTGAAGTATGCTCCAACAGATTGGCAACTAGCGATGATAAAATGCAGAACTTTATCTGTCAAGACCTAAGAGAATAGGAAGACTATGATAATTAATCAAATTGCATGCCAACAAGTTGCTTACAAAACAGAATGTAAAACAGAGAAAAACGTTGCTGTTCAAATAAGAATGTGTGTAAACCATGTCTCAGTCGTCATTTATTTAAAGAAGATTGCTTATATAATTTTAATTAAACCAATACTCACGCTAATTCATCGACAGGAGGCAGAACCCCCTGGCTTGCCAGGAACATGTCATGAGTCCTTTTTAGAGATCTGAACAGCAGCGTGTGCACCGAATGCCTTTGGACCTCCTTTAAGAAAAACATTTTTAATTGAAAAAACAACTCATGGGTTGAATTTTATATCAATTTACCTCGAGCATTTTTGATAGAAGAAAATATGTCAGGGAAAATAACGCCTCTCGCCTCACCGGGGACGCTCAAACAGTCAAACCTCCTTTGCTGTTAACGACGGGAGGTTTTAACCACACGCTTAAGTTATATTCTAAGGTTAAATTTAACGATAACCCATGTGAAAAGCTTTTCATAACTTTAAATTATATACAAATATTATTTTTTAAATAATTATATTAGCTGATAAGACCATTCTTTTAGAAATGACTACGAAACTAGGAAGGCTTGGTATGGCTTTATAAATTGCCAATTTATATTTAATTTCGAACAATATACCACATCTTATGATAAAAAGTTATTTTTTTAAATTTTGCTAAATTTAATCAATTTGTTTTTGTCTTAGTTTTTCGTTTGCCTACTGCTTCACTGGGAAACAAAACATGTCTGATGTCCACAATTGCTGTTAAGAATCCTGTTGTCGAGGATGGTATTTAAATTAATATTTTTGTTTACATTTAATTAAAACAGTAATATCAAATTTAAAATAATTTGTTTAGGTCTGGATGGTAACAAAAAGCCGGCTAAAGCCGGAACGTCTCAACCTCCAGACTTAACCATCACTGTTAAAGAGGCATCGGTGGAATATTGAGAACCCCTCAATTAGTTTAATTATATAGTAGGTGTAAAGTGTGATGGCTATACATAAAAATATCCGAGAGTGTGATTTAGGAACCAGGATTGTGTCGGATGTTGATATGATATGGCTGTTGACAGTTCAGCCTCAATGGACAGGACAAGACCAAGGTTGTCCAACACCTGGGGTGGGCGATTCTAGAGGTCTGCTAGTGGTTTATTGTAATTTTTTTTCTTCTAAGTTTTCTTGGCTAATTTCATTAGATGTTTTTATTATCTTGCTGTACATATCACTATGCCTTCTTGGCGTATTTGTCAAGTTTTAACTGATTTACCCATTTTTTGAGCATAATTCTTCGTTCCTACCTTCTGAGAAGTAGATTGAAAGTATGAGTATTTATTTCAATAATTCACAAACTGGTTTAGCCATAATTGTTTAAAGGTAACGGCAAAACCGGTTTGTTAGTAAAATCATCCTTTTCATCTTGATCTTCTTGTTTGAAAAAAATTTAAACTTTTTCAATTATTTAATGCCTCAAATTTTAATCAAATGTGAAATTTTCTTTTTATATTCACATATCCATTCTGATTTGAACGTACTTTGCATAATGTCTAATAGTTGTTCTCATCCAAGGGATGTGAATGCTGCACCTTTTTTTGTAAATTGTCCTCTAGTTCAATTCCTTATTTATTCCATTTGTCCACATTATTACGGATCGGAGATTAGGTACTCAGAAATGAAGTCCTTCAAAAAAACTCATTTCCCATTTGGAAAATTAACTTTTTCTTTCATATTGTCAGATACCTTTTTAGTCATCTTGTTTAATTTTAGCTTGTCCAGGGTTTTGTGAGTTTTCCCTTAAGTAACTTTTACAATCTACTGTTACTTAAGTCTATTTAATTTTCTCGCACAATGTTGCTGTACAAAGTTATAGTTGTAGTAACATACTTATTGTCAAGTGTATGCTTATAGTGGCTATCTCAGTGCTACTACCATTGCAGAAGTTGTCTAGATCGATTTCCTATGTGAATTACTTAGTTATCTATTTATTATATTCATTTTTTGTCTCTTTTTTAAGGGTTTTAACCGTACTAGGGTTCCAGAGTCACTCTTCTCAACCCGCACAAGTGTCAGAACCAAATTTTACTGTTGTGAAAATTACCTTGAGCTGAATCTGGCAGAGACAAAACATACCCAATCACAATCAATGTAGTGCATGCATTTTCTTCAGTTAGATCTGTAATGTTCCCAAAATAACTGTAACTAAGTATGAGCATTGAAGGAAATGATTCCTCAGAAGACCAGTGAGCGGTTTTGGGAATATACAGAAGCATATTTCTCCCTTGAGTAAATCAAGATCATCAGATAGTTTGAGATCTTATCCGTACCCTAGACTTGATGAAGATATACACCTACCATGGTCTTTTGTAGACTTTTATTGATCCTGTCCATTATCATCGCCATTATTTCTTAATCAAAACTATTATACATTTTTTCTAATAATTCTTAATTTTTAGGTTCAAAGGCAGAACTTCACCCTTTACATCACCCAGATTATTTTGGCGTTAATAATCTTTTCACTGTGAAGGATCTATTCGACGCTAGAGTCCACCTGGGTCACAAGATGGGCTCTCTCAATGAGAACATGAAACCGTACATATTCGGTTCGAGGCTTGGACACTTGATCATCGATTTAGACAAGACAAGTGCCTTATTGAGGAAGGCTCTCAATTTCACCGCTCACATTGCCTATAGGGATGGCATTGTCCTTTTTGTCAGCCAGACCCCGCAGCATTCTTTCCTGGTTGAGGATACAGCAATCGCCTGTAAAGAGTTTGCCCACACACGATACTGGAGGTTGGGAATGTTTACCAACTCGACGATGATGTTCGGGGCAATGACACGCCTTCCAGACCTCTGCATTGTAATCAACACACTCACAACAATTCTGGAGCAACACCCTGTCATAGTAGAAGCGGCTAAAATGGCCATCCCCACAATTGCCATTGTTGATACAAATTGTAACCCTAATTTAGTGACCTACCCAGTACCTGGAAACGATGACACTCCTTCTGCCATAAAACTCTATTGTAAACTTTTTGAAACTGCAGTTTTAAAAGGAAAAGCAAAAAGAAATGAATCAACGTAAAAATCAGTTAAATTTCTCTATAGTGTTTTTAGCTTTTAATATGAGTACACAGTACTTACATGTATATTAACAGTTTAAAAAAAAATCTATCTAGAGATTGAATTACCATTTTCCAAACAATGGCTGAAATGAATTCGTGAAAGTGTACATTTGATATATACATAACATATGTACATAATTAATTTGAACAAAATGCACGTACTTTAATACAGAAAGATCATTTGTAAATGAAGTTGTTTTATTCACTAATTTTTTGAATTTCCTATATCTTCATTGTTAAATGTGTTGCTAGTTCAGTATATAGTAAAGAAATAATATTAAAACTCTTTATTTGTCAGTTTAGATACTGAAAGTAGATATTGTATGAAGTGAAATGGAAAGACTATTCTTATGGTTAACTGTCCGTCTGAAGGGGTGTCTATCCTAATGAACAAAAAATAAATAAATTCATTTTAAAAAATTTTTTTGTTTTGTTTTTATATATATTTATTTTATTTATTGCTATCTGTACATAACATACATTGAGCAAATAGTTAGTTAAATCTGATAGACCTGTCAGACCAGGAGGCAGAGGGAAGAGAAATCAACTTTATTTAATTGGGGGGGGGGGTTAGATAGATGGTCACGAGGCCATCGTCGTTTTAAACGGCATGGAGGATTGTAAGGGTGAGATGTTGAGGAAAGAGTTAGGGCTAGTAGGTTAGGATGGAGGGCGAGTTCACAGTGAAAAGTGAAAAAGTGTGTTTGGATAAGATCTTTTACGAAAGGGATTTTAAGATCTTTATGGATTGTTTGATTTGTGACGTAGAAGGGAGCATTGAGGATACAGCGGAGAACATTAGATTGAAAAGACTGAATTCGTTGGATATTTGATGATTTGATCGAGCCCCACAGCTCGTAGGTCCAAATAGGTCTGATGAGTGTTTTGTAAACAGTTAGTTTGTTATGTATGCTTAGTTTTGATTTTGGTCCAAGAAGGTGTCTGAGTAGTCCATATCTTTTGTTAAGTTCTTGCTGTTTTAATCGTTTATGTGGGTTCCAAGTAAGTCTACTAACTAAGTAAAACCCAAGGTAGCAGGCTTGGTTCGATGATGGCATTATTTTGTTGTAAATGTGCACTGGTGGACAGGTTGGTCCAGCTTTGATTGGTGTGATAGGTGAAAACTCGGTGCCGATTCTAACTTTGAACCAACGATCTGAGAAGAAGGATTTAAAGATAAAAGTAGTAGGAATGAGGGAGGATACATTTTAACTTATAGAGGAGGCCTCAAGATAGAACGCAAAGAATTCTTCAGAATGTTTACTAATGTGTCGCGTTTTTGTCTGTGTAGTAAAACACCAAAGAGTCTACCGGGAACAGGGATACTCACAATGCCTTAGTTTCTGGTCCCTTAGTGAGTGCAGTGCAATTTGGAGGAGGCGGTGTAATATGGTTTGGGCAGGGTTTACACTGGAGGACGAACTACTTAACATTATTATAGGCAAACTCACCGCAGTTCGTTATGTTCAAGAAATTATCAAGTAATACATTCGTCTAATCAGTGATCTAATTGGCAGGGATTTTCAATTTCTGATGACAATGCTAGACCTCAAAGATGCAGAGTTGTACACCAATATTTAGACAATCTGGAAATTTACCATCTCCCCTTCCCCATTGTCCTCAGACTCCCTCTCCCTCCATTGAGCACATGTCAGATACAGATCACCATCCGCAGCAACTGAGTGCAGTATTGCAACATCTTTATAGTGAAATTCCTTTTGAAATTAGTGATAACATCATTAACAGAATGCCTAACAGGAGCATAGAAATTTTAGCTAATAAAGAACATTCTATGATGTATTTTTACTTTAATTTTTTTAAATAACAAGGCTACCAGTCATCCATAAATTGATTGATTCAATTTTACTAATAAAGTTTCTTAATGTTAGAATAAACTGACTATTTAATAGTAAAAGTTAGCTGATCTTTTTCTCTAACCAATAAGTTAGTACAGAAAAATCTTTGTAGCCAGACTTTCTGCTTGTACTTTGTTACTTGAAAAAAAAAAAAAAAAAATCACTGTTATATGTATAAAACTTATTTTGATTTTTATAAATAATTTATTTTATATTTATGAATCAAAAACCAATTTCTTAAACAAAACATACAAAGTAAGGAGAAAAAATATAATACAATGCTTATAACTAACTGAACATTAATAAAGAATAAAACACTATAACAATAAATACTTATAAATAAACAACATAAAGATTTACTTACACACCCTGTCTGTATAATTATACCAATTTAGTACATTTTTATCTTCTTTTTTAAAATAAAATTATTAGGCTTTAAGTAATTGCATTAATGAGGAAACAGATGTATTAAAAAAATCAACAGTATTGCATATTAGTCCATTTATCTTATTTCTAATCGTCCAAATAACTTATTTCCATTAATTATTCTTTTCATTAAGATCTTGGTTGAGAGGAAAAAGTTAGTATCAAGAGCAAGATTCGAACCCACAATGTTGCTATAGACAAATAGTATTGCATATGTTGTTCATCATGCTATGCATTGAGGTTGTGTAGTGAAAAATGTGTTCCTTTATATTCAAAAAAATTATTTTGTGATTTCTTAGGTTGCAAGGAGGTACTTAAAATTGGATGAAAAATGATATGTCTGTATCTGGGAAGGATTCCAATTTTAAATTTAATATTTCTTCGGAATTTCTTGAGTTTTTAATAATTTTAAAAATTAGCATTATTATTTTTCAATAATGTTATATATTTTTAGAAAAATCATGCTCACATTGTTGGCATATCACTTACTCTGCAGTAATGAAAGTAACCACTATCTAGTTCCAGCACTCCAGTGGCTTTATTTGTAAAAGTTAAACAAGGATAGGTTTTGTTGACGTTATTTGGTCAGTTTTACTTTAATAATAAATTTAAAGATCTTAATGGCTTGAAAGTGATTTTTATGAATAGATAAAAATGTCAGTTACTTTTGGGCAATTAGTCATCGGCCCACCGGGTACAGGCAAGTCGACATATTGTCATGAGATGTCCAAATTCTTGGCCCACGTTGGCAGAAAAGTGTCAATTGTCAATTTAGACCCGGCAAATGAAAAATGCCTGTACAAGGCAGACGTCGATGTAAACGAGTTGATCACTGTGGAAGACGTTATGTCTCATAAAAAACTCGGTCCGAACGGTGCTCTCCTCTATTCGTTCGAGTACCTCGAAGAGAATATACAATGGCTTTTGGATCGGCTGAAAGACATTAAGGGCACATATGTCATGATAGATTGCCCAGGCCAGATAGAACTTTACACTCACCACGAGTCAATTAGAAATATTATAAATAGGCTGAAATTGGATGGGTTCAATCTTTGCGCTGTGTATCTACTCGATGCGCATTATTGCAATGATCCTGGGAAATTTGTTTCAAGCCTGATGCTCACTCTTTCAACAATGCTACACATCGAACTGCCCCACATCAACGTACTGACGAAGGTGGATCTTATGGCCAAGTTTGCGGATAAACTGCCATTTGGGCTTGATTACTACACGGATGTCTTGGACTTAAAATACATCTTAGAGTACCTGGAAGAAGAGTGCGGCTCTACTAGAATGAAGTTTCATAAATTCAATGAAGCTTTGAGTGACCTTATCGAAAACTACGGGCTTGTTTCTTTCTTACCTTTGAACATCGTGGACAAACGTATGATGAACAATATAAAAAACAGTTTCGACAAAGCCAACGGCTACATTTACCATTCTAAGGAGCAAAGGCATGTCCAAACTCTTCTGGCATGTGCTGTTGGCGCACAAACTGAAAATGAAAGAATCGGACTGGACAGGGATCTTTATACGACAACAGATTATCAAGATACAAATGAACCGTAAAATCTAACATTACTTTAGTTTGAAAATATATATTTTTTTTACCAATAAAATATGTTGTTTTTCCCCCCTCCTATAATTTCACAAAATCTATTTTTATCTCAACAGTAATTCTGAACCCTCAAAGTGTAACTGGATAAGCCAAATTTTAGCAAAATGAAAATGCGCATCTCAGTCGAAGCCTGGATTGGTATCCGGAGGGTCTCTTTTGCTTAAGTGCTAATGTCTACATTGAAGCTAAGGGTTTCTATAATCTTCCAAACAAGCAGCAGACAATGTGTTAGGATTTAAATCAGTTCCAACATTCTGATTTGGTCTATATGGACCAATCCTCTATGGAAAAAAAAAGTTTACTAAAGAGAAAGAAAGCTATAAGAAAATAATTTTCATATAAAAATCAAATTCATAAATGCCAGGGTGGCGAATACAAATGAGACACCCTGATAAACACTTGACCACCAACAACAAATGTATAAATAAAAATAGCAAAACCTGAAATATAATTTACAAACGGATAATATAGGCTAGAACTTAAAGTTGTCTAACATTTCAAAGGGTTTCAAAAAGATCTCATGTTTGATTTAATTTCAATTATATTTTCAATTATAAAATTCACAATATTGCCCGAACAATTATCTAAAACAAACAAATCCCATTTCTGAACCCCAACAGTGAAAATATTCTCGTAACAAAACAATGCATAATATTACAATTCTTAACTTATTTTTAAAAAAATAAAAGGAAGGTAAGAAAGAAAAAAGGAGGGAAATCATATAAATTAATATCATACATAACATCTTCATGACAAATAAAAGAGAAAACCAAATTAATAATTAATTCCTTATATATGTATATTATATATAAAAATTTTTACACTAACTTTGGTACAAAACTTTTCATGCATTTTGTTTAAATTTAACATATATTTTAAATAGAATATGATTACAAAATGAAAGAAGATACAATAGAAAAAAAATTTACAGTAGTAATAATAAAAGTAAAGGGACTGGTGTCAAAATCAAAGTTTAAAACTTAAATAATGTTCATTCAATTAAAGTTATTCTCTAAAATATTACATATAATTATTTTTTATGTGGTGTTAATCTTTATCACTGCACCACTAAGAACGTACATAGTTTTATACACATCTTTCTTTTAAATATAATTACACTTAGTTTTTAAGAATCATATAAATATACCTTTCATCCTAGTTCTTTGTTTTGAGGCACTTGCATTTAGAAATAAATAAATAGAACAGTTAAGGGGTAAACAGCAAAGGCACAAATTGAATCGGGCGGTCGGCTGTAACATATCCAAAATTGATCCTCGCTTCTTTTATGACTAGTCTTAGAAATGTGTAAAGTTTTCTTAATCCTAAATGCTCTTAAGCACACAAATGTTGTTTTCCTCTTATTATTTCTGAGACTAACATTTCAAAACATTGTTATTCAAATATTATTCTTTTTATCTTTAAGTTGAACACAGACTTTTTGTAAAGCCGACCTAATTCCACCTTAAAATGTATTTGATTAGTCATTTACGGAAATAAATTAGATGGAAATTAGATAAATGAAAAATTAAGACAAACTCAAATAGGAACCGTCCATCAGTCGAAAAAAAAGAAGAAAAATAGAAGAAAAAATAGCACTTCTGGCTTCTTGAGATTCCAATCCCAAACAATTCCATCTTGCAACTTCATGTTTTCAATATATATTTTCTTCCATAACTAGTATATAAATTTGTCAAACTTTACAAAAATATGTTGCTTTATATATATATATATATTTTTTTTTTTTAAATTAAATCTAATGTATAATTAAACATAATGCTATCTAACCAATCTTATGTGACAGCACCATTAACAAAACCACAATAGAAGAACCTATAAATTTCTTTCATGCCAGTTGAGTGAAAAACAAAATGTCATTTTTAAATTTTTCTTGTGGGAATCATCATATTTCTTTTACCCATTCAAAACAATTTGTAAACCACATCTACCATTTGAGTGTTGTATTAGTGGCATTAAATTTTGAAAATACATTTAATTTTACTTTTCTGAAAAACAGTGCATATTTCGCAAATTTGGTCCCTACAATGCATGCAAGCTATTCTAAAATTCAACTCTTAAACTCGTCTATTTATACCAAACTATCTAATAGTGCATATTTAAAAACGCGATACAAAAATATTGTCTATTGCCAATAATTAACAATCCCTCTGAATAATTTCCATTGTGTAACTTTTATTATCAAATCTGTAACTTGCATGTGCGCATGTGCATACTTATGCATTAAATACAAGTAAGATTACCCAAAACGCTTAATTTAATTTTGCTCAACTAGAAAAATGGATCTGTGCTTGACCATCTGCTAACAGATCTTAATTAATTTCATTTTGAACCACATCAAAATGCATGAATCATTTTATGAATAGCATGCAATGAGAAGAAAAACAAAACATTTCCACTGTACTTGGTAATACATAATGTGCTCTTACAACAATTTGAAAGACTATAAAATTGGAAAAACTGAAATGTAGTATTTTATAATTCTAACTTGTTAGGAACTCCAACTGACATAAAAGAACATGAAAAACATTGAAATATTTTAACAAAAATCAACAAATTTCAACATTAGCAGTCTCACTAAAGGCAATACCTATTTATATCCAATTAAAAATAGTTACCTAATTCCGTCTTCCATTTCAATAATTATTATAAAAATAAATCAGGGTTGATGTGTAGATGGCTCCCTGAAAACTGAGATACTCGGCTTTTCTATGGGAAGATGGTGTCTTACAGGGGCAACTTGCTTTTCGATTGTAATGCCAGAATGTCTTAAAGTGATGGCTGGAGGTGGGTTATGCGAGGGATGTGATTGAGAGGAAGAAGCCGGCATTGATACAACCGTCAAGGCTTTGGGTAATTTTGGCAAAATGGGCCTGTTACGATACTGCTGGCCAAGTTTTAAGAGAGGAGGTGGCTGGGAAACGCTAGAATTATAATTAACCATACTCTGCGGATGTCTTTGTTGGTTCAATTGGTAGAATTGCTGCTGCTGTTGGTATCTGATTGGTGGGGCCATGCGGACAAGCGATTTAGCTCTGTCTAGAGGAGATATTTTCTTCTTTGCTTGCTGCCTCATGTACATTTCACGGAATTTGTCGGGCATTGGGTGTTGCTGTGGCATTTGGTGTTGCTGAGTCATCTGGTGTTGCTGAGTCATCTGGTGTTGCTGAGTCACCTGGTTATGTTGCATTGGTACCCTCATCTGTTGCTGCATGTGAGGTCTATGTTGGATGGTCACTTGGGGAGGACGATTTTGTTGAACCGTATTCAACTTTGGTGAAGGAATTAAGTGTTCATTTTTAATCTCTGTGACCTAAAAATGCAAATGTTTTTGAAATGAGTTTGAAAATTTGAACTATTTTATTAATATTATAACTATATTAGTAATCATGCTAACAAAACATATATTTTCAACAGTTTTTGAACAAAATTCTTAGATTTACAAACAATATTTATAACTAATGGTTTTAAAAATATAATAATTTGATTCTATATTCTATGAATAAAAAACCCACTGAAATTGTATTAAATCTGACTCTTTTTTAAAATTACAGTTAATCATAAAATATGTATAAAGGAAGTCATTAAATATATAAATCTATACTGGTTCTATCAGATGTGTTTAGAAATCAAGCATGTTTCAGCTTAATAGCTTAGTTAATGAGGCACTGTGTGGAGACGTGTTTTTGTATTTTGTTCACAATTAAAATGTATAAAAACAGGCTAACCAATGAAGATGACAAAATGTATATATCACAAAAATTTCACTCTGATTATTTTTCCTCATTACATGCCTCACAGAAAAGTCCCATGAACTATTGTTTTATTGGAGAAATGATTTTAATTTATTCTTTTTAAATTTGGGAGAGAGATATTTAAACTACAAATATTATATATATATAAAAAATAATTACTTCAATTTCTCCAGTGGCTGGAAATACTGGATAAGTTGGTTTTGGAGGTTGTACGGCTACTTGAGGTTTGGGCTGTTGCAGCTGAGACTGTGAAAGTGGCTGCTGAGCAGCCTGTGGCAGTGGTGTAGACACCACCGGTTCATGTGACTCTTGTGGAATCTCCTGCTCTTTTTTAGGGACTGGAGTGCCTTCAAAAGCGTGTATCCGATTTTTGGCGGATGTTATATACTTGACTGCTCTCTCGTCAGCATCTGGCCTCAAGACGAGGAACCCGGCTCGCCAGACTTTCTCCAGCATAACAAGGTGACGAAGGAATGATGATTGGCTCCCATAAGGCCTCTGCAGTTCTGTCCACAACTGCTTTGTCTTCTTGTCAAACATAATCGTCGATGTGTACCTCTCCCATGAACCATCTGGTGTCGATGAGCCTTGGTATTCTAGCTGGGCAGAAAGTGCAGGTGAATTTGAACCATCTGATTTGGGACTTAACTTTGAACCTGCAGAATTTCCTTGTTGCCCAATATTCAAATTGCTCAAAGTTCCAATATTGACATTGCCAAATTTCACCTGAAAGTTGTATATAATTAGAAATTTCACTTGACTGTTTTAAATTATCATAGAACTTGCCTGTATTCGGGCTTGTTGCTGAGGCTGATCACCAAGAAGTGTAGCTAAACCATGTAAAGACATCATTTCATCCTTTCCTTTGTCATCACTTTTATTTTCAACATCGCCATTTGTTGAGGTGCTCTCTTGAGCTCTCATGCCTCTTTGAACGTCCAGTGAATCTTCATCACTCTCACTCAAGGCAATATCAAGAGATAGTAAAATCCTAATGAAAATTTTTTTAAAACCTTTATCCCACTACGTGTGGTGATTAGTGACTACTAGTAGATGATTATTCGGAAATCGTAAGATGAGGTCTGGTATGATGTTGGTTTCAGAAAAACATTTTCTTTATTATGCTGTTTCAATCTGTGAGCTCTGAAGATGATCTTAATAAAGATTGAAATGTTTTTTCTAAAACCTATGACATACCAGACCGCATCTCACAATCTCCAAATAATCTTACACCCATTATTTAAAAAAAAAAAAAAAAAAAAAAAAAAAAAAAAAAAATATATATATATATATATATATATATA
>CM077105.1:3592587-3651171 GCA_039619505.1 Cimex hemipterus | reverse complement strand
ATATATATATATATATATATGTAAAAGTATAAACTCACTTCCGCCGGTAATCCCTGTAAAAGGCTTTTTTATCAGGAGGGATTGCTTCGGTGTCAGTATATTTGAGGCGGAGATCGCTATAGTATCGACAAAGCTTGCAAAGGAACAGGTTATCGGAGAGTCTTGCTGGTATACCATCTTCAGCAAGCATCAAGTTTAATCTGTCCGTTTCTAGGCCAAGGGAGAAAAGGTTGTTTCTGTTCAGCCTCCTCCGGCAGATACCGCAAACCGTCAGATATTCAACCTTTTTAAAGGTAACTATATTAATAACAAATTAATGAAAATATTTTTTATGCTTTGCTTACCCAGTTGTGATGATTTATGCATAAAGGATAGAAAACACCATGGCCCGGTTTATCGGTGTCAATCTCAAGCTAAAAATTCTTTATTTTAATCGACAAGAAAAAGAGAGAATTAATGTACATTTACCTTGTGATTAATGCTTTTTTTCAACTTAATGAGCCACTTTCTTTTCATCGTCCTAGTCGCTTTCTCTGTACAACCTGTGACACAGCATTCTGCCGATGCGGAGAGTTTGGATTTGACGTTATTCCCATTGCCTGGGATTGACTTAGATGGGCAGTTTGCCTTCCTGTCCACATAACGATAACATGCATCACAAAGACAAGATTCACCAGTTAGGTGTGGTTCATCTGTAAAAACCAATAAATATAAGAAATAAATACAACTTGACAAAAAGGATAATAAACATGATATTGACTTTGTAATATTTTCTTTTGTCTCTCTTCCCCCTTGAGTTGTGCAACATGGCAAGGGGTATCCAAAGAGCCAAATTTGCCAAAGCAATAACTGCACACATCTGAGCATAGGCGACCGGGATGAATTGAAAATGAAGAGCTTTTCTCTGGGATTATGAGGGATTCTTTTTCACTAAAAACCACCATAAACCATTAATTACAAAATAGTTTAAATTTGGAGGTTAAAAAAGTGTAACAAAATTGTTAAAAACCAAATATAAAACATTAAAGCTTTGAAGGCCTATACTACTATGTTACCTTATTCCTTTATCTTCTTTGTTATCAAAATCTTCTGCTGGCGAAGATGGCAAACTATTAGGATAAATGCTGTTTGATCCTAGAATAGGAAATAATAATTTAAAACACAAACAGGTTTTAACTAAATATTTCTGTATTTTCAACCAACTCACCCATTTTGTTCTGATTTATGTTCTGGACTTCCTGATCCTCTTGACTCATAACCTTTAAATGTAATTATTCAGTTAAAACATTTTAACTGCACATAAAAAGAAAACATACAAATTTACCTCTGAACATATTTTATATTCAAGTTTGTCATTTGAAGAAATTCCACCCTCGGCCCTTTTGTAAACCATCTGTTTCTTGTCTCCAAATCTGTTTAATTTGATGATAGCTTTCAACGTCCCGGTATAGCCTTCAGACCGTTTTTGTGGCTTTTCCTCCGAGTCCAATGATTTGAGACCAAGGGCATGGAGGACAGATTCCTTCATCTGTTTTTGTTCGCTAGTCATTTCAACAGTTTCAATCTTTGATTCATTTTCATTTTCACAGTTATCTTGGGTATCCTCAGCCGTTTTCTCACTTTGTTCCTCTTGAATTTCTTCTTGTGGTTGATCTTCCTCAGAAAATTCAAAAGTGTTGAGTTTGTTGGCTCTATTCAACTCTTGTTGTTCTAGTTGTGTCTGAACTTCTGCTAGGAGCTTTTCATCTATCTCATTATCCTCGTTTTCAATACACTCTTCATGTTTATTTTTTTCAACTTCTTTAACATCCTCTTTTTCTATGGATGCTTTTGTAGAATCTGGTAGTACATCATTGCTGGGTTCTGTTTGGTTTAAAAGTTCAATCTCATCTTCAGGGATAAATAGAGATAAATTGCTAATTGAATCGTTTGCTTTATGAGGCATATCTGATGTAGAATCTGCATCTAGAGTTTCTTTCTTTGGGGTCACAATTTCTTCATTTTCTCCATCTGATTTTTTATTTGGTGTTTCTATTACAGGATCCTCCTCACATTTATCTTTAATCGGTGTAATAATATTTAATTTCTCTTCTTCTTCTTTTTCTTGCATCCTCACTATTGTTTCCTCATCTTTTGCTGAAGGCAGCATTTGTTCAGAAGAACAGTCTTTATTTATTGCTTCTATTTTTTTAATCTGTGCTTCTTCTTCTTTATGTACTATTTCACTTTCTATTTTTATTTCAACTGGTTTGACTATTTCTTTGTTTAAGTGTTCTAAACATTCGAGTTGTTCATTCACTGATTCCATTTCTACATTTTCATTTTCTGTGTCAGTCTCAAGTAACATTTCTTCTAATTTATTTTGAGCTTCATCGACTCGTTTAGTTTTGTCGACCTGCTGAACATCCTCTACTAGTGGGAGATCAATGGATTCAGCACATTTTTCTGATTTTGGTTCTATCGTCATTTCTTCAGCATCTCTCTCAGTTTCGTCATCCTCTTCCTCAGCATCTTCATCATCCTCTTCCTCCTCTTTTTTTGGTGGTTTTTTAATTTTTTTTACATGCCACATTGAACACCTCTTCCTCCTTTTTTTCCTAACTACTCTCTCTTCTTGCAATTTTGTTTCTTTTTTAGGATTTTGTTCCTCCTCTTCTTTTACAGTTTTCTTCTCT
Source organism: Cimex hemipterus (assembly GCA_039619505.1). Lineage (NCBI taxonomy): Eukaryota > Metazoa > Arthropoda > Insecta > Hemiptera > Cimicidae > Cimex > Cimex hemipterus. The sequence continues at coordinate 3,648,496 of CM077105.1, read as the reverse complement.
TGTTTCTCTTTCTTTGTATCTTCATTTTTCTCATTAAATACATTTGAATTAGAATCAATTTTTCTTTTTCGACGGACAACAGGCCCTAACTGTACAAAATTTTTTAAACGGTTTTTCTTTTTTAAAATATCTGTCATACTTCGTCCACTTCTTAATAAAATGGGAACTTTTGCCTTGCTAGAATTGATCCTTGTCGAACGATTTGAAGGTTCAGATTCACTCTGTTTACCTCTTACTTTTTTTAATTGCTTGTTGGTTTTATTTGATGCAGGGACTTTATTCCCGGCTTTATTAGGTTTCTGATTATTTTCATCCCTCTTTGCCCGTTTTGGAGGTGGCTGACTTTTTGTTGGTTCTAATTTTCTTTTGACAGCCCCTTTCGGGTTTATTGTCTTCTCCTTGACTGGTTCCACCTTTTTCTTCTTACTGGGCGCCATCAGGGCAGTTTTATTTTGGAATATCAACCTGTCTATCAGCGTCGGCTCTCTACTGAGAAGTACTTTTCTGGCGGACAACTCTGCCAGCATATCAGCAGGCTCAAACACAACAGGTTTGGCCCCTGTTTTACGCCTCTGGCTCGACGACTGCTTCTCCTCCGAGCAGTCAAAAAGGCAGGAACAGTTCGACAACTCACTCAAAGTGCAACTCACCAGACGCAGCCCATTTCCACTTTCGACGCTGCCGTCCCCATACATCGCAGATCTGCACGTTCATCTAACATCATTCACTATGATGGTCAAATTCAAAAGCTTTACTGAAATATAAAATAAAATAAAATTAGTATTCCTAAAAATGAATGATGGGATTGTGGAATCTGACAAAATAACTAAACAGAGATGCTAAGAGAATTTGAACTTTTCTTTGGGGTATAAACAGCACAAAATTAAATATTTTTAGATGTGAAAATTTATATTAAACTAATTTTACTTTTATAATATTCATATAATAATTCTTGCAAACTATGATGACAACAATGATCAAAATTGTAAATGAATGCTGTTAGTAGAAGTAGCATATGAATATGAAATTCTTTTCAATTCAACAAAGATTTAATCAAATGTACAATTGGACTGTACGTCTTGTTGAACGAACAGGTAAGATAACAAGCCATGCCACCCTGGCCTTACATTAACTGTTTAAGAAATTTTGAAAGCTTTATTGTATTAACATTTTAAACTTTTTTAGATAGAAGTTGTTAAGGGTATATTTCAACTTTTTTATTTTCAAATGATGAATAAATATTTAGAAGTTGATTGTTTCAATATACACCTGTTTTGATGTCATTCCAGAGTATGAAGCTGGAATTCAGTTATTTTTTTTATGATGGTTTAACAAATATGAAATTCATTCAATACTGACCAATTATTAGGATCAAACAGACTATACAGTGGGAAAAGTCGTATATCAAACTAGCACATCATAACCCTTCTTATTTGAGACAAGGTGAGTATGGCAAAAATGTAGCTTTAAAAAAGTGGAGCTTACCAACTTCAGATAGAAATAAATAAAACCAAAATAACAAAACTTTGAAATGTGCAAAATAAAAAAGTGAGAAAATTATATCTTGACATCTTTCATTGACTGAGATCAGATTCATCAATTCATTCAAATTCATTTTGAAAGATGAACTGATCACCAATTCTTCAGAAAGATGTCATTATTATAAGAAAAAATGTTTTACTTTTATCTGTCACATCAAAAAATTAATACTTGATTTGGTCAACAAGAAAATCTAACAGTACATGCTTTAAGCCAGGGCTTCCAAAACTTTTTAGCCAGCGGACCCCTTTCACAGAACAAAAACCAGGGCAGTCCACTCTCATTCAAATACAATTAGGTAATTATAGTGTACAGTAAATTAAAATTTGATAAATTATCCAGTCCATTCCTAATTATCGGATGAAGGGCTATCGCTATGAAAAATAATCAGATTCTACATACTTTACTTACAAAATCCAGAATACAAAAATAAAATTGGGCAGAAAAAAGAAAGTTGAGGTAAAAATTGAGACAAATTCAGAATTAATAATCTAGCATCTAGTTTTTTAAAGTTATCTATTTAGTTTTGGTGGCTGTATAGAGAGAAAACCCAGATTCACATAAGTAAGTTGCGACAATTGGAAGAACACATTTTGCTTTTTCAACAAGTTTTTTTTTATGGAGCCAAAAATAGAGGTGAGTACAGACTTGAAAGTAGATTTCAAAGTGGATTCTTAAGTAATTTCTATCAAACATTTTTAATTATTTTAAGATAGTAGTTGGCTTTCTCAACTGAAAACTGTTTGACAACCTTTGGCCTTCCGGCATTGTATCTCAAGCTGATTGAGTAGTATTCAAAGGACATCTAACTTCGAAGGTATTCACTTATTTCATCAAGTGCCCTTCATAAACTCCAGTTTGATTTCTTTTAAAAAATCATTTAACACAGAAAAACACTCCACCTCTTCTTTCTCAACAGATTCAACCCAAATCTAATTTTTCTATTAACAGCATGGATTTTGTCATTAGCATCAAAAGTTGTGATACTCTTCCCTTGCTAAGAAAGACTTATATCATTCATTTTCATGAAAATGTCTGATAAATGGAACATTTTACATTGCCATTTCTCATCAATGAAAATGTTTGTCAATTTGACATTGTAGACCATCAACAGAGGGAACACTTTGGAACTTAACTCCTCTATATAGTTTTTCCCACAAGACAGCCACCTCACTTCTGAATGACGAAGGCATCCCACATCATCGTATAATATTTTGAAAAACATTGACTTCAATTACCGCAACTTGATAAAATTAATAATTTAAAGATTCATCCAAAAATTTCTTAAGAGGCTGGAATTTGTTTCATAGTTAAACACACCTGTGGAAAACACCATAACTCAAACTTTCATTTTCAGTAATCATTTTTAATAGTTTACTATTTTCTTTATTAATTCTGTTTATTTTTGTAATTATTTTGTCTCAAAATTCACCATGGAACCCCAAGGAGACTGCGGACCAAAGTTTGAGAAGCCCAGCTTAAAGTAATATGAAATTTATTCATTACTAACAAAAAATATGAATTTTTTATATATGAATGAAATCGAACATATATACAGATTGTAAAGAACTAACTGTGAGTAGGAACTATCTTTTTATAAAGATTGAACAATATACTCACTACACCATTTATCGTTTCTAAACAGATTGTATGTTGGTAAAAATTGGACTAACAGAACAAATGTTAGGATGGTGGTCAAGAGTCAAGAAAAAGTACCATTGGTCTAATATGTTCAGCACAACTGTACTCAATATCTTTAACACACTGTGAAAAAATTTATTATTTTAAATTAATGACATTTTTTTAATGAAAGCTTTTACATGAGGGGTAGGATCTTTTGTAGGTAAACCCTTTAACATTAAGTGTAAATACATACACATTTTAATTTTAAAAATATATTGTACATATAAAAAGTGCTGTATTTAACATAGTTCATTCTTTTCCATTAACTAAAAAATCAAGTTCAAAAGCGAGAAGTGGGTCAGCTTTTAATTTATCCGGCACGTTTAATTGTTAAAATTTAATTGGAATGGAGGAACGAGGTGCGATATGAATATGCAATAGAAAGCACATAGGAATTTTTTTGTTTGATGTAGAAGTAGAATTTATACAAATTACAAATACTTTGGAATAGTTGTATACCCTTCGGTGTTAAAAAAAGGTGTAAAACAGATTAAAACGGCTTACCGAATTTGTTTAAAAAGCAATAAAGCCACTCAAGATTATACCCGTCTCCAACTAGCGGTAAATCGAATATTATCATAACATTTCATTTTCCCATCCGTGGAGAGAAGAGGAATCGACGGGTGAATTGTTAACAAATCAACAAAAACCGAACTCGAAACTAAGCGAAAACAGTTAGAAAAAAAATTAAAAAACACAAACACTGTATAAAAAAATAATTTAAATCTATAAAATCCGGGCCCGACTCTCAGAAGTCTTCCATGTTGTTTTAGCTGTTTTGGTCTTTTGGTTATGTTTAGAGGATGTAAAAAAAGAAGGGGTGAACCGAGAAACTCCCGAACACGACGCTAGGAGACGGTCTAGCCGCTTTCTAGCGACGGCCGGCCCAACAAAGCGAGACTCGACGGACGCATTCTGGCGTTGGCAGGGTCAATGCCGAGCAGCAATAAGTGCCAAGACCGGCTTTCTTGTTTGCCCCTAGATTGTCCATATTTGGTCTCGTGCATTTCAATTTCACGGCATCCCGTCTAATTTTAACGTCCGCACTAGGAAATGCCAGCATTTAGGACAAGGAAAAAGGACAAAAGGACAGCATTTAGCATAAGGAAAAACAATTTACACATCCTAACGAACTACCTGGACAATTAATTTATTATACATGCAAAGCCTATCAAGAATATACAATAGTTACAAATATACTTAGGAGAGATAATGTAGATATTCACTATAATTCATAAATAGCTGATTATAAAACAGAATTAAAGAAAATAGCTGAACTTACAACTATTACTTACAACCCACATGGTTTTCAACCTAACAAATCAACCACTTCAAATCTTCTGCTGTTTGAAAATTTTATACTAAATGCTTTTTTCCACAATAAATGAGTTATTGAAATTTACCCAGACATCAAACTGGGTAAACTCCAATTTTATGTAACTCCTTGCCACCTCAAAGAAATGTTTTTTTCATTGAATATAAAAGAAAAAAAATCACTACTCTACCTGATGCATCACATGACGATATAATGTAATAACATATACAATTCTGTCAATTTATTTAATATTTCTGTTTCCTCATTAAAACATAATTTTATTTAGGTTAAAAAAGTTAAAAATGTAGTTATAATTTATATAAATATATAATATAAATTATAACTATATTAAATATAACTATATTAATTATAATTATATAGACAGGGTATTAAACATAATTAAATTTTATGTTGATTATTTATAAGGATTTTATTGTCTTTTTTGTGATGTATAGTATAGAGTTTTATTCTTTATTAATGTTGAATTAGTTATAAGCATTGCATTGTATTTTTTCTCCTTACTTTTGTATGTTTTGTTTACGAAATGGGTTTTTGTACCATAAAATAAATGATATCTAAAAATTGACATAAGTTTATACATATAACATTGAAATTGTTGTTTTCAAGTAACAAAGTACAAGCAGAAAGTCTGGTTATACAGATTTTGCTATACTAACTTATTAGTTATAAGAAAAAAAAATGAGTTAACTCTTTTACTATTAAACAGTCAATTTATTGCATCATTAAGAAACTTTTTATGAATAATTTGTAGTCATGTTAATACTAAATTAAAGTAAAAGATATGTTATAGAACATAATTTCCTCCGCTAACTAAAACCTCTGTGCATCTGTTAGGTATACTGTTAATAAGGTTGTCACTATAAGAAATTTCACTCATAGATGTTGCAATGCTGCACTCAATTCTTGCAGGTCAACTGGTTATGGATGATATTTGAAAAGCTTCTCTGTGATACATCCCACATATAGTGGCGGCAATACTTTTTTTAAGAAATGGGTTTTTGGCCTTTTAAAAATGAAACATCAGTAAGGTGTGTTGATTTTGTGTTAATTTTAATTTGTTTTATTCAATATTAAATATTATGGGCTTCCATGGAACCATTTTGTTGTATTTCATAGTTATTTGCCTGGTAGACTGCTTCTATTATTTGTCTAAATTTATCACCAAAAAATCTGGAGTGCCTCAGTGTCCTCATTTAAGTCCTTTATTAATTTCTAATCTTTATTAATAATGTTGCTGAATTTCTCTCTCAGAATATAAAATTCTTACTCTTTGCTGATGATGTCTAACTACCATGTAATTAATAATGATAATGACACAAAAATACTTCAAACTTTTTTTCCTACTTCTAATTTTACTGATTGGTACTCAAAAATTAACTGAAACTTAATTTTTATAAATGATTGCAATGTCATTTTTAGCATGTATTTTAGCAACTATAAACTGTGACAAAAGATCTTGTTACATTTACTAATGCCCTTGAATTTTTCCTGCATGTAACCAATACTCAATAATATTTAGAAATGAATTTTTCTATCCAGGACATTTAATATACATAATTTACTCTATAACAACACATTATTTTCAATATTTAAAAATCTGTAATAACAATGAGTTCTTAGGCAGATTGGTCAACTTATTGAGATGGAGAATCTTGCCTTATTTAAAATACTTTACTGCTCCTAAGCTTGCATTTGTAAAAACCATCTGAAATGCTCTTCTGTAGTATGGTCTCCTTACCTTATAAAGCATATCAATAACACTGAAGCCATACAAAAGAAATTCCTATTTTCATTTTTTTTTATCTCCTCACACTAGAAAACTTAAGATTAACTTTTCTTATAAAAACTCCTAAACAGAATTGATATTCCTCATTTATTGGCCCTATTAAATTTTAAAGTTTCTCGGTAATGCCTTAGATGAATTGAATGCCATTTATGATTTTTCTTATAAAAAGTGTTGTTGACCAATAATTACACATACTTACAATGGATAATAAATCATATTTTTATTTTTTATTTAACAACAACATTTACCAGCTGCGTTTCATTTGTTTAATTTTTTCTGAATTTATTAGTGAAACATTGTCTAAGAATCAGTAAAATATTTTTGCAGTGCAATAAGTGCCAAGTTTTTCTATCGTCATCATAGTGAAGTTCTGCTTGCACTGTATTGATTGTACTATTACATACTACTTCACAGTTGAACACTTACACCCTTTATAGGAGAAAATAAAATATGTATCATGTCTTAGAACCACATGAACCAACAAAGCAAGGTAATTTCATTATTGTTGTGAATTCATTCTATTTGAATTAGCACTAGTAATATTTTAGAATCGAATGAAGAGTCCAATCCTAAGCTTGAGTTAGCACTGATTATTCTGTCTTACATCTTTGTCATTTTAACATTTCCTTTGGCAGTCTTATGTATATTTCAGGTAGATTAATATAGTTTCGTTCTACTTTGGTACAACAATTATTTTAAATTATTTAAAGGTAGTAGCGGAGTACGAGAGAGCGATAATATTCAGATTAGGGAAGATGAGAGGAGGTGTAATAGGACCTGGCTTATTTTTTGTCATGCCTTGCATAGACACTGTAGTAATAGTTGATCTACGCACTGTATCAATGAATATACCTGAACAGGAGGTATAGTTTATTATTTAATTTATGATTTATAACCAAATAATCGTCAAATTTATTTTAGGTCATAACTAGAGATTCGTGCAGTGTATCAGTTGGTGCTGTTGTTATTTACCATATTGAACATCCTCTTTTTGCTACACTTCGTGTTATCAATTACAAGTATCATAAGTTAAAAGTCATTATAATATAATTATAAAAAAACGTTTAAACAATTTTGTACAGTGATGCCACTCATCAGTTAGCTGCATCGACTTTACGTGCTGTCCTGGGGCAGAAATCGTTGTCAGATATTATGACACATCGGGAGTCAATAGCACAGACAATGAAAGAGTTTTTGGACAAAGCAACTGACCCTTGGGGAATCAAAGTGGAACGAGTTGAAATGTAATTACTTAAAAATAAATAAATAGATTGATACATATACTTGTGGCTGTTTCAGAAAAGAGATACGATTGCCGCCTCAAATGCAGAAAGCAATGGCTGCAGAAGCAGAAGCTGAGAGGGAAGCAAAAGCCAAACTCATCATTGCAGAAGGTGAAATACTTTCAGCACAACAACTGAAAGAGGCTTCGCAAGAACTTGAGAATGACCCAATAGCTGTTCAAGTATATTATATTAAACCAAATAATGTAGATCAGAGTAATTTTTTTCTTTTTTTTTTTCAGCTTCGGTATCTGGAATCCCTCAATAGTATGGTTGGTGAAAATAAACAGACAGTTGTTTTTCCAGTTGATTTGTTTCAACCATTGTTAAAATTACAATGATTTCACTGCCAACGTCTTGTAACCTTTTCATTGTAATACTTGATAAAATTTAATTATATTGTTAAACACAATCAATCATAAAATTCTAAAAAGTATACAAATAAATGAGACATATAAAAACTGTCTTAAATGAAAAGAAGATTTTGATGGACCCTTTCAAATAAAAAAACTGTTCGGAATATTAAAAACCCTTAAAGAAATAGTGGGGTGTTGCTATTGTATTCAGCTGGAGAGATCCATGCACTAGAACTCTATGAACAAAAAATAATTTTAAAAAAGGATTAAAAGTGCACATTCAAACATATTCTCAGAGTAAGTAAGAGGAACTTGAAAATGAGGCTATTGTCACCAGAATCGCTGGAAAAAAATGTTTTACTGTCTGAATCCCGAATACATCTGAAGTCAGTAATAAAATATAGACAGTTAATGAATACTTATATTATTTTAAGACTTTTTTGTAATATAAAAGAGCAGTGTAGCAGCTTGGCTGACTGACTAAAGTCCATGTCTAAATTTTAAAAATGATTTTAGGTGTATTTGATGAGAAAACAAAAACGAGTTATTATACAAAATTAAATGGATTTTTTTGTTTTTGTTCAGTCACAAGCGTATCAAACATGTAATTCAAGTATATTTTGTTAGCAGTACATGTCCATCCTGCTGTACTATTTTTATTTTATTCATACTTAATGTTATAGTTATGTTTTACTACTAGCATGAGTATGAGTTTTGTGTATTTAACATTATGTTTCACCAATTTGTCAATGGTTTGTCATGTATACAAATATTTGCCAATAAAATGTAGTTTATTGTTTTTCCTTGTGCAACCTGGTGAGCGTTATACAGAGTTCAATCTGCGATTCTTGCTCATTGCTCGTTGCCTTCTTCGTTTGTCATTTTTGTCGACTTGCAGATTTGTTGTACGTTATTATTATTAGTTATTATCGGTAGTAGTTGGTTTTTCTTTTAAACCATTATGAGCAAATATATGATTCCTTCGCTGCCTGACTCGTTCAAGGTGAAAAGGACTCTTTTGGCCCTTGGCGGCTGCGCGGTCTCGCTTTATTTGATAAACAAGTACCTCGACAAGTACTTGGCCGGTTACTTCTTGCGGCTTAAGAGACAAAAAGGGCTCGACGTTCTTGGCATTAACAAGCTGCTCACTTTCGGCGTCAGCAGCCGGCCCTGCAACGGTCACAAATTCAAGGAGTTCGACTGCGGTAACTTGGATTGCAACTACGGCCGGCTATGGTGATTGTCTTCTCTTCTTTCAAAGTTTAAAAAAAAACCTAAGACCTAAAACTAAAAACACCTTTTGCCTAGAAACAGCATGATATTCTAGAAATGCATTTTATTAACTTTTGTTTGTTTTGGGTTTTGGGATGTAGTCATCGACCAATTGTTTAACTGGCATTGGTATAAATATAAAAAAAAAAAAGCCAAGGCATCGTAATCTTAGAACTTTACCATTTTCGATCCTCCCAAAAAATCATTAAAAACATCAAAAAAGGGGTTGGAAAAGGGAGGAGCTCTTCAGTTTTGAGTTAGGGGCTAGAGGTGAATGAGAAAGATTCCTCTTTTCTGTCCAACTGTCTTGACCATGGTTGGCACACTGACTTTTGAGCTCAAATCTAACCAGTTTGTGGTTGATCGGGTATCAGTGAGAGAAGCACTTTACAGTAGCCTCTCGTTGCACGAGCTTCATGATGTTCATTGCTGTCCTGTTGATTTATGCACATATTGTTTTCTTTTGTGCAATAATCTTTGTATATGTTAACGTACATTGAATTTTTCTTATTAAAAAAAAAAAAAAAAAAAATCCTTGAAATATGTCTAAATAAATTCATCAACGATAAGCTCCACACCATACAGAAAGTGTCTTATTGGTATGGAGAAAATGCTTAGAAACTTGAAATTTGAAGTGTTAACTATTATCCACGATTTTTGTTATCTGCAGTGATGCTTAGTGCGTAACCCCTGAGAATAACAAGAGTTTACTGTCCTCAACTGTACTCAAATAAAAGGAAAAACCTGGACATTTATTTATTTTGCAAAATGGCTATAAACAATAATATTTGACTTAAAGCTAGTTGTTAATAACTTGTTTATCTTTATAGAGTGTTAACCTTTTTAAACTATAGAATAAAAAACAAAGAAAATCAGGTCTATTTCATCCTTTCCACTGCCAACTTGTTGAGTTTTTTTTCTTTGGTGACACAATAAATTTCAGTAAACAATATGTTTTGGCCAATGATGTACATAGCCAATGTCTTCTTGGGTTTGTTTTACCATCCACGATAGTCTGCAGAATTTAGGGACTACAGGAAGTCTTGATTGAAGAGAAGGTAGTGGTGTTCATGATGTTCGACAGTAAGGATGATAATTTTATTGCTCTTATCTCACTACAGAATCGTTCATTTAACAGCTTTGTTGATTAGGTAGTCACCTCTAAATGGTTCTTAATGTAAAGGTGAGCTCTAAAACATTCACCAGAAGGCTTCTTGATAATAGACTAGTTCCTAGGTGTCCCGTAACATTCTCTACTACTAGAGAGGCATCGTGTAGAAAGGCTATTTGCAAATCAACACTTTTCTTGTACACTTGGCCAATGAAAACAGGCGATGTGCTGGTTTGGTTTGTGGTAATCCGATTTGCTTTGTGTGCTTTGCATACTTGAGTTACAAAGACAGTCAGTTATAGTATGGGATGGAGTCAACATCCAACTAATTATCATGCAGCATGGATCTTTGACGGCATTAAGGTACATCGAAGTTCTTCTGAAAGTTGGTCCCATTCTCTTTATTTATTGGAGACAACTTCATGTTAGTGGATAATGATGTTTGACCGCAGGTAACTTGAGTTATCATCCATTACTTGGATTACCATAATGAATTTGCCAACACGTTCTCCAGACATGAATCCCATAAATGCTAATTGGACTGAAAAAGAGACAGGCTATACATTGTTCGCCACCTCCAAGTGTAGAACAGCTTAAAATGCTCTTGTTCAAGAATGGGATTCGTTTCACAAGAAGAAATCTGATCATTTATTTTCCATGATGTCTAGGAGACATAAGGCCCTCCATGAGGCCAGAGGAAGTAATATGCATTATTAAGAGCAAAACTCGGTAATCAGTTAAATTTTAATCTCACTAAATGATTTACTGGTATTCTGGTGGATTTTCTTTCAATTATTCACCATAATTAATTTTGATTAAAACCCATAAATTTCTGATCAGGTTTAATTTGATTTATATTAATAAATATGTTATGATTAACATATAACACTAAAAGTACATGTAGTGTATAATAAACAACAAAATATTAGTCCGGTTTTGGTCTTTGAGTGTATTAAGTGAGTATGAATGAGTACTTGTGCACAGGTTCTGGGGAAAAAAGCAAACATTTCATCAACTTTATTTTTGAATCACCAGTTTGGGTTCATCATCGTTACTAATGTTGAGTGAAAGGAGTTCTGCTCCCGTGTGCTCCTAGATGTGAAGCCTTTGATTGTGTATAGCACCATTCCTTTTACTTAATACTAAAATCCTACTAGCCAACAGATACTTTCAAGTCTACTTAGTCACCTTAAGGACCCATCCTAGCACTACCACCTGCAAACCCATGTCAACCCTTGAGCAATGGAAAGTGACAATGAACAAACAAAAACAACATGCCATTGTCATATGCTCACATTTACCCAAACCATTGGCTAACAATTGTCAAACAGCTTACACTCACGACTCAAATGATAACTCCGCAGATTCTTCAAACTTCTGGACAAATGATCAGAACTAACTTATATTTTATATTATATATAGTTTATATTATATACCTATTCTAACCAATTCAGACATACTATACTTTGCGGTGTCAACATAGAATCCAATCCTTAAAAATACATAATCCCCCAACCATTATTATTACTTTTACGTGTCTTTTATCTTACCATTCACAATTCAAACTGTCCTTCAAGTAGCCAAAAACAGCTACAATTGATTAGGGCGTCCTGTTTACCATGCTATCGATTTTTGGTTCGAATCACTGCACAGCACATGGTTTTATAATTAATTAATAGTAATATGAAAGAAGTTTGTAAAGTGGTTTGACCCCTTGTATATTACTCCCAAGGGCATTTGGATGTTGATCCTGTATGACAGGGTTGCTTATTTTTAAATAGCTCACAAAAATTATCCTTCAGTAACCTTTCATCCTGCATTATTCCAGATAATCCTCACTGATACTTAGAACATCATTGGTCTTGTGATCTCCTAAGTGATTTATTGAGTTGTTCCTCTCCCCCTCCCTTTTTAAAAAAATACCAAGTGACCTGAATGTATTATATGCGGTGTGAGAGAGCCTTAATGGTGGAATATTAAGTAGTACCTAGTGTATTAATGTGTAAACTTTGTAACACAACATTTAACAAAAGTCATTCTATTTTCAGCTATATGTTGAGTTTTATTGAAAATGCTCGAGTTTCCGTTGATATATGCATTTATATAATAACAGCCAAAGTGTTTGGTGATGCAATAATCAACGCACATCGAAGAGGCCTCCGTGTGAGAGTGATCGCTGATTCAGACATGTCATTTTCAGCGCAGTCGGTCATAAACGACCTGAGGTTAAACGGTAAGCATATAATTTTTTATTATTTTTGATTGTTTCTATTAAAAAAAAAAAAAAATAATAATCAAGGAAATATAAAATATTTTTTTAAATGTACTTGTATTTGAGATTTGAATAATTTTTATTTTATTTTTACTTCAAAACCAATAAAATCTAAGTTTTTGTTTTTTCTCTGTAGAAATTCCTACTAGGCAAAGGATGTCGCCTTATATTATGCACCATAAATTTGTCCTCGTCGATGGGCACATCCTGCTCAACGGGTCGATGAATTTTACAATGACTGGAGCATTTTGCAACTGGGAAAACGTCATGATTACGACACAGCCTGAAATGGTGAAAGCTTTCGCCCTCGCATTTCAAGGGCTGTGGGAGGATTTCGCCCCGGGGAACAAGACGAACACACAGGAACAACAGCAACACCGAAAGAAAACCAACATACAAAATATGTAGCATTGATAATGAAAAATGATTTAATAATGTGATACTTTAGATGTTTATGCTTAAAATAACTTTTTTTTAATAAAAACATTTCCAGAAAAAATGATCAGGGCAATAATTAGACTAAGAATTTGGCCATTATTGTCTCCCTGTACATCTCAGGAGACTTGCTGTTGTGGGAAACGCCATTTGTCCACGTGACAGCATATCCATAGGGACGCAGACCATGGGATATTGGTGTGTCCCAAAACCATGGCTGTTAGGGGACACCTGTACTCTGTTGACATTAACAGCAGAATATAACTACCTACTAGGGTATCTCTAATTATCTGGGAAATAGACAAAGACAAGATAATGAAGGTGTTATACAACATACTAGTCAGAAATTTACAAATGTAATAAAATATCTTGAAGTCCACTTAAAAGAGCATTGAGTCCCCTGGCATGTACAGCTGGTGGCTCTGGTCAAGTCCGAGACATGGCCAATGTTTAAGTACAAGGCCAGAAGGAAAAAAAAACAATTTCTTTTTAATATCATATTTTATTAACAAAAAATCTGTGATAATGTGTGAGACTGATATTTAAAACGTTAAATAAATCGATTTTTTTTACCAAAAAGTTTTCTGTAAATATTTTTACCTTAAACCCTTAAGTGATTTAGTCACATCTATTCCAAACTGACAAAAAATTAATATAATGCCATTTTTCAAAATTTCAGATTCAGTAATATTAAATTGAAAATAATTAGCATTAAAACATTTTGTTTTATTTATAAACCAGTTTTGGTGAAGGTGTTGTTAATAATTGTTATAAATCGTTAAGAATATTAACCCGTTTGGATTTTTACAGTCATGCACTGAACTATATACAAAATGCTAAAAAATCCCTTGACATTTGCATCTATATCTTTACTGAAAAGATGTTCATGGACGCTGTCATAACTGCTTACAACAACAGTGTGGCCGTAAGGTTAATAACTGACTGTGACACATCTTTCAGCCAGGGGTCAATAGTACCACAACTTCGCAGACTAGGTACTCTCATTTTTTCAGTCGTAAAAAAAAAAAAAAAAATTGTTTTTAAAAAGGAAAAGTCCATTTCAGGTATACCGACAAGGCAGAAGATGTCAAAGTATATAATGCACCATAAGTTCATCATCATCGACGGAGAAATCCTGATCAACGGCTCTATGAATTTGACGACGACTGGGGTCTTCTGCAACCATGAATCTGTGATGATTACAAGCCAACCAAGCCTAGTCAAACTGTTCTCAGAAGAGTTCCAAAAGATCTGGAAAGAATTTGCAATCGGCAATGTATTCCCAGAAGAATAATTTTTAACTTTTAAAATTATTCAAATTTTGTATATATGAAAGAAATATTTCTATTGTTACCCTATTGTTAATTACACACTTTCTACCTTTAATTTAAAAAAAGACGTCAATGGTTACTGATCTAAGAGAAAACAAACTGAAAATGATGTTATTTTATTTACGTAATAAAAATTATTAAAAAATCCTAAATGTTTTAACTTTTAAATATCTTCCCTAACACCTGTAATGGCATTTGTCATGTCTTGGGTATTCCCCTTTTTTTGCATGGTTACAGTTACAGTGATTGTGAGACGGACCATACTAGATAGCATAGCTAGGTCCTTGGATGGAGTTGTGTGGCTAATATGTTCATATATTTTTATTAATTTTTGTTATATTGTTAATAAAAATTTATTAAAGATTATACTGAGCTATATGAATATTTGAATGTTTGATCTAATACAAATGTTTGAATTTATTTTATAGTATCATTTATCGTTTTGTTAATGCTTTTTTTTAACATAGGCGGAGGAATAGTTTATTTAACAATATAGCTGCTAGGTGATTTAGTGATAAGCCAAATTGTTCAAGCACAAACCTCTTATTCTGATTTTTTTTACATCTCAGCCATTCTCTATTTATTATCAACAAAGAATCCAACATTTTTCTGACATCCAGGGTGTTAGAATGATCTTTTTATTATCATTTATTTCACTGTACCACTTTCACTATATATCACTATATATAATTGGTAATGAAAGGATGAAAGGCCATTAATTATAAATTATAAGAGTGAAGGCAGAAAGTTACAAACATTTGGCTTTTTCTTCCGTTGTCTATCCATACCTTTAGAATTTTATTTGCCTTCCAATTTTGTTTGTTGTCAGCCTGATGTTCACTCAAGACAGATCAAGGGTAGCATCTCTTCATGCACATTTTGGAGCTCATTGCTTCTTCCAGGCTAAATTATTTCTTCCTTGGATCTTTTTTTCAGTGAAGGGCTAATTAATTTGCAGGGCAAGATGTCAATGTTGTCTTCCTTTCCATATATCAAAAGTTATTGTTTTCATAAGATTGTGAGAAGATAGCGTTTTTTTTTCATACAAACAGCGAGATAGGCAAGCAGACAAGGAAAATCAGAAACAGTTGATTGAAACAACTGTGCAAGTCGAATAAATCATTCCTGAATTATTTCCAACTGTTATGATAGAGAGCGATAGAAAATTGGGATAAAGAATTATTTTTAACTCAATTTTATTCAAAGTTCTCTAATGTTTCGGGTTTGAATCATTTCAGAATGTGGCTCTATTGTTTTCTGTTTTCAAATAATTCGGGACACAGATAAAGGAAGGGTCTCAAAGTCTCAGCATTGTCAGTATAGGTACGACAGATGCTACCATGTTTGTAAACACCCAACATCATTTTTGTAGCGACATTAACAAGAAATGCTTCATACATTTTGACTTTCAATCAAAGTTGAAATTACCTGGACTACTTTAAGAAAAGATCCGACCAAACATAGGGAAAATAAGCAGGTCAAACATCTTCTCGGCTATATTTTTCTTGCAGTCTATCTCCTTAAATTGATTTTGTTTTGACCCAAAATTCTAGTTTACACTTTTTGGCATGCTTCAAGTTGTTTTATTAGATTCAGTGAAAGAGGTGTTGAGTTAATAACAAACTTCTTTTAGGTTCATTCATTTTTCGCAAAAGCAGTTTGATGACCCATTTTAGGTTCATGTTGTTTGGTAAATGGAATGATTCTTCATGAAAAAGATGTCTTTTTTTACGTTATAACTTTTTTTTCTTCTGGGATTGAGAGTGATGATGCAGAGTGGTGTGACTGATGCATACCCACGTGTTCAAACTTAGCCTAACCATAGTTTGGTGGCCCACCCTAATTCACGCTAATAAATACAGTCATACGGATTATAACCTTTCATTCCATATGTACAGCTAAAATTGTGCAGCTACTGGGGTAATATTTCCCTCATGCCTCCCCCAACAGTCACTTAAAAGACAACATTTACATTCCTTATCCATCAATTAACGTTTTCCTCAAGGTTATGATAAAACATCAGAGTAAAATTTATGTTAAAATCAATAGTCTTCATATACCCCAACCAGTTCTTGGCAAGCGAGCTATTAGAAGAAAAAAAATGGTTGTACAGTAGAAAGTGTCCCACTATTCTAGCTCAGTTGGTATTTGACTCATGTACGATAACACCATACCGAACATTTTGTTTACACTATTAATTGTGTAATATATATTACTGAGATGCTCACGTTTAAAAGTTCAGATTTATTAGAAAGAGAAAGATATTAAAGACTAAATTATAAATCACATTCAAAAATAAGTTTATTATCTAGTCAATCTGTTACATATGCACATGTGTAATTGTTACAAATATATACATTGAAAAAGAGATAGAGCAATTTGCAGCCATCAGATGAGAAGGAAAGAAAGAGATATACACATGTACATCACACATACTCATGACATATAACTGCATAAACATATGTGAACAATTGAGGATGTTGAGGAAAGCCATGAAACCCAATCAACCTCTCCTTTAAGTTGTATAGTTTTATTTTCTTATTTACATAGATAAAACAAATTAAAGACAAACAAAGTAATTCCTGTGATACAAGAAGGCTTAACATCCAACTACCTGGTGGGTGTTGTCGATAAGGGGTCGAAGCATCAAACAACTTTACAATACTTTAATATCCTTTTCAATTAAAAAGGAATACAAGAAGGCTGAGATTCAAACCCAGGACCATGGAAAATACGAGTTGGACACTCAATCCATTCAGTCACCTCAAAGGCAAAACTCATTATTTTTCTGTTAAAAGTAAAAGGCAATATCCAAAATGTGATGAAATAAATCTCTTCTCATTACAACAAAACTTGTCTCAAATTTACAAGTTAAAAGTTTTATTTGATATCAATCACCCCTGACCTCTTACTTACTATTAAAAAAAAATTCAATACTGCATATAGTAGTAGAAAGAAGTGTGAATAATTTTTTAGCATTTTTGCCATAATCAATGCAATTTTTGTTTTAACAATAATAAATTGTCTAGAAAACTGACCAAAAATATTAATGCAGTTAAAGTTGTTAAAGTTTACAAATATGGAAAGTAAGAAATAAACGACTCAATTTTCAAATTTTTCAGTGACCTATTTCAAAATAGTGTCTAGGGGGCGTTGGTGGCCGCAAAGTTTAGTCTTTGACAAGGCGCTCATCACTGTAAGGTAAAGGTCCTGGGTTCAAATGCAGGCCCGCTGGATGATGAATGCTGTGTCAAAGACTAAACCGACATACTTACGTATGGGCTTTTTTTAAAAAGCACTGTCTGATTATGTCCTATTTCAAAGTAGAGAATGACAATTTATCTATTTTCTCAATCAATGTTAAACATAAAGATTAATGATAGTTTTCTGTTTGATAAATATTGTAATATAATTGGAGAGGTACTAGCCTTAAGACAAATAGAAGGAGAAATAAAAAAAAGAGTTTGCTAGCTTATCGAGTATATTCGCAGTTGCAGACTATTTTTAGATTTGTGTAGGCAAACCCGCACTTCTGCAAGGGCGTGGTGGTTTGTGACTCGTTTTGTAATAGTATTGTGATGACCCAACCGGCTTCTATTCAGACTTACCATTGATGACTGGCCTATTCTCAGTTTTGTTTATCCGTGATTTTGCTGTTTTGATTTCTTTTCTTTATTCTTAAAGAACTCCTAATGAAAATCTCTCAAACTCTTTATTATTAGAAAAATATTCTTAGGCCGTTCATAGATGAGGCTGTTTAATATTCAACCAGATGATTAGTTAATCCTTCTTCTGTCCATAACAAGTAACTGTAAAAACCGTCTGTCCACAGCGTTGTTAACACTATTAATTAATCTTTATGAAAGGTATTGTTTGAGATAAAAAAGTTAGTTTCACAAGCGGAATTCGAACCCACGACCTTCGGCTAAATACGCCGTTGATCTATTCTACACTTGAGCTGTCGTGACTGGTCGACGACTGTGGTCTGCCCGGACACCAACTTCCCATTTCAACCTCACCTCTCGAATTTTCCCTACTTTTTGCCATTTTTCAAAGCAGCGACGTATTTAGTCCAAGGTCGTGGGTTCGAATCCCGCTGGTGACACTTGACTTTTTCATCTCAACCAATACCTTTCATAAAGAATAGAAAAAAGTTAATTGTTCAATCGAACCATGAACTATAATGGATTGTTAACACAATGGACATGGCAGCAAATGTATCTTACAATCGCGATCACTATGTACTGTTAAATAGAGGTAAAATGGGGGCTGCCGTCACTTAGCTGCACCACCGTTTTGAAGTCGTGTGATGCCATGTCTACAACGGCCCACAGTACAAGAAATTCTGATGTTTAATAAAGGGCTGACCTTGAAACTAATATATAGTTTATATATATTAGTAGTTACGATATTTTTTCCCAGTTGAGGTGACCAGACGTATTCTTAATGGATTTACCTGTCAGAATTGTTTCGTTATCTCGCTATTTTTTTAATGTTGGTCTATTTGTTTCCTTGTGCATATGTCCTTTTTGGACATGGTTATGATGATTGGCGAAGTGTTGAAATAAATCTGACTTAATTGTCGGATTTCTCCATTCGAGGATAGGCAGAATAAAAATAATCGGTAAATAATACCAAATTACTGGTTCATCACCTCGCAGACCATAAAGAGAAATCTCGCAAGTTTCCATATTGTGAGATTTGTAGTGACTTGCAGAACAGAAGACCTACAGAACTACCACTGAAGATGGCGAATAGCCGAAACGCATCTGACAGACCAACGCAGCTACCAAAACTGATCCGCAATAAAACTACAGATCGAACTAGTCTAGAATCGATCAAGGTTAATCACACTTCATTGCATATCTTAAATTGTATGCTATTATTTATACTATGGGGTTTTCTTAACCAAAATTGAAATTTTATGAATCTCAGTTTGTCCAGAAGAACGCCACTTTTTATTTTGAAGTTGTTTTAATTGTAATTTTCTTTTTGTGTCAAAAATTAAATAACCTGAGTGTCAGGACATAAACCTATGAAATAAAATATCACGACGGAAAACATGATTTCACCCTTGACAAAGGAAAAAGCTACACTCATTTAATAGCCAGACGTTGTACCAGTTTATATTTTCATGAATATATACCTAAGCTTGTAATATAGAACTTTTTCCTTACTCAGAGGACTGAGTCGTTCAGTAGGCAAGTTGCATTGTTGAATTGTTCAAGAAAAGATCACATGTCGAAAATTAAAATCTTCACATTCTAGGCCATAAAATCCTAACTTTTCACACGGACTGTGGGTAATCTTTAATTTAATTTGATCTCCATTGTGAAAGAGATTAGGCAAGAGGTATTTTAATTACTATTGTACTGCCGGGTGATAAAATACAATTGCATAATTTTAAATTTGAGGAGAGATCGTGTAAAATAAATCATACAATGGTTTATTTGAATCTTTCTTTTTAAAGAAATTATAATTTATGTATTGCGACATGTATTGTACGTTAATAGCTATGCTAACTATCTAGTACTACTATCTAATAGTCAAAAAGCATTGCAATTTCCTTCCGAATTTCCGCAGAAACTATTTTGGGGCGATTTAGCACTAGTTAAATTCTATACGGTTTCAAACAATTAGCAAATCACTGTCATTTTTGTAAAATATGATAATGAAAGTGACGAAGGTTGTTACGCACTCTCTTCAAACGATAATAATATTGAATAATTATGTAAGTGAGCATTGACGCCAACCATACTCAACAGGTAAACGGCTAGACTTCCTTTATCTTCAATTTGAGCCGTTTTATTTAAGACGTTGTATATGTAATTAATTAATAAAAACAAGGTAATCTATTTTTAAAATAACTTGGTTTTATGCACGGTAGGCCTCGCAATGATATTCTAGTTTGGCCAATTCTAATAATCATTCTTTATTTTGTGGGTTTGGTTATCCCCTTAAAAACCTAAATATTTTTCAAGAAAATTCAGTTTCAAGCCCACCCTTTGTCCCATGACATTGAAATGGTTTTAAAACGTTTCAAGAGATGTACGGTTTGCAAATCGAGTTGAGCGAATTTTTTCGCGGGTTCTAATAAAAGTGTTGAGACGTGCAGGCCAAGATTTTTCTATTCCTGAACATCACCGGCTCCGACTTGGCGTCGGAAGGGTTGTAAACAACGAATTGTTTTAAATTAAGTTTATTTTCGCCGTTCAAATAATACCATATATGGATGTGGTGGCAGAATTCTTTTTTCAAATATTTTCAAATAGAAAATGAAGATATTCAAAAGATGTCATACAATTGTATATACACACAAACACTACCTCTCTGTTGTCTTTCTTTGCCAATCGGCCGGCTTCTATTTTTCTGGCTGTTTGTTTGTACTTTTCAATCACTCTCATTTTAATTATTTGGTTGGCAATTTGTTTGGTCTATCTTTCTTTCTCTTTCTCCATCTGCCCATTGGTTTATCCCTTTTCCGGTCTCTCACTGGTTTGGTCTTTTTATTTTCTGTACCTGTCTACTGTTTATCTTTCTTTGACTGTCTATCAGTATTCCAATTTGGCTGATCTTTTTGCTCTTTCTGCTCTCCATGCTCCCTCTCTTTCTCTCTGTCACCCGCAGACTCTCTCTCTCTCTCTCTCTCTCTCTCTCTCTTTAGTTATCTCTCTGTCTAATTAGTTCGTTGGATCTTTTTTTACCTATCGCTCTCTTCATTTTTTTGGTTATTTACCTTTATATCTCACTTACCCTCTTCTATCTTTCTCATTCTTTGTTTTTCTATCAACCTGCCAGTTTGCCTAGTTTATATCTTGTTCTTTCTCACTATTTGTGTTTACGTGTAACACCACTCTCTTTTCCTTCCTTTGATTGTACATCTGTCTTCTCTCTCTCTCTCTCTCTCTCTCTCTCTCTCTCTCTCTCTCTCTCTCTTACTCACTCACTCACTCACTCCCTCACTCCCTCACTCACTGCATCGCCCTTCCTCTCTGCCAGTGCCAGTCTTACTGGAGTAAATTTCTTCAATTTACGTGCGCATTTTTTTTTATTCCAGTTTCGACGAGTTTATTCAGTTCAATGTAAATTTAAACTTAAATTTGACTATGTATTTTTTTAATACTTATTTTTTCCTGAGATTTCTTTTTAAGCTCTGCAGGGTATGGACAGTAATTTGGTGTGTACAGATCAATGAGACCCACTGAAGATGGCAAAATTCCGAAACGCGTGTGACAGACCAAACAAGCGGTGATAGCACACCAAAATGAATGGTACCGACCAAATAATGTACTTAGCTTTTTCTCAGCAACTGTATGTCTTGTACAGTTTACGATTGCTTCCTTCAAAAATAATTAATAATCGATTTAATCACAATTATAAGTTATATTTGTACTGAATGTGAGTTGAATTAATATCAATTCCTTTGTCGCAGACATCAAAAATTCAAGTTAAAAGCGATTGCTACGTGCGTGAAACGATTGTAAATATTATGAATGCTTTGGAAATATTTATTCGTGAGAACGTCCAGACTCGTTTCACGTTTATCTTTGAAGGTCGTGTTTGAGTATAAAAATAAATTTTATCCGTTTTATAGCTTGTCACCAAACTCCTTTCTTTTTGTCTCCTTGTAAACTCATTGGACGAATTTTAACAGTTCTAACATTTATTGTATGATTGATTATGGTTTATTACTTTTTAATCTTACAATGTTTGCAATGTTTTTAATCAATTATTTATCTGAACGCACCTAAATAGTTAAATTTTCAATTCTTTTTGATCTCTTCCTTTTTACTTTTTATTTGATGTGCCGCACCTTGCTCTATATGGTATTGAGTGTCTTCTATTCGCTGTCGTCCTAAAATATGTGCAAAAATTTCTTCTGCATTAGATTGCATTAACTTACAAAACGCTATCAAAAATCTTTCCGAGTGGTGTCAAATTTACTGTTCTTAAATAATTATAAATGTTTTACTATCACTTTTTCTCACAAAAAAATTTCCTCTTTTCCACTCGAATGGCAATAATTACAGCTTGTTAACCACTTTTATGCTTATTACATTTATTAGAGTACTTGGCGTCATCTTTGATAGTAATTTCTTATTTTCAAATCGATAAATATTTGTAAAGATTCCCCAGAAATCCTTGTTAAACTCCAACTTTATGTACCTCCTTGCTACCCCAGAAATCAGAAAATATTTTTTATTGAATATAAAGGAACACACATTTTCACTACACTCCACGGTGGTAGAATGTAACAACATATGTATGCAATAATGTTTATTTATTTAATACTACGTTTTTTCTTTAAAACATAAGTTACTTAAATCATAACAATTTTAATTAGTAAGTAAAGCATAAAAATGTACTATAGGTAGGTAATATATGTTTTGTATATAGACAAGTCGTTTAATTATTCAATTATAGTGTTTTATTTATAAAATATTTTTTCCTTGATATCTTTTTGCTGTACAGAATATTACAATTATTCTATTAACTCTAGAAAATTCTTTATTATTGTTGAATTATTTATAAGCATTGTGTTGTACATATTTTTTCCTGGTAAAATAAAAAACTAAGTCACTTATTTACATGTATTCAAAAGTTTCGGGAACTTTTACACATCATCATTTATATTTCTTATAAAAAGAAAGTATTACATTGATATTCATATTTTACATCAGCAATTTAACTTTGTTTATATATATTTTTGTATTATTAGTAAGTAATATTTTAAAAAAATAAAATAAAAACCAAAACGGAAGAAGGTGTTTTTAAATGCTAAGTTTTGTTAACTGAGTTTTTAAAATCTAATTGTTTGCATTTTTACTATTTTTTATCATGCATTTTTAAAAATAATTTTAATATATTTCATTGGTTTCTCTCCCCACTGCCTCCTGGTCTGGCAGATCTATCAGGTTCAACTATTTGCTCAATGTATACTACAGTGTACAGATAGCAATAAATAAAATAAATATATATATATATATACATTTTTAGTATATATACATTTTTTAAAATGATTTTACATTAAAGAAATTTTTTTACAGATGCAAGATGGCCATATCGTTTAAAATATAAAATGGATAACAATAAATTATTTCTTTATTAAGGTAGGATAAATTAATATAAGGTAAGAACGTTAAAATAAAATATAAATGCTATATTTATGCATTTGTATTTAAAAAAGATGCTAATGATGGGTATAAATTTCCAAAATAAATGTAAATAAGTAATATATTTACTTTTTAATTTTCTCCTTCACGTTTGTGTACGGTTTTGAAGAAATGGGTTTTTGACCGGTAAAAAAATTTTCAAAAATGCGTTTTATATTTTATTCTATATAATGTAAATACCTTTTGTTATGGGAAATGAGCAAATCTTCCACAATTCTAATCATATCCGGCTTTATTAAACCCTGCAGACCACTAGAAAAACTGAAATTGATAAAAATGCTTACGAAAGCAATGAAAAAAAGGAGGAATTTTTCTCTCAACTCTGGGACTGAATTAGATCTTGAGAAAATATGATAGCAGACAACAAAAAGCCGGGGAAAAAAGTATAGAAACGTTTGTCAAAATAAGAAAATACGTTTTCGTCCATGGAAAGTAATAGAAACTTGAAATGTGAAGGGGAGTGAAAGTACGCGTACATTAGAAGTAAGATTAAACAAAAAGTGCTATCTATTATTTTTCTTTTATTTATACCGGTTGTACACGTCTAACAAATTATTCCATGTTTGCCCTTGGTCCGATTTGTTCCGGCTGTTCACAAATACAAACTGTAAAACAGATCTTTGTATATCTATAGACGAGTGTTTACCAGCTGCAGTAAGAATGTACATCAGAAAATAAAACGGATTTTTCTTTCTCTTTTAACGTGTAGAATATTTTCCAGTTGTTCAATGTCATAATAAAGTATTACGGTTTTTCATCCAATATGTTAATAGCGGTAAATTCATAGTTTTAAAAAGATAAATGTGATGCGGACGATTGAATTTGAAAATAATGCATTAAATATAACGCATTTCCATTCAGATAAGTTTAGAATTTTCTTTATCTATAAAAAAACGTTCTTCTCAGGATACGTTTAATTCAAATATTGCAAATAGATAACAAACATTTATATTACTAATAAATCCTTATCTAAACCATTATCGTATGTCCAAAACGGCAAGGTCAAAATTTGTATATGTCAGCTAAATTATGTTTTTCTTCTTATCTTAAAGAGAAAAGCATAAATGTTATCATGGTAGATTAAATCTGAAAAGAAGAAAACAAAGTTAACTTACTAAGCTGAGTTAAAATTGTTAAAATATTCTTCTTCCTAATAAACAAGAACAAAAGGAAAAATGTGTATTCAGGTATATAGCTATTAAATCGTATCTATAAATGCTTTAATTATTTAGATACACACTAAACGTTAACAGAAATTAAATTGAGCAGACTAAAAGACACTAGATTGCATAGTAACAAAATTGTTTCCTTGTTTCGCAGGAATTTAATTTTATAACTAGTTCCACAAAGCCTGTGCTTATAAAAATTTTTTAGAGTTGAAAAAATCGCTAATTCATTAGACTTAAAAACACCATGTTACGAATATCAATTTATTGTTCTACTTCTAATTTCTGTTTTATTGTTCTGAACATTTAGCATTAAGCACTTTGTTCGTGGTGAATGGCAAAATAATGATGGGAGAGCCATTGCTAGAACTCTCGTTGGTTTATTGGTACAGGATTGTGCTGAAGTCACGAGGCAACGCTGAGGGTGGCGAGACGTTTAGGTAGTGGATTGGTGTGGAAGGAGAGCTCTTGGAGTGGAAGTTGTGGAATCGTCTCCCATGCCCGTCACGAATCGGATGTCTAGGTCTTTGTGAATGGTTTTGTTAGTAATGTAGAAGGGACCGTTGAGGATGCGACCGAAGATTCTTGATTGAAAGATTGTATTCTTTGGATGTTGGATGGCTTGGGTGAATTCCATAGCCAAGTTCAAATCGGTCTAATTAGTGTATTGTACATGTTAATTTATTGTATTCATTGCGAATTTAGGTCCAGGTAGGCGTCTTAGTTTCCGAATCTTCGGTTGGGTTTTTATTATTTTGTTTTATGAGTAGTAAGTCTGCTGTCTATATAGAACCAAAGTTAGCGGGCGTGGTTGGAAGGAACGATTGCCTTATTGTGATGTGTACTGGTGGGTAAAACCGTCTTCCGTGTGAAACGGCCACTTGACGGCTCTTTCGTTCGTTTACCTTAATAAGCCACAAAATGCACCGGTACAATGTGGTCTCGGTCAACTTGTGTTGCTTTTGCTTCAAGGATAGTAATGAGGATAGGATCGCGGTGTATCTTCAAAGGTTGTGAGACCTGTCAATGGGATAAACTGAGTCAAGGATTGGTCATAGAATACTCCCTGGGGAAAGCCGGCCTTGCTGTCTGAAAATTCCGATTCTCATCTTCAACCAGCGATCCAATAGGTATAAGTGAACCAATCTGGATTGTATTTATTTATTATTACGGTAGTACGACCTTTCGAAAGCTGCATTTCTCTTCTTTAAACCCATATCAACGACCGCGGGTTTCTATGTCATTAAATGAGAGAAAAATAAGGCTCAATCGATAAAAATGCTCCAAATTTTTTTTTTTTGTATCTCCGGATCATATTTATTTCCGGAGACCATGTTTGCTGCATCATGTGTAGCTTATAGGGTTCAAAACACTTGCAATGTTTCCGGTAGATCGATTGTGTTGATTTATTGTTATCACCATTTTTGTGATTTTCGTCAAAAAATAAATCATAAACAATCGGAAGGCAAAATTTTCGAGCGGAAAAATATTTGTTGATTTTCCCAAAAATTTGTATCCATGAGTTTATTTTTTAAGAAAAACGAGTATCAGCTTTGTTTCGCGGTAAAAAAAATTACTCTATTTTGCTCGATCTTCGTTCGTATGTCAATACATACGATTGATGTGCAATGCAAGAAAATTTTGCTTTTTGCTAAACATATTTAATTAATGTTATATATTCGAATCATTAACTATTAATTCTTTCTAATATATGACTGTATACAAATAACTAAGAAAAAATATTAAGTTACAATGTAATATAATAAAATGCGCATCATTTCCTCCTAAACGAGATACATAACTCTTCTCTGAGAAGATTGTTATCTTAGATAAGGGAAATGCTATATTTAGTAAGCTGAAATGCACCAGATTACTTTAAAAAAAACTTTCCTACCACGCTTTCCTGTCAATTAAAGGAATTAAATATTATATGTACTTTTACATATTTCTGTACAATAATTTTGTATACAATAAGCTTTCTCATTTATTATGATTTCTAATCTTTAATCTATCACGATAGGATTTTTAATGTTTAAGTACAAAAATACGATTTAAACTTTAGTAGACCGTGACACACCAGACTTCGACCAATAGCAATTTAATTTTCATTTTTTCCCTTTTTATTTTATTTTCCACTTAGCCTTAATATAATACAAATTTATTATTTATAACGTTACTTTGTGTTTTCGAATCGTTCTCGTTATTCCGTTAGATTTCGCAACACAGCCAAAGAAAGAATCAAAGCCCAAAAATTGAAGTCTAGAACAACAATGAAGGAATAAAATTAAAAAATAAATAAAATAAGAAAAAACCCTAACAAGGCTTAGCATAACCTAACAACCTAGAATCGTTTAATTTAACATTAACAATTATTCTTCGTTGTTGACATATGTAGCAATATTTACAATGTAAATAGAGATTATTCTTATGGTAGATAAGGCTGAGAAAAAAATCAAAGTGAAAATAAAAATAAATGTAAAATACTAAATTTACGAAAGTATGTAACAAATTGTTGTAACTGTACATAAAATCTAATTGTTATTGGTTCAGAAATGACCAGAAAACAATAGAATATGTAATTAAACAGTTTTCGATTCTGCTGAAGAAAGAAATAGTTTTATAAAAAGAAACATTGAGCCCAGTAAGAATATAACTTTAAATAAATGAACATAATCAACCATTTTATTGTAATACATTAACCGATTGAAAATGTGTAAAAAAAAATGCAATTGTTTGGTACTAGAACAATAATGAAAGAATAAAATAAGAAAAACTTAATTTTACGTAATTAAACTAACCTAACCAAACCCGTCCCCAACCTTGCTTAATCTAACCTAATCGAACGCGAACCTTACCTGGCCTAATTATCCTAGAGTTTAGAGTCTAATAACAGCAAATGTGTTATCAGCTCGTCGATAATTATTTATTAATGAATATTTATAATATTAATATATATATATATATAATAACAATAACCAATTTTATTTGAAAGTTTGTACAAAATATCCACAAAATCCAGTTCCTATCAGCCAGAAAAGCCAAGGAAAATGATAAAGTAATTGAGCCTTTTTTCGTTCTATTGAGTTAACATGTTGAGTTTATATGAAGATCGATTGAGCTCAGCAAGAATTTAACTTGAAGTAAACAAACATAAAAGATGATTATATATAAAGACAAAAAATTATTATATGTTACATCAAGCGAAAGTATGCAGACCATGCGAATTGTTTGGTTCTGGAGCAACAATGAGAGAAGGCGAAAAGAAAAACCTAGCCCTAACTCTACTGTAGTAACCTAATCTAACCTTAACGTCACCTAATTTAACACCATTCCTGTCTTGACCCTATTTAACCTAACAATTTTTAGCCTAACCTAACCATTTTTAGGTGAAGTGAAATCAATGACACGAAAATAATCACGGAAATAAATTGTATATCCAGCCCCAAGAAAATGTATCCATGTTAAACTAACAATACTGTTTTAAATTGAAACTTTCTGCCCAAATTACTCTGATAATATTATTACATATTGTAACATATGAAATGATGTCAAAACATGCCTTGCTAAAAAAAAGTGTTAGGGTTTTCAGGATATTTCATTTTTGAAATTCTAACACTTTAAAATAAATTCCCAGTTAATATACTATATTTTATTCAGAAACGTGAGAAAAAAAAATTGAATTGTAACATGTGAGAATAACAAGCGAATAACATACGAAAAAAGTATTCTGGTGCATCTTGCTAAATTTAGTATTTTCCTTATCTAAAAGAAATACTATATATATATATATATTTCCCATTGACGATTTACAGGAAATGATGAACTGATAACGCGGTTTTGTTACACACGAAACTACGTCAAAATATGCGCTGTGGTATTTCAAAAAGTTTAATTCTGATGTTTTCAGTTAGTCTAACAATTGTAATTAAAGAATAATTAAATGTTACTATTGTATTATTTACTATTGTACTATTTAGTTTGAAGATTATTATATATCAGTCAATTTATTTAGCTACGATAACAAAATAACATAAATATCAAATGAAAAGAGATTAGATTTATAAAAAGTTACAAAAACTAAAAGACGTTGCAGTATGTAAGCCGAAAAAAATCGTTTTCGAATTCATATTGAACCCATTTAAAGTCCTTAAATTCAAATTTTTATAGCAAAAAGTAATTCTTTTTGTATGGATCTGTCTGAGACATTTTTCTTCCGCTATTCCACATAAATATTCATAACCACTCTGGATTTTATTTATTGTAATTACGGTATTATACCCTTTCGAAAGCTGTATTTCCCTTCTCTAAGCCCATGCCAACAACCCTTCTATGTCATCAAATGTGAGAAAAATAAGGTACAAATCGATAAAAATTCACCAAACATTTTTTTATATCTCCGGATCATATTTATTTCCAGAGACCATGTTGGATCCATCATGTGTAGCTTTTAGGGTTCAAAGCACTTGCAATGTTTCCGGTAGATCGATTGTGTTGATTTATTGTTATCACCATTTTTGTGATTTTCGTCAAAAAATAAACGTAAGCATTTGAAAGGTGAAATAATGTTTTATGATTTTCCTAAAAATTTGTATCAATGGGAAAAACGAATATCAAATTTGTTTGGCGGTTAAAAAAATATTTTACCCTACTTTGTTATGTAGTTCGGTCACAAAATAAGCCCTGTGGTGTTTCAAAACGTTTAATTCTTATTTTTAAGTTATTCTAGCAATTGTCAATTAAAGAATTATTAAATTTTATTATTGTAACATAATAACAAGAAACTACTGTATCTGTGTAGAGAATTGACTTATTTTATTCAAGAACACGTATGTAATAAATAGGAAATATGGCAATCTGTTTGTTAGTTAAATTTAGTATTTAAGCTATCTTAAAGAAACATTGAAATTTCTCTTTTTACTCCAAATATTAAAGTGATAACACATTTTAATACTGTTATTATAATACATGGCAACGTAAAAATATGAGCTGTAATGTTTAAAAAAAAGTCATTCTTAGCTATTCAGTACTTCATTGTCCATACTTGAAACATCGTAGTAATTTATTATTGTAATATGTTAAACAATTGAGGATATAAATAAAATTAAATTGTGTCCTGGACAATAGTGATAGTCCGTAGACGGGTATAATTTGAATAATTGATGTTTGTCAAAGTCCCCAAATGTATTTTCTGTTTATATTCTTAGGGGGTAACGAACTAGTACGGTTCGATATGATATGGTACATCAACGTGGATTATTTGTACATAGTGCATCTAGCGTGACTTACTCCACGCTATTGTGGCGGGGAGCCGAGTAGAGGCCAGTGGAAATTTCCACTCGCTCCAGGCGGCCAATCCGGGGCCGTCGGCTCGTCGAGTCTCCTATTGATTCACTCGCCCAGCCAGCCGTCGGCATTCTCTTCCTCTTCGACTCACCTTCTTCCTCACGCCAATCCTTTCTGTTTGACTTTTGACGCCAAAAACCGCCCACTTTTTCCGTTCTTTTGGGTAGAGGGAGGACGCAAGTCACTTCGTGCACCGTTATCGACCTCCACGGTGTTCCTCTACGATAGTTTCCATTCACAACTCCCGTTTGTTGACGTTACCGACACTGAGGTGTATGTTTAGACTTTGACCGTTTGATATTGCAAAAGTCCTTGCAACTATTGTACGTACCTTGCTACACCCATCCTATAACTAAGCCTGACATCCTCCTCAGCTTCAACCACAAAAGACGTTTCACCGGGTTTAACCTTTTAATTCACCACCAGTTAGACAGTGGAGATATCGTGTTGATCAACAAGGCAATGAACTTGTGATATTTCTTCTTCGAGTATAAGGAATGATGAACCTGGAGCTACGTCTGTTGCTTATTTCCTTTGACATATTCTCATCTCTACTATTACAAAACTGAAAAGCCATCGATAATGGCTGGTTAATTCTAGAACTCAAATTTATTAAAACCAAGACACTATAAATGGCGATAAACGGGGAGAAGCCGACAAGATTCTGATATACCTAAATTACCGAAATAACCAAACTACAGAACTTGGCGTGTTATCATAGGCGTGTCGGCACCCATCTTTTTGGTAGATTGGTTGTGCCTTTCTTATCAGAAAACCTTTTCAACTCATAAAAAGAGAATAAAGATTTGTAAGCCAACCACTAGCTACCAAATAGGTATTATGAAATGCTGAATAAATATCACTATTATGTACTACTTCAAGCTTGTGGATCTGCTGATCACTCTTTATGTTTCACTTCGTTCATTGGATTTATGACCCTTAGTTTGTTTTTTAATATTCTGGTGGTGTCCGTCCGATTTTGTGGAACTCCTTAACATGATGAATATATAATATAAATTGTCTTTTCCACAATATTCTTATATTGGACCGAAACCCATCTGGCGAAATAAATGCCTACTGTAGAAATTTATTTCCTACCCATCATCTATAGGTTGTGTATTCAAAATACATTACAGGCATGTTAAATATTTATTTAGAGGTCTGCGAGGTGATGTTTCCCTAGCAGCCGAGTACCCTTTGTAGGATAAAGAAATAAAAGAAAAAGTGGTTTGTGTTAGATATTATTTTTACAGTATGAATTCTGAAACGTCTACTTGACTACAGGTCACACAAGTATATAACATTTTACGAGAACAAGCGTAATTGAGCATGTTCCGTCTTTTTCTTAACAATTCAAATGTACATACCAACACCCTTGAAGTTAAGGGGAAGGAGCTCTTTTTCTACGTCTAAATTTGTTTTCAAAATATGCTGCAAACATCTTTCTAAGTTGGTTGTAGTTGTAGCATCTAGGACTGCAACTTTTACACGAGTCATTAGTCAATTGGACAATCATGTTTAATTAGAAGATAATTGCATTGCACAATAGTTAGACATATATTTGGAATTTCGCCATATTTTGATCGTTGGGCTGTAGTTTATGTCATTTTTATAGGATTGATTTATCTGATAAAAGCAAGTTGAATATTTTGCGATGAGGATCTGATTGATGTGGTGCAGCTGTAGTTTATGCATTATTTTTGTAGTTTTGAATGATTGTTTGATAAGAAAATCGAAAACCTCGAAGGAAGATGATGACACACGTCAGACAGGAGAAGGCAAGCACAGGTAAATCGTGATGAAACGACCTAACTATGGATAACAATAATATATACTGGTAGATAGAACATAATATTCATTACACGCGCAGTTAAAAGTTCATTGCGAGAAATTCAACAATTCTACATTAAGAAAATAGTGAAAGTCTGCAAAAAAGGGGAATCGTAGTTCGATAGTAAAGAATAGGAATGTGACAAACCATTGCTCAGGAAGGAAGAAGCGGTGAAATCATCAATAATTACCAGTTTGTCGATAATGTATCAATTTCCAAATATTAGTAAACAACCAAACAGTACAGGATTAGAGCGAAAAAGGTTATAAAAGTTTCTGTTTGTTTTGAATTGGCCAATATGTGTTTTAATCGATTTGATCGTATCTTCGGAATTCCAACTGTCGATAATCAACATGTCCGTTATTGCGTTGAAAATTTTGCACTTGAAAATAGTTTCATTGAACAAATGGCGCCTTATTTTGAAGTACCCCGCCGTTTCACCTTTCGAAAATCTAAAAATAAACTGGAAACCAAAGGCCACGTACCGGCCGCTCGTTCAGTTTTTGAAGAGCTTTCCGGCCGAATGTCGGTCCCTACCACGGGCCAAGGATTCTTCGTCCTAGTTTCTTTCCTAATCATAGTTTTGGCAATTGGTAATGTTTCGACGAACGAATTATCTCTGAGCGAAATGACTCAATGAGTCAAGTTCAATGTTCGTAAGACATGACGCACACGATCATTGCCATTGAGTCGATCTGAACATTCACTTTCCGCATTCCTTCCCCGTATGTTTTCTCCCTCGCTCTATACCTTTAACGGTTCTAAAGGGGTCTATGTACCAATCTATAAACATTGATGCTAATAAACAATTCATTCTTACATGAAACAATGATGGCACTTCAAAAACATGAAAAGTTTGGTGCCTTAGATCGAAATGTTGTAATCATGTTTTATCTAGATCAACGAAATATGGATATTTTGAGACACAGTTTTTATATTTCATTGTATAATTGACTTATAAGTAAGACTTTGAATGTGCATAAATGATCATAATAAAGTAAGTTAGATGACACAGTATGGCGCAAACAACACGAGGCATTCAATTGGTATTAGGAGGTATAGATTCAGTAATATGTACAAACTTTAAATAAAATGATAATCTTCGTAAAGTTGATAGAACGGATATAGTGAGTTTGAAATCTCAACTTTACAATGTAGCCGTCTGTATACTTAACTTGAAATTTGACCAAGTGGTGAAATTATGTTTTTTAAAGCAAATCGCCCACATGATATTTATTAATAATCTTTGTTACGGTGTATACCGTTTCGGTCGTTCGACATACAATAGACATGTTGTTAATATTGATTTTATTGAGTTGGAAGTGTGCGGATGGCAGCATTCCCGTTGTTCCCGGAAGGAGATCCGCGGAGGCTAACGAGTACCCCTACGTTGTGAGCATAATTGACCGACGGGAAATCCACAGATGCGGTGGCTCCTTGGTACACCAAAGCTGCGTCCTAACGGCGGCGGTTTGCATAGGTGGGTACTCGTTTTATGCCAAAACGTTTTACACGCTGGACGAGTCCGACTTTAAAATAGTAGCCGGGTCGAAATCTATGGGCGCATTTACTTCCGGAATGGGCCAAAGGTTAATATTCGTTCAAAAGTTGATCCTACACCCGGGATTGGAGATGTACAAGGCCGGCCACTGGAAGAACAACGTCGGCCTGGCGATCACGGAAAAGCCGGTTCGGTTCGCCCGTCATATACACATACCGGAACCGTTTCAAAGGTATACAGACGTCGAACTGATGACAATGGGCTGGGGGAGGTCGACCATCACATGGAATCCAGTCGATAAAAAGTTCGACTACAGCGGCCAGTCGGAGGATCTGCAGGTTTTCAAATCGAGCATGTTAGACGTCAATACATGCAGAGAATGGCTGTGCACCATTTACGCAATGGACAACTGCGAAAAAACTGATACTAACGAGTTTTGCGGCGTCACCAGCGTTGGCAACACCACTGGAGTCTGCTCCGGGGATATCGGGATGCCAGTCGTGTTCAACGACACCCTCTGGGGGGTCGTGAGCTGGGGCATGCCTTGCACGTCCTCTCTCAAGTCGAAATTCGCCATCTCCGATCTCCGCCTAGTCCACGACTTAAAAACCCTATATCCATTCACGAAAAGTTCGAGCCTCCTTCCAACACATGAGTACCTCCTTTTTGCACTTTTAACAGCTGTTATATCTTATTTTTGAATAAAGCTTTTTCTTTTGTAACTGTCTTCTCAACCCTGGCGTGATAGATACACGTTTTGGAAACAATATACCACTTGTACATGTATCATCTGTAGTTAGGTTTCTAGGCATATTTCGGTTAACATTTAATTTTCCATTTCGTTACAGGTTTCTCAATTGGGGGAAACATAAAGTATCATTTGCCTCCCAAGATTATTCTATGTCTATTAACGTAGTCGCACATGCCTTCCTGCCACAGATCACGTAGACGTACTTTTACCATAGCGCGAGGTTGACCTCAAAACCAAGAGCGCCTGCTCCCCGAATCAAAACATGACCCAATTCTCATCCCCCTCAATCAATGTTAAATGTAACATACAGTCCTCTGTAATATAATACGCAAAAGGGTTTTACCCTCATAAAGCTTTTCATAGCACTAAACGATAGTACGTTCAATCAGGTCAATCCTAAAAGTGTGGGGAAACTGTTGTATATTTATTTAATTTTTAAATAACGTATGTAAGTTGTCAAGCCTAAACAATTGGACGTTTTATTGTGTAGGCATATATTAAAAATCACTTTTTCTCTTCCCTTTTCACATTTACGTCATAAATCCCCG
Organism: Cimex hemipterus; assembly: GCA_039619505.1. Classification (NCBI taxonomy): domain Eukaryota; kingdom Metazoa; phylum Arthropoda; class Insecta; order Hemiptera; family Cimicidae; genus Cimex; species Cimex hemipterus. Next base: position 3,613,779 of record CM077105.1, on the reverse strand, counting down.
TTAGTATGTTTGTTGTTTTACACTTTACGTCATAAATATTGGTTTTATTTTACGTAATACCGTCTTTATTGTATAATCGTTAATGTCTGAAGTGAAAACAAAACCAAAATCTGATTTGCCCTTAGTTTTAATTGAAAAGAATAGAAATTGACGTCCATTTCTAAAATGAGTTTAACGTTCGAGTATATTATTGGTGTGTTGTTCAAGTCCCAGCTGCGAACCCATCCGACAACTCCAAATATCATCCCTCGGCACACGAGGGGCCCTCCTGCGTCTGTCGGGTAAATGGTGCTGTTAGTCAAATCCGAGGTTCCGCAGATGCTGCCGTGATAGCTTAACTTAAAATTGCAAAACGTTTTATCGATCTTGCAAAGCCTTTTTGAACAGAAAAAGTCCCTGAGGAGCTTCACCTGTGTCACCTTCATAGAATGAGAGTCGTTAGCGTACTCATAGAGGCTTAGGTCCGCGTTCCATGTGATGCTCGGTCGGCCCCAACCAAGAGTAAAACAGGTATCGGCTGAGTTCTTCAAATCTTTCAACTCCTTGCTGATCTGCCGACTCCTGTGCGAAAACAGGCGGATCGGATGGACGTAGTCGTTTTGGTTCATCGGACTCGCAAGCATCCCAACTGCAATGTCATGCGTGTTTATCCCACCGAGTACTGTGTCGAACGAAGAGTGTGGCCGCCAAGATTGTACCTCTCGTTTTTTGTAACCGTATTCTTTAGGCCAGAGGAACCTACTTCCGGCCACGACGAAGTATAGCTTGCAGTCCTTAATTCGAAACGCTTTACTCGCCCTGTTGTACTTGGTAACGCAGTGGCCGGCAGTGACAAAATTTAAGTCGGAAACGAGCGCTCCTCCGCATTCCGAGAGGCCGACTCTCGAATCGACAATGGCGATCATGAAAGGAAATTCCTTGTACTTGGCACTCCTCTGTACTAGCCCTCCATGATTCTTGATAATGAAAGCAGAAAGTATGATCAAGACCAACCACATCTTCACACTTCCAATGTGGTAGATCATCTGTTAATTATATTTAATAAACACTTAAAAATTTAGATTTTGACTACTTTGTTTTGAACGGTAATCTACAAAGCCCCATAGGCCAATTTTTAATCCTTCATTGAAACTCTATTTGGAAATAGGAATGACCTTCCCCCCCCCAGCATAATTTTTGTGGAATAAGCAATGATAGACCTACCGATCTTTTTAATTAATGCTATCACTTAATCTCCGAAGCTGGGTGCAGGAGGAAACTTTTCATCATTCCTCAGTGTACGGTTCACTTATAGCACTCAGGATGTTCAGATCATGATTGTCATGGGGAGACTACTACACCTGCGTAGAACTCTTGGAATGTACGCTATAGACCTGGCCTGCTTACTGAACACAATTAAATTTTGCGTGTCTATCGGTTGAATTGTTCAAATAGATGTCAACAAGAAGAGTGTACATAGGAGGAGTTTATCAACTATGTTGATGTGGTAGGTAATACTTTTTTGTTGATAGTTAATTTTGTATTCAAGCACAGGAACCTTCATTCTGGCTTTTGTACTTTTCCTAGTTTCTTAGTTTAGTTCATTCGACTAGATTTTTGGTACCGTAGATTAAAAGTTTTTCCTCCTCATTAAGTAACGTACAAATGAGGTGACCATTAAAGATATTTATGTTGTGTACGTGTTTTCTCAGATGCCAGAAACCGGATAATGCGGAATCTTACCATACCTAATTGTACCAATCTGTTAAACTTGTATAGTATGTTTCGGGGATCGTAGTCCATCCCCATTTCTAGAAAGGGGTGTCTGATATTGTTATTGTTGTACGCTGAAATGTTGAATCTCCACCCAGTTTGTTTTTTGAGCCCGTGAATATGTTTCCAACGGAACAGGTTTAATAGTCCTTCTAAGGCAGTTGATGCAGTTGTAGTCATTGCCCATACAAATGCAATCTTTGCGCATTGCCTAGCTTTGTTGAGCTTTCGTCCGTCAAATTAATGAGCCTTATATGTTAAGATAAAAGACCATCGATTTTGTACATTTAAATAAATAACCTTACATCTAATAAATCGACATAATATTCATGGTTTGGTACTTACTTATGCCATAATGTCAAACTATTTGCCTAAAGAAAAATTGGGTTAGTTCGCTAATTATGTAAATTGAGAAATGAAAAGAACCCAACGCTTTTCCCTGCGGTCTTCCAGCCCAAAACGTTGAAAAACATTACTTGGTAAGTACAAATGTACTGTCTGATTTAAAAAAAAAAAGTATGATTACTTTTCACAAAGTATGTAATGAAACGTCTTCCACATCTAAAGAACTTTTCCTTCTTTAAAATTATATATCAACACAATCGCGTGGATGTTTCTTCGTGAATTAAACTTTTTCGAAAGTAATGAAAGTTAAATCTATTGTCTTGCGAGCATATCGTATTGATACCTGACTCACTGTTGTTATTTATTAATAAAACAATGAAAATTTATAGTACTTTGGTCAATTTCCCCTTTCGTGGTCCGGGCTTGATCCCATAAGGTTTTTTTCCCGCCCGAGTTCAGGCTCGCCGAAATTGCAGCACCATATAACTTCTGATCCACTAAAATTGTGAAATAGGAAGCACACATATATAAAAAAAACTTCATCACTTAAATTGTATATATTGTGAATAACAATGCAATGTACAAATAACAAATTTAATTTATTGTAAAGCCTGGATTACACTGTTCGTTTTATCCAATGAGTACAAAAATATTCAATATACTATAAAAAGAAATTTGGTTCCGAATATGAAATCCTCTTTTTATAGGCGCTGTGAAAGCTTAATGATGACGAGTAACAGCTGTTGATACATTTACATGTCCAAACGGCTTCAACAATAATTCAACAAACTCTCTTAGCGAGAAGACCTGCGAGGCCGTTAGAAAATAAAAACAACAATGATTAAGTCGTTTGGTTTACTAAAAAGCGTTTGATACACAATTGTCTACAAAATCATGTACATTTGCTATATCACACATATTCAATTAACAGTTTCTCTCTACATAAGCTTTGTTTATATCAAGAAACGACGTAGTCGTTCAGGCAACAGTATTATTTTATCTTTTTTTTAATATACATTTTACAATTGTTTTATTCGTACATTATGCTTAAAGAAAGAAAAACGATGTAGAAGCTTAAAACATAAAATGCATCACAGCCTTCATTCAAATATACACTCTTTCATATGTAAATTATAAATTACACATCTAGTATATATATTTTAATAAAACTATGATAAATTTATTTACAATATATGATTATTATTAATCACTGTAAAGGGAATTACAAAAATAATAATAAGTATGAACAGAGGCAGGTTTTGTTACCAAATTTACATTTGTATATTTCTTTTTTATGGGATCTCCAATTTATTTATTTTTGTATTTTTTGAAACTGAACACTCAATTATTTCCAGTCTTGTAATTTTATTTATTTTATATTCCTTTTTTTTGTGTATAAAGGTTGGTTTTAGTACTCATGAAATACCATGGTTTCATTTTTTTTTAAAGATAGTTTTTGAAGGCGGAAAAACGAATATAATGATAGGGAAAACCTCAGATTTTTGTTTTAGGAAAAATGTGTTTTTAAAAAAGTCAAAGAGAGCTTTCGTAAAACCAAAAGACATAGCGATGTTTAGTCCAAACGATTTCAGCGCAAAAGCCTATAGGCCTGTTTTTCAAAAAAAAAAATTTTTTTTATGATATTGTTTTGTATCAAAACATGACTAGGACCACGGATTGGAATCGTTCTTTTCCGTTTTTATTTTAAATATATATTACGAATATTCTTTTTCACTATTTTCTAACCAAAAAATATTTATAACAAGAATTAAAACGAACCTACCAAGTAGGGATCACAGTCAAACAATTAGCACTAATTTTCACTTTAGTTTTTAAATTTAAAAAATCTGGTAACAATTCAGAAATTCCACACGTAGGAGTACTAAAAGATGAAGTAACTTTTCGTACACTTGCTGTATATAAAAGGAACTGCAAAACCTCTGTCCAATTTGCTTTTATAACATATTAAATTATAAAAATATTGTTAATATAAAATCTCTTCTAGCTAAGAGTGTTTTTATTTATTATAAGTACTAAAATGTATAGACGATTTTTCGAGAACACATCGCGAAAAAGTAGTAAGTACACTTAATAATTTTCATACTGGGCAAAGAAAAACCCTTAAACAACAAATAAACGGAACTCTGTCAAAATCAACACCAGTTGGATAAAACAAAAAATAAATATTGGAATGATGATGTTTTCACCCGATGGGATGCTTGGCATGGTCGGATGAATGCGCTCGTGTTTCCTTCCTTCCCGATTGTTTTATGCATGTTAAGGATTTGATATGGTCCTGAGGACTCTTTTGACGAAAGAGGCGAAGGCGCTTTTCTTCGTCCTTTCTTCGACGAAAAGTGGCGTCGACTCTTTCGAATCTCCTCGGCGACTAAATAGACGTCTTCTTTTCTCAAGAAGCTCTCCTCGCATCTCCTAGAAAAAAGAAAAACAAAGAGAAAACGTTATTAAATGTCTTGTTTTGAAAAAAATTGTCACTCCTCGCTGCCAGCCAAAACCGACTTTCATAAAACAAAAGTGCATTATCTTTATAAATTGTGCTGCATGCTGAAGAGAATCCTGTTTTACTGATTGAGATAATGCTTCTACCACAGACATATTTACTCTAATCAAAGCGATTAAAGTAAACAACTTATAAACCATTAAAAAGCAACAAAAGGATATAAACCTTTTTTTGTTTATACAACAAAAGCCGAGATAGGAGAAAAGAGGACGAAAGACAAAGAACCGGTATGGGTTATCAAAAGTGTAGAGGAAGCAAGTGGGGCAGTTTATATAATTATAAAATGTTATTTAATCTTGTCACATAGTTTTTATCACTGGAATTTCTGGGTTGGGAGATTAATATTGTTTAATGCTACCCAACCTAACGTAATTCTGTTAACAGCTACAAAATCGTACTATTGTACTGTAGGAAATGTGACCAAATGTGCAAAAACGTACCACGGTGCATGTTTGGAGCACATCCTTCCAGGCTGGCAAAAGTTATCACGGAAGAGGGGACATGTGAGTTCCGCAATATATCGTAGCATCTCTACTAGCTTAATACTACTTCAATCAGCTTATGGTACACTGGTGGCCGTGATCGTTAGGGCGTTACGATCTAGTTTTTGTCCTGGGTGCGAATTCCAGTTGTGACCTCGGTCCTTGTTGTGCTTATAATTTTTTTTTGCCAACGTGGGAAACCAAAATGTTTTACAAAAATAAAGAAGCTTCTAGGAGACTCTAAATACTGAATTAAGAATTTTAAGAAAACTATTAAGAGTCTAGTCTACTTAATAACTAACAAAATTGACTAGAAAGACCAATATGCAAACAATAGGGATTGTTTTTTATTGGTTAAAAACAAAATAAGTTGACAAGAGAAAAACCGCCTGATGTTTTTTATTGTCTAGTCGATGTAAGGTCGGCATCCGTTTTCAATTAGAGAAAATTGGAGGCCAATTAAAAAGATTCGGCCGGTTCTAAATATAAATCCCTCGTCCACCACACACTCATGGCCCGGCAACGTCAACAAACCCCTTCTATTCTTCGTCTACGCCGTCAGTTTCTCCCACTCGCGTAGCCCAGAGATCTTCAGAGGACGTCTATTTTTAGATTTTGTCACTCTCCCAACTATCTCTTTCTCTATATCTCCATCTCTTGTCTGAATCCCAAATGGAACTCCGTTTTACTCAAGGTACTCAAGATCCGAGTATTCGCGGCGCAACCGGCTGCAATTCCGCCTACCTTTTACCTACCTTGCCAACTAAAAATACGAACCCTTTTAGACTTATGGAATAAAAAAAAATTATATCGACTTATCAAATTCACAATTCTTTCGCTAAAAAAAGATGCAAAAGATATACAATTTAAATTTTGTGAACCCCTACGATTGACTTATTTTAACAGAAAAACAAACTAGCGAACATTTAAGCAAATACAGTACACGATCGAACTGCAAAATGGGCCAAAATAAAAACAAATTATTCCAAGGTTCTATTTTATACTTTTTGTAGGATGTACTAAGTAGATTGGTGATCAATAACTGCTGACAGCGGCACATCAAACCCGCTAGCACTCGGTCAAATTTTAGTAACCTTGTTCACACGCAATATGAACATATTCTTCTCAAATTTATCGATAAAAAAAGTAAACAAATTTCTTGAACCAAATAAAACTACGGTAAATAACGTTGACTAAATTGTTATAAAAAATTCGTATGAAGGAAATGGATTTCTGCCATATTTTAAAGTTGACAATTTAGCATTTAGGATAATCTTCGAAGTATTATTTTGGAAATTATATATTTCAAATTTATACCCGTTTATGACTTTTCCTGATTAAGACTTAAATCGCAAAAAATGAATGAAAGTAAGTTTATATTCTGTGTTTAAGAGCTTTTATGTACCTTTTTTGTTATTTAATTATATTTTTTTTAATAGAACTGAGGATACTATGTGCACACGTAATTGTACCACGTACCACTTTAGTTTAAGCTTGAAAATTATAAGAATAAGTCTGAGGATGATTTATCTTATTGGAAACTTACTTTGTTGTGTTATTTTATTTCTTTGTTTTAAGTAGAAAATTTTCATGAAAGAACGTTTAAGTGTTTTGTTTAAAATATTTCTTTTTTTATTTGACTTGAAAACAACATAGTACACCCAGTGCTGAGTACTTTTCTACCTTTAGAGATAAACATTTGACATGGGGAGACATTCATTGAAATCAGACAGTGAAAAGTTTCGATAAATTTTGGTAATTGACAAATCGAAAAGTATAGGTGGGGTTTTCGAAATAAAGGACACCTTGTACATTATTGAATTCGATAAAAATCGCTTAGGATAAATTAAACAAAACAAAATTCGTCATCCCGGATTCTCTAAACAATCTTCCAAGAGTATGTTATAGATTTATGTTTAAAAAAAATCTGTAATTATAAAAATATTATAAAGTCCAAGCAAGGTCGAGAAGAAGGAATTCGTGACAAATGATGAATGTTATGACTCCACGTCCTACTTTCTTTCGCGAGTGGAAAATCCCCAAAACGAGTTGCAAAGAACGGCCTTTTACATAGATCTGTCTATCAGATTAGCTTCACCAGCTAAGCTTTTATCGACTATCATGACTAAAACGGAATTTTCCGTCCGCATCCTCAGCAAGATTTCCGGAACGGTTTTGCCCACGTCGGAGAAGTCCGGCAGTTATGTCTCTTTCGACGAATTGTGAACAATGAGAAAACCAATTACAATTACCAATTAAAGTGAAATTTAAAAAAAAGACAATTGCCATTTGTGTTTATCGCTCAATTACAAGGCAGATTGTAACATATTGGCTCTTCGCTAAAAAACGCATTAAAAATGTCAATTTTTAATTGCAACCTCCGAACTATAAATAAACAATTTATTGTCATAGACTTTTAATTGCTCGTGAATTCTATTCTGAGATATGACCACATCCATTTGTAAAAATAAACTGCATCAAAGAACACAAGTTTATTAATTTAACCTCGATTGTTTAAATTTAAAAACAGTTACACTTTTATTCAAAGAGAAACACAATCTGCGTAAGTTTTCAATGAATTGATAAGATAAACAGATATTACGTTAATGTTTTTCATTTCAATTTGTAAATGCAAAGCAATTAAAAGATATTTGAATGGTTTTATCATGTTTCACATATTCAATGATAACATTTTTTTAAACAAAACAAATAATATTTTTGTTTGACATGTTTGTACGTTAATGGCATTTGGCGAGTTCCGTGACCTGCTTCGTTGATGATCTCTTTATGTTATTCAACATTGCCAAGAAAAACCGATCAATTTTTCGTTAATTTTAACGAGGCTGGAACCGGCCTATGTTTTAAAGTGAAGTCATTTTATTAAAGCTTACAATACGAATTGATCCGAATTAAACGTACAATTGTGCTTTTTCTCCTTATAAAAGTCTGTAAAAGCGTAGGGCCGAAATGCGACGCAATAGTGGTTGACTGACGTGGGGGGGGGTCATGTTTCGATTTTCCACCCTACGACGGAGGGAGGCTAAGATTGCAACAATTTTGAGCATCAGTTCATACATAAAGATAAAGGCATTTGCGAATAAAAAAAAAAAAAAAAAAAAAAAAAAAAAAAAACCCAACGAGATTCATAAATATCGTGGAATTTCATCAAAATTCCGGGAAACACCTTGTGAGCAAAGGGTTGTGCAACACTCATCAGATAAATTATTCAATGAAGCCTCTTTCCGTTGTGGACTTCGGAAGAGGTTGAATAAAAAGGCGTTGGATGTCCTAATTTTCATTACGCTATCCGATAGGAAAAATGTCATTTTGACTTTCTCTTAGGAATAGGTCTAGGTGTCTCAGGGAATTCCGTTGCTTTGTGCTTGGGCTGAGAATAACGGTACTCGAGATGGTTTCCGCTTATACTAAGACGATTTGAGTGTTAGTTGTTGAAGAACTAAAATTGTAAAGCCTCGGCACTCGATCAAATTCTAACAAACCTCGGCTGATCTAATTTTGTAGGGTTGCACTTGGTTCCGTTTCCAATGCCGTGACTGTTTCGCACTCCTTTTCCGATTTTGGCATGGGAACAACAGGAAGAGCCGGAAGTAGCCTTCACCACCCTTGAATTTATTCATAAAGAAGGTTAAACCCAGGCCCGGCTTATTTCCAAAGGTCTACAAGAATTCACGAAGAAAAACCCAAGAAAAACTAGGGAAAAATTTATTTTTAAAAATGAATCAGAATTATTACATAGCACGAATTCCGTTCAGGTTTTGAGTATGCACGACGAACGCTTATCTATCATGATTACAGCATAATCCAGAAGATTTCCAAAGCATTTGGGAATCGTGCTGAAGGAAGCACTGCATAATCAGCATAACGTGATAAAAAGTGGGATAAATCAAAAGAAAACATCGAACACGGCCATATAAATACGAAAAATTAATTAAGTACTGTTCTCGGTCATATGAATTAAATTGTATTTTATGAATAGTGCTTCTGTTTTAAATTTTGGTTCAAGATCTACTGTAGGTGATAAAGTCTGCCAGGCGGTGAACTGGTCACTTATTGAGTCTGGCTTCACTCTCGAGTGAGACCCTACTACGTGCTAAAGAAAGCAATACAGGATTCGAAAAAAATAAGTAACACTTCTCCAAAGATCGATAAGCTGATTAAAGGAGAGGATAAACAATAACAGCCGGACGGTATCACCCTTATCCAACAAAACACAATATTTAGGTGTTTTTGTGTCAAAGGACGACCTCTATTTGACACCACCGGGGGGGGGGGATTTTTTCGAGTGTCAGGGTCGGAAATAATATGAACAATGGTGGGAGAGACGGGTTCGAGAATCTTTTTGCACGTGACCGTGTTTTGTAAACAAAAACACGTGCTAAGGAGCTAAATCACGTGCAGACGGAAATTGAAGCCCCGGGGAGTCATACCTTGTCAGACAGTGGGGGCAAAACTTGTTACGCGCCAAAGATACCAGAAGGAAGCAACACAGGTGTAAAACGCGTAACAGTTGATACCATATAAACGGTGGGGTTCCACAAAAAAATAAGTCTAGACCGTTCTTTCCGGTTTTACATAGCGGTGTGAATAGACCATACTACCTACTACAGTCGATGACCTCATGACATCATTACAACTTGTCTATTAACAATTTAAATTCGATTAAATGTTTATTTTTAAAAAACGACCAGTAGGTCCAAATAAATAAATTGACAAGAAAGTTTTATATAAGTTCGGACCATCTTTGAGGAGAAAATTTCATGTGAAAGCACGATTGCAACAGTTAGATGTGTGCCGATCTGGTTAGAGATGTCAATGTCCTTCTTACGCCATCGTAAAAATAAAACTTAGGCATCAAATAAACAATTCTAAATCAGTGATTCCCCATAAAAATCCCATTACTAATAACTGGTCAATGTCATAGCTGAATGACTGAATTTTTCCTGTTAATCTTCAACGGGTAAAACCCAGACTGAAACCTTCAACTATGCCAATACTGGGAAAAATGTTATTAAAGAGATTTATGAGTTTTGCTTAGTTAGCACAGATACCTTCATAGTTCAAGTGTCTTGGTAATCTGTGCAGTTATTCCTTTCGTGGGAAAATCTACCACGGTCCACTCTTTTGCTATGAGGTTTGCTTTTGTGTACAATGCTTGCCCACGTGGTACATGTTGATTTTTTATGATATTCGATTCGGCTAGCTGCGAGCGATGTGCATGCTGCTTATGCTAATGGGCAGTAATTTATCCAATCTGTTAAAAAGCGATCGATTCAAGAATATGACATACAACTCAATATTGGATAAATTAAAGCCCTGGCGAAAAAATGCAATAAACAAAAACCAGATGGGCCTATGTAATACAAAAGGAGAGAACGTGTTGATGTCAACAGAAAAAAAGGGTTAATCTTCCTTTGTAAATAGTTTAAAACTTTATGATTTATGCACGATTTGGACATATTTGTGGTATGGCTCTCCTCTTGTAAGATGATATGGTTCAGGGTGAATAATGGGCAGCAATAAGACAAAACTATAGATACTTCGTGTCTGTTTTCAAAAGCTTTCGTGCAAGGCAAGTGTTTATGCTATTGAATATTAAATATAAAGAAAAAGGGCGGGTTTTTGTTTGTTGTATTTCTTCCCCTTGTTTAAATTTTCAACTAACCGTCGACTCACCATCTGAAGAGTCCTTGCACTTAAGCGACCTTTTCAACCTGTCTACGAGCCTGTTGTGGAACTTGTTGAGCGAGTTGGTGGAGTTGGACTTGGGAGGCGAGTTGGATGCCGACTTGATGGGCGACTGCAGGCTGCACTGGGAGTTCCTGGAGGATCGGGACTGCCTCGAGACGGAAATCGGGATGGACCTGGCTGGTGACCCTATGAAGTCTGAGCCCGGCGAGGTCGACAACGAGGAAGGACCCTCGGACTTGGAGCACTCTGACACCTTTCGGGATCTGCACGGATTGGAGCACTCGGAGCTGCGCCGTGAGCGAGCAGACTTATAGATATCGTAATCATTTTTAACCACGGGCATCATAAAGGCCATATTTCAGAATATTTTTTCTCTTCAAAACGTTTTTCAAAAAGACGTCAAACCTGTTTCGTTTCTCTTGAGAGACTGGCTTCCGTACGAGCCGCCCGGGAGTAATAAGCTCCGTTTGCCCCCACTATGATGCTCATCCCTTCCAACTCCTTGCAGTCAAGTGGGGTTGGAAGTTGGAACCAGCTCGGGATTTACCGCCTCAATTCCATTTTCGCGTTTTGCTGGATTTTTGAACAAACTGAAAGTTTTACAGTTAATAAACACATAATATAGAAAATCTATCTTAAATATTAATCTTAATTAATTAAAAATTAATTAATTGCCTTATCCTAGATAGCCATTTGTATATCTCACATTTGATTAAAAATGTGATGTTTCAAACCAAACCTTCAGGCAATAGATATTTATAAACTTAAAAAAACTAATCGTCCAAAATAAAACCAGAATTTTGAATTAGAGCCTATTGTGAATGGTAGTCACAAGACCACTGTTCTTATTTGGTCGACACTTTTTCATTTTATATTTTAAATAACAAGAGGAATAATTATAATACAGACAACCAACAAAAATATGCAGACGTGAAATTCCAATTTAATACTAATGATAGTTTTTTTTATCATTTCATTCTCTAAATAAATGGAATTTAACTAAACAACAGCAAACCAAATAGTTAGACACTTAGACCTCAAATTTGACTTACATTAAATATATCATTTCGCTAAAAACTTAAATTTACAAATTGAACCTTCAAACATTTATAATGGAATTGATGAACCTGATCGACCAAAATAAAAGGAGAATTGTACCCTATTGTGACAAATGGCTGTCACAATTACACACAGTGTTGATCTCATTTCGTCAACCTGATTTCTTTATAGACTTGAAGTAGCCAGAGGGTACAATTATAATACAGACAACCAACAAACATATGTGAACATAATACTATCATGTTCTGTTAATCGCTTCATCCTAAACTGGGAATTTAAGCTACTGAATACATACTGGTAGCTACATCTCAAATTATGGCTTATCTTAGATAACCATCTGTGATATCACATTCAGTTAAAAATATACACATTTATTGATTAACCCTTTATTGTTCTAGATTTGAAATAACTTTCTGTACGAGTCTAACATTATAATACAGATAAACATAGATGTAATATACTTGCGCTTTGAGAGTTATTGCATCCCTGTTCTGTACCTGTAGCACAGCAGTTAGTCCAAGTTCACCAAGGAATTTCATTAGTTGGTTGAATTTCTTCTACTATTATGTTGTACATCTTAAAGCACTTTCTCCTGCAGGGAAGTGTAGCACCACATTTTGTTAGTAGGTGTGTTGGTTTCTCCTTCGTTTCCTCACAGAATCTGCACATACCATGTTGGATTGCACACACCAATCTTCTTCAAATGCCCTTTCAATCCACAGACCCTGTTAAGAATCCTCTTGAGGTTTGAAGTTTTTTCCTGCTTCTTTTGATGCCGTATGTTGTTTATTTTCTTCTGAAAGGTGTTAGGAGGTTTTTAGATTTTCTTTTTTCGATGAGTAAATTCCACTTTTTCCTTTTTTTATTTTATTTTTTAAGTTGATTGATATTGTAAATCCCAATACCATAAAAGGATTCAGAACCTATCAGCTGTGCCGTAACTCCTTTCTTTGCAAAGGCATCCTCTTTTCCATTTCCCTCTACTATTCTGTGCTCTGGGACTCAGAACGTTAGCTTTATTTGCCATAGCTAATTTATTTTATGTAGTTTTAAATTCAGCACCATCTTTGAACTAATTATGTTTGAGCTCAGAGTTCTGGTGGCTGCCTGACATGATGGCTGTGTTCCAGTACTCTTTGTTCAGGTTGAACTAAGTATTTTTGTCAACTTCGTAGTCTCATCCTGGAAGATTCTAATGTACTTTTCTATGGTTTCTAGGTTCTGAAATTTTTGTTTTATAATCTTTATAAGTGTGTAAATTTTTTTTAAAAAATGATTGTGTGATTTAGGTTTAAAAAAACATTTTATTTATTGTGCTAAAGTTTCAATCTTTATGGCTCAAAGTGTGTTTTCAGAGTAGATGTGCCATGGTTGTGCGTGTAATGTAGAACTAAGCTGCTGCAAAAAGACTGGCAGCTATATCTCAAATTTTGGCTGATCAACCCTTTATCATTCTAGATTTTAAATAGCTCTCTGTATGTGTAATTACAATATAAATAAAGATAGATGTAGATTTAATATTCAGGATGTGTAATATACTTGCTTTTTGAATGTTTTTCTTTAATAATTTGTAATTACCTATGGTTTGCTTCACTGTGCTTATTTTTTTATTTGTACATATATACGGATCAAAGATCCTTTTACAGACAAACAAAATTGATAAAATAACAAGTACAAAACTACAACAAACATTATTTATAGAATATTTTATAGAATAGAAGAATTATATTAAACATAATACAACTATACTTCTAAACAATCTATACAATTATTGGCTTTCATTTATGTTTAACTTATTAAAATTTAGATGAAAAAAATCAGTATTTATATCTTATTTCCTTCTCTCATTATTGTATTTATTGATAAATAAAATATTTAATTTATTTTACAAAAGGGTACACGAAACATAAATGAATGCCTCGAAACATGTATTGGGGCATTGAAAGTTAGTTGCCCATGGATTATATTGCAAATAAATAATAAATAGATAATTAATAATTAATATTTAATTATTAATTGTTAGTTAATTATTAATTAATAGTTATTTATTTATTATTATTATTGGTGGTTAATAATAGATAAAAAATAATCCTTCTGTCAGCTTGTGCTGGAAAATAATACGGATAAAAAGATAGTTTTGAAGATGAAAGGAAAGGAAATATAAAATGAAGGATGCTAACAAATTAATTTTGACCTTTATCTAACAATTCAGAATGAGAGGAGAAGTGTGGATTCCATAAAACAGACAACTTAACGATGGGACGAATGAGTTTTTTTACAATTTCAATTATGAATGAAAGAATATTTTTTAGAACAAAACCCAGAATTTTAAGAGCTTTTTTTTAAACAATGATAATATGTTCTTTAAATTTCTACTTGCTATCATACAAGGTAACCAAGTCCTGGTCACAGGATACAATAAGTGTCTTATTGCTTATTTGGTGCATATTTAATTGCTTTATTTGAAGTTTTGAGCACAGGTGCGCCTAGTTTGACGACATGTCAATACCAGACTAACATAACCTGCTAGACTGCAACCTCTGGGTCATCCATACTGTGTTATTCGTCCTCAACCTAGACAGTTAAAAAGAAACAATAATAATTCCTGTTTACCAGATTTACATCGGTATCGGACCTATCCTTATCTTTCTCGAGATTAATTCCGGTATTCGATCCCATTAAAATTACTCTCTTGTACGCCTTGACGTGTGAACACAGTGATAAGGAATCTTTAATAAAAGGTAATCTTTCTAAAATCCCTTGTTTTTACGAATTAGTCAATCGAGGATTTGGGTTTTTCACGTCGATTTTTCTTTTTGGTGGGTTCAAATAGAATGACATGCCGCGAATGTGGATTTGCAGAGAAACAGCTCATTTCCTATCCTATAGATCTATAACAATTGATCTGTTTTCTTGTTCCTAAAAATATACAAGGCCCACGCGTGGCTGGAATGTGATTTATTTCTCTTTTTAATTTATTTTCTACTAACATGTTTAATCAATTTCAACATTAAATTAATGTTTGACATTGAAAAAAAAGTATTTACATTTGTTGACACTTGTTGCTAATATGGCGAACTCGAGCTTTGTCAAGCTGATTTTTCAGTTTTAAATTATCCTCAATTTTATTATCAATATTTAAACCGTTTTTGTTATTTATGCATTTAAAGTCAATTAAAAACAATATACTCTAAAACTTTTATCCTCCTATGGAACAAAGAAAAAAACTCCGAACGAATTCGTTACATAATTCTATGTTTACTATTCACAGACTTACATGAAAATATTGTTCAGTTTGACAGTTGAACAATTTGACGGTCTAAAATTAAAAATTATAACTTGTTCAAAGAATTTCTAAATATGTCACAATTATGAACACCTGTTCTACTTCTGGTCCTTCTGGTTTTTGTTTTCTCATATATATGTTTCTCCTTGATCAAGCATATTGTTGTGTAAAATAAGTTCATTTTTTATTTAAAAAAATATGATAATATTAAATTTTCCTGATATGTAAATTAAATTATTTAACCTTTTAATTAATCAATCATAACTGTTCATCACTTGTAAATATACTAAAATAATAATAGTTTGATCTGTCACTTATTTGGTTTTGTTATAATCCCAGCCTGCCCATACTTATGTTCTTACATCAAATATCAAAATGGGGCGAGAATAAGATGAGTATGATGAAGTATGATTAAATTATGATGTAAAAATAATTGCTTTGAGATTTCCCCTTGGGATGAAGAACCTGTAATTTAGCTCATTTTCATCTTCTTACAATCTTCAGTGACATTTCTTTGTATATGAAACTAACAGTGAAGAACAAGAAATCTGACAGACCAAAACAGCATAGGTGGACCAAACTATTAAAATAATTGTCAGAACTAAATCTTCCCGTTGCAGATTGACTGCATGTTCTCGAATAGAATGCTTTAATGGCTTTCAATTCGAGCGCCAGTGGATTGGGCCGAAGAGGGTCGCAGTGGATGAACTACAACTACCCTGTTTCGCCAGCCATCCTGGAATCGATAGACAGCCTTTCACTGTCCAACAATCGCAATTACCAAGGGAAAGAGAATGAGACCAAACGCCATGGTCCTTCTCTTCCTGACATTACGCACACATCAGAATTTACATCTCTTGAACTTAGTATGGATGATCAAAATGGAAACGTGGTCAAAGCTTTCCAGCTTCTTGATTCAAAAGAATGCATTAAGGTAATATACCTTTAATTTCTTGCTTCATAAGCCTTATTATTATGATTATCCAGCATCCAGTAACAATTGTCATCTTAAGTTCGATATATTTGATCATAAAATATTTAACGGATGGTTTCCAGGACTTTTGTAGATATTTCATTCCTTAAGCTTGCATCTGGTTATTTCAGTTTTAAGTATGTGTACTAGACACAGAATTTTGCGTCAGAGTGGATATAAATATTGATTTGAGACTGCCAGTGTGTTTCTGTTTAAAAATCTTTTAATATTGATCATTTGGTAAATTGCTGTATTAATAACATTCATGTTATTTAAGGTTTATTATCCTTTTAATCTCTCATGTATCAAATCTAACCCTTATTTCAAAATGAATCTTCATGTTACATCAACAATGCACAAAACTTGATCAGAAAGCACTTTGTGATTGTGTCTTTTCCATACTTCACGACTCTATGTCAGTACCTCTTCTTCCTAAGTTGAACACCTCCCTTGGCAATTTCTCAAACATAAACTTTCTCCAATATTAACAACAGTAAGGTTCTTACTGTGAGTAGGAACTATCCTTTTAGAAAGTATTCATAGTTCATATTTCTGAATGTTTCGTAACCTAATGAAAGAATAATTGGCATAATTCTAATAATACATGCCTTAGAGAGTAGTAGTTTAACCTGTTCCATACTTGCAAATCATTTATAAATTAATTACCTTAATGTTATTAAATATTCCAAAACATATTCTTCTCATTTTAGCTTTACAGCCTGTTTGTAAATGTGACAGGGGTTTTTTCTATTCAATCAAGAAACCAGTTATATATATGCATTTTGTGCATATTCTGAAATCCTGGAAAGGAGATTATTACACTGTGTCCAATGCAAGATAAATGTACAGGCTAGTTTCAGACGAGGCAGTTTGATTGATTACACTAAGTTGCCTGATTGACTCTCAATGAGACAGCTGCCATGTAAAGGCTTTTCTTGGCTGGTTTCACACCATCCAACTTGTAGAATCAATTTCTCATCGCAATGAGAGTTCAGTACGATGCAGCTCTTGATTTTTGGAGTAGACAGAATCAAAATATCACCCATTGGAGCAATATTCAAACTTTTATTTGTCATTTGCATTGCTCAAAGTTTTATTTGAACTATAATATCTTACTTATCATCCTTTGGAGTTTCGTGTGTCAGGTGCTCTCTATGGAGTTGTGCCTTTCCTTCCTTTTATTTGTTATCTGATGTTATAAAAATTATTTTTTTCATCCCATATCAGAAATGTCCAAGCATTTTAAAAAAATATTCATTGTATTTTAGCGAGTTCTTTTAGTTTGGATGTGGATGTGGATGGATGGATACCAGGGAATGAGCACTGCAGCCGTACAGCTTATTGTACTATATCCTGGCTCCATTTTTGGGGGAGGGCTCACAACACAAAGTGAACTTGAGCCCCCGTTGTACCAGTGTTCTTCCATCGAAGAAACTCATTTTTGAAGGGGGTTGGGACCAGGTTCAGGGTCGCTGAGATCCGGTCCCGCCCCTTCCATTGATGAGTGCCGTGTCAATTTCTTTTAATTGCGGCCACCGGTCCCCTTAGGCGTCAGAAAAATTCCAGAGGGATGGTGGGGATCGAACCCATGACCGCGGGGTCTGACGCCTTAACCACTCGGCTACTGCGCCCCCCTCTTTTAGTTTAATCAGTGTGTTGATGTTTTAGGTTGGAACTGCAGAAGAATTTTGTGTATTACTTGGCTTGAAACAAATGAACCCCAATGGCTACCAGAGGGTCAAAGTGGTGACAATAATCGGAAACACGGGAGATGGCAAATCACACACGATGAACCACATATTTTTTAATGGAGAAGAGGTGTTCAAGACATCGCCGGAACAGTCAAGCTGCACGATAGGCATCTACGCTGCTTACTCATCTGAGTTTGGTGTCATCTGTTTAGACACGGAGGGGCTGATGGGGTCCATAAAAGCCGTCGATGCGCAGTATAGAACCCGCCTCCTGGTCAAAGTCCTTGCCGTTTCTGACATTGTCATCTATCGCACAAGAAGTGACAGGCTTCACGACAACATGTACAAGTTTCTGTCCTCTGCATCTCATGACTACACAAACCATCTTCAGTCATGTCTTGAGACGATTTGCAAAAAAAATGAATTAGGTGGTACCATATCATCCCTTGGGCCGTCCATACTCATCTTCCATGAAACCCGGCATACGAAGCCTCTTACTTTGCGTATGTATTAATAGTTTAGTTAGTATGTATATTATGTCTTGTGCTAATAGTTTAACTAGAAATATAAATAACTAGGTTCAAAATTTATGTTTTGTTTTGTTTTGTTTTTTTCAAATTGGTATTTATTTATATTTTCAGGAGGAGGTCGCACTCCTGAAGATACTCTGAGGAAAAACTTTAAGGAAATGGGCCTTTCTTTTGATGCATTTTCTTCACTGTGCTACATAGGGCAGCAAACGCAGACAAGCACGGACTATTCTGAAGTGCTCAATTACATGAAGACAGAGCTGGCTAATACAACAGTCAGGTCCCCACGGAACCCCAAACTGGTTTACAACATCCTTAGGACCCTGAACGACAGATTCAGCGGGAAGATAAATACGAGGGGCGAGGTGTTGCCGGACGAGTACTTCACATGCCCCTCTTCGTGCCTTTCGTGTGATAAAAGGTGCCAACTATCTATGGGTCATATTTCCAATGGGCAGCAACATTTCACCAAAAAAAAGTGCAGGTAGTTTTAACAGTTCTAAAGGAAAAAAAGATAAAAATTAATTCATTAAATTCACTATTTTTCGTGGTCTGCTTGACCAATAAAAATTAATATTGTATAAAAAAAATTTAAAAAAAGGTTATATAATTATGCCTATCTATTTACAAAGAGTAAACAAGCAAACAATGCAAATACTTTTTTCAAATCTTTTGTTTACTCTTTTTTTATATATGTAAGTTTATCAACTGAGCCTTTTTTAAATTTAATTGGCTACGATTGTCATCTTTCTTTATGTAAGTATTGTCATTGAGATTATTACGACATCCATACCACATATGCACTTTTTCTTTAAAATTGGCTCTGTTTGAATTTAGTTATAGTGTCTAATTATAAATTGTTTACTTTGTCTAGTGAGATTTGATAAAACGGAGAGGTGAACTCATATTCATCATTTCAGTATTGTTAGGATTTTGTTAATCAAACCCATTTTTTAAATCTCACACTGCAAACATTACTTTCAAAAATGAATTACCTGAGTTATGCAATATGTTATAACTTATAAGATAGTCAAGGCATCTCAAGGGCAGTGCAAACACTTATGATACAAATTCACCCAGTGGGCTGCCTGGGGCACTCAAGGGGGTAGGTGGGTGGGTGGGTGGAAAAAGATTAAAAGATAAATGCTATATTAAATAAATAAACTTATTTTAGATCAGTATGGTGGACGAAAGCAGTAGTTAATAAAATAATAATTGGGGGGGAGTAGAACCTCTACTGCTACTCAACCTCAAGTCGGCATTCATATTTTGCCTTATTATATAGGAAAACAAAACTGGTGACTAGCTCACTCAGATCCCCCAAAAATCTTTGAGAGTTCCTATTCTTCAACATTAAGGGCTTTAATAGTTAATTAAATTAACACATTTATTACTAATTACACATTTATTCCACCATCAGTCTTATGCTATGATTAATTGCACACTCGCAATAATTTAAATATTTAAAATTTATTATGAACATCTATATATCGTATAACACAATATATAAATTTATAAACTATTTACAAATAAATACACACAAATACATATACACAAAGTATATACAATATTTACATGTGAGAATACAGGGAGCCCAACAATCGGTTCACCCCTCCCAAGTACCATCTTTATATCAGAGTTCATGTCTACTCGCTCTTTTTAAGGTGCCAAGGCATGGCATTTTTAAATCAGATGACACTGAGCCACCTTTCTCTATGTACAAGACACTGTGCCAGTTTTGCCCCAAAAGCTGGTGTCAGTGTGCCATGATCTATCCTCAGTTGGGTTAACATGATCCTTTCCTTTCGCTTCAAACTCTCAGTAGTGTTCAGTAGTACTCTTAACTCATAGGAGCTTCTCAGACGACCCGACCCATTGACCCTGTCTTGGGCATGCCCACACACACATCTCTCATAGCGATCTTCTCTTCTGCTTGCCCAGCATCACAGATGGGATCGTGGTGGCTAGGTCTCTGGAGGGTGAGATGTTCCAGATGTCCAGCCTGACATTTCCAGATGACTACTACCTTTTTTCCCAGGTGCTCCAGCTCAGTACATTACCCTGAGAAGTGTCTGATGAGGGGAGGTACAGAGAATCTGTCCTAGATTGTCGATACCATGCTCAAGGAGTTTGCATAACGTGGAATATAGTCTTCATCATCTCGTATCACCCCGAGAATTTGCCACATCACATAAAATTCTACCGGGTACATTCACACATCTGTGAAGACGAGGCAAAGAGAAAACCAGTTTATTACAATCTAAGTACCTAAGAACGCAGGCCAGTAAAGGCTTGGTGATATACACAACTTGTCTAATAAACATGAGATATATCTATTATATCGTTGGTTTGTTTCTGACCCTGAATACTGTCCCAGAGTCAAACCCGCCCTCCAGCGGGCTTCACCAAAATGAATTATTAAGGGTCGCATCTACATCTGAAATCACAGATATGCCTGGTTATATTTGCTCTTCAGGATCATATCAGTCAGGGGTTTGCCTGATGATGAAGAAACCTCACAGCTGAGGGTTAGAGCACTTGTAGACATATTTTTGTTTGTTTGTTTTCCCCATTGTACAATCGACCATGTTTTTTACTGGGCTCGCAGTGTTTTACAGTATATAAGTGTACATGCACTGGATATTGGTCAGACCACTATTCACTGCTGAGTACTTGGCTACTTGGCTGGCCCCCCCAAAGTGCGACCAACACTGAACCTTCATAAGAAAGTGCAATCAGCCATGCCAGAATGTTGATGTTGTAGCAGACGTATTTCCCATTTAATATAAAATGCTTGCCGTTTCTTTTCTTTTGTATATATATATATATCTGCTGAGTCGAGAA